>CM022766.1:2697948-2857948 GCA_012411365.1 Ameiurus melas
TATTTATACACACTACAAGTCTTATATAATTCTATATACGCTCATTTTTAATTTGTATTTTGTGTCCGATAAATTCTATGCTCTGTTTTGGTAGTTATTTATGATATTTTTATGCTTTATGATTTATATACTTTATGATAGTTCTTTAAATAATTAAATATATAAGGTATAATTTCTGAAATACATTCAATATAGTCCTGGGTTGAAAACACTGAAGAACGAACGTTAAGAGTCCCGGAAAAGCTGGAACTTAAATTTATTCTCAGGGAAGCCTGGCATATTTATATAAATAAAACATTACGTGCTACTTGGAATCCTTACCTAGCAGAAGTGGGGACTCGTTTTTGCTGTTCGTGTTGTGTGGGGAGGCACCATGCTGTAGCAGCAGCTTCACATTCTCCACATGTCCAGCCTGGGCAGCAAGAGTCAGTGCCGTCTCACCATCAGCTGTAACCTCCTCCATGCACAACTCGTGGGATGCTGATCAAGCAAATAAAAGCACACATAGCCCATTCATAACTGATGCTAGCAGATTCACCTCTGCAATAATTGACAGACATCATTTGTACCAGCGAACAAGTATAATTGCCTTCCATGCAAATGCAACTGCCCATCTCTCCCCACAATACTAACATAAAAACAGTGCCAAGATAACGTTAATAGTTGTTAGGTACTATAGTCACTGGCCTTATGTCTTTGTGAAATAAATCAGAAAAATGTTCAGGTCTCACCATGAATCTGACTAAAGCGGCAGCATTGTGGTTAAGCAGTCAGAAAGACTCATGGCCTTCTGTGGTACAAAGCCCTCGGAACACGCTTTCATTACAACGAAACTACTAAAGTTTACAACTGTTATCATGTGGATTAAACTTTTTTATACCTATGAAAAAAAGGGGGCTGCATGTGCAGAAATATTTTACAAGAAATCTTGAGGTTTCCTTACACAAGGAGGTTACCGATATTATTTAAATAGAAAGTGAAATTAACTGCAAATGCCACTTATACAAGTGTAAGTGTAAAGATGTCAAGAATGTTCACAATGCACCTGAACCTGCAGCTATGACGCTATATTATATATATATACTGCATATCATGTATGCTCATGTACCATGTATCATGTCTCCGGAAATGGGTTTTTTTTTCGATTTAAGATTAATCACAATGTATTAACTAAAAATGAACTTTTGCATTTAAAATAATAAATAAATAAATACCCTGAACTGTCCCTGAACTGTCCCTGAATTGTGACTGGGGCCTGTATGTAACACAAACTGTTATAGCTTGGGGTTCTTATTTCTTTGACTACTGTGCAAAAGTCATTTTTGGAGAACAGGCTAGATATCTTTGGGATTAATTCTCACTTTCTCTTTCGTAAACCTTGTACGGATATGAATCCCATAGGGCAAACTCTGATTTATTGCATATTAATACCCGTACTATTTATTTATCAATGCTACAAGATTAACACGAGTACGCCTGACTTTGAAACCTTTTTTACAAGAAACATTGCCAGCAATGGTCCAGCAAACCAGTACACAAAGTCTAAAAACAAACGGAAGCCAATTTCCACAGACTGGTTTGTCTTTTGACTGACAGCTCTTTTGAGTGCTGTTGTCAGTCATCCTGTGGGATTAGACTATAAAACATCCAATTGTTACTTTCCTTGGACATTTCTAAGACCTTTACCTAGTGTGTTAACCAATATCTATAATGTCTTGTGCCTGCATTACTTGTATTACCTGTATTATTTGCCTTTGAGTAAAATGCAATGAGTGGAACGATTGTACTCTTTAACTACCGTATTCTTCGCTCACCGAGTAGAACAGCATCCAGAATCTCTGCGTTTGGCTGCACTGAGGCTCTGTGAAAGGGAAACCAACCTCTACTGTCCGTCTCTGCAAATGCGCTTCTTTGCCCATGCAGTGCCCGCAACGTGGCCAAGTCACCTGGAGCAGATAAACAGCATTTTAAAGAGTTTTTTTGTCCTCTGTATACTGTATATTTGCTGTCTGCTTTTAAATATTCTTTTTTCTTATGAGCTTTGCTATGAATAAGTGATGTCCAATTAAATATTATACATATAGGCCTACATACGGTACACATATACCAGGGCCAAATCTTGCCAGGCTCAATGTCTACAAAACCAAAGATAACATATACTTTGAATGAAAATACACTGATAAAAATAATGATAATCATTTTTTTTGTTTTTAAGATAATATTTTCACACTATTATTCATAAATGGTGTAATTAGCATATATGTGATAGAGATAACAGAAATGAGCTTTACCTTGGTCTATAGCTGATAAAATTTTCAGATTTTCCTCGCTCGCCGTTTCCAATGTACTTGAGAGATTTAAAACATTTTTCAATGTGGAGCAGTTAGTTTGAAACATACAAAGAAATATTAAGCATTTGATTATTTCACACACCTCCATTTTGTACAGAAGGGTAAAGTGCTGTCCTGAAGGCTCATTTGGATGGCCAAATCAATAAGCTGTGCTTCTTCCTCATCCAGTTGCTCTGCCATTTTAACAACAACCAACCGCACATGTATACAAACATCAGCTCCAGACGCCGGTGATATGAAAGTCGGACTGAATTCCTCCTGTACGACGTAATGTAATGAGATACATGCAGTTACAAAACAGCAGTTTATAATTAGACTTGACCCCTGTTCCACCAACCGAGAGTATATAGCTTGAGACCAAGCTTTAAAATAAGCTTCAGTGTGTGTCGGAACTGTGTTTTAAGAAACAGATATTATGTTAATCCCTTTGAGTAGAATATTTAATGTCTGAATGAAAGTGTACATTGCTTATATGTTTGCGAATTTAAAAGCATTTGAGCTTGTAGATATGTATATTGACATATGTATTCTTTATGTAAACTTACATTGTCTGTCTGTGGAATTGTGAATACTGGTCCAATCACTTCTTGTATGTTGATGTGTTAAGGTCATTTCTGTTCAAGAATCTTTATGACAGCCCCTAGTGGCCAAAAGTTTGTGGACACCCGAACTTCACACACGTGTGCTTGTTGAACATCCCATTACAGATGTATTCCCCGTTTGGTGTTATTCTAACTTCTGCTCTTCAGGGAAGGCTTTCCACAAGATTCTGGAGTGGGACTGTGGGGATCTGTGTTCATTCAGCTACGAGAGGTCAAGCATTAGTGAGGTCAAGCACTGATGTTGGCTGAGGAGGTCTGGGGTGCAGTTGGTGTTCCAGTTCATCCCAAAGTTCAGTGTTCAACGGGGTTGAGGTCAGGGCTCTGTGCATGAGTCGGAGTTTTCCAATCCAACCTTAACACACCATGTCTTTATCGTGCTCACTTTGTGCACACAGGCATGGTCGTGCTGGATCAGGTTTGGGCCTCTAAGTTCCAGTGAAGGGAAATTGTACAGTTACAGCATTATACAATTCTGTGCTTATAACTGTTGTGACAACAGTGTGCAGAAGAACCACATGTGGGTCATGGAATCTAATTAATGAGCAAAGATATTCTGGATAACTTATCTTAGGGTTATTCAATTAGAATCTGTAAAAATCAATTCAATAAATAAATATTTTGAGTAGTATATATATATATATATAAAAGGCATGTTTTCTTCCACACTTGAGGTTCATTTACTTTCCCGGCATTATGTTTAAAAAATTAATTCTCATTAGTCAGTACACTTACCTTGGGCTTGCTCCATACACACTGCTTTTTATGACTGACCATGCCCATTTCAATGATGCCAGACCAATCAGAATCATTGTTACCTGATAGAAAATGCTGCAGTAAACTTCCAAGTACAGTGCTGATAGTTGACTAAACATTCACACACAGCCCAGAGCTCCAGTGCCTAGCTCTCCCACATGAATTACACTGAATTCCAGTAGGCGTCGAGACATCAGGTACAGTGGGGCAGTTTCATTTAGTCAGCCCAAAAATCAAAGATCTTGCTAGTTGAAGCGCTTGATAAAAGTAACATGACTTAATTCATCTGATGTTGTATAAATTGATGTGATTGGCATCAAATAAAAAATAAAAAAAAATCATGTGTCAGGAAAAATGACATGGATTTTCATAAAGTTCTGAAATCGTGACTAATAAATGATGTATTCATGATGCATAGGATGTGCTACTGTATGGAAGAAGCATAACTTAATCATTTATATGGAATATTTTTATTATTTATTCATTATCAAGATGTTCCAAATTGCATGACATGAACATGAGAGCATTGTTCAGGTTAAATGGGACTTAAAAGTGTGAACAGTCCAAAACAACAATAACCACAACAGCAACAACATCATCAACAACAACAACAACAACAACAACAACAACAATAATAATAATAATAATAATAATAATAATAATAATGATAATAATAATAATAATAATGATAATAATAATAATAATAATAATAATAATAAACACGAAGTAGACAGAGGTTTTTGTTTGTTTGTGCACTGTGTTTGTATGATTGTAGGGATTGATTGTGTTATTGTTGTTGTGTTATGCTGCTACTGAAAGAAAGAAATAATAAAATATTCTTACATTTAAGTGACAGCTTTTTTTTTTTTTTACTGTGATTTTGACTTAATCTGATTATATTTCATTTTAGTAATGATTGTTTATGAATGTAGAAAATGGCAAACACTGTAATTGTAACTGCTGTACGACATTATGGAATGTTACTCAGTCCAATATCGTATACTGTATGTGATCTTTGGACTAGATCTGAAGTCCTGCTTTTGATATTTGACCTGATTTATTATTGACATCTATCTGACCAATATGAGAGGGAGAGAGAGAGAGAGAGAGACTTTTTGACTTTTACAATCTTTTATTTAACACGTAAAAGTTGAAAGTGAGTCAATAAATAAATAAATATTAAAAGCGCATTAAAAAAAAGATTATAAATATATTAGGTAATAAATGAGGTAAATAAAATAAGTCAGTGCAACACAGGGCTAGTCGTGAAGAATATCTTCAGCTTAAAACAAAGTTCTCCCTCCACCACAGAACACAGAGCCTCCTCACAACACCACACCGCCTCAAACATCTCCAAGTCCCCCACACTTCTGTAGAAGTTGAAGTCGATCAGAACCCGTGATTTGATCAGTCTGGGTAGGACTTGTCTGGCATCGCAGTCTGTGTTCTGGGCCACTTTGTTCCTCCTGCTCAGGTAAATTGACATTTTTGCCTGACCAAAGATAAAATTGATCAGCTGACACTTATACCTGTCCTTTCAGACATATTTAAAACCCAAGATAAAAATCTGCAAAGTAAAATCTACATGAAATGAACTCAGGTTTTTTCTAAAAACAGAAACAGTGGCTGCAACCTGGAGCAGTGTATAAAAGCATGAAAAACAGTCTCTCTCTGTGAACAAAATGGACATGCCTGTGTGACCTCAGGGTTTAAAATGGAGATAAAAGAATTCACAGACATGATTCCATGTAAAATGCTCCACTGGAGGTCAGCAAATTTTTTAGTTAATGGTGGTTTATAAAGTGCCCTCCACTCTGGTTTAACATCACCATTAAAACCCAGTACAGCTCGCCAAGGGGTGTCCACTCTCCCATTCAGTTTCTTCTTGTTTAAAACTTTCACACAGGCTTTGTACAGGACTTTACCAGTCACTGTCTCAATTTTCATGTCTCTGCTGAACTCCAGGAGGGGGCCCCCACACCCATCTAGATCTGGAGCGATGCCCAGCTGAGGAAAAGGTTCTTCTTCAGTAGGTCCATTTTCGATCGTTTCATTGTCCATCAGCTGAACACGCTCCTCTGACGTTAGGGTGGACCTCCAGTGATGCAGGAGTGTATTTACAACACGTAGGGAACGTAGTCCGAGGCGTGCTGCTAAGCGCGGATCCACACATGCCAACTTGTGCCACAGGGTTGATGCTGCCAAGTTGTTGACGACCAGCGTTCGTCCCCTGTAAGACAATTTTGGGACCAACCACTTCCACCTGCTCAACCTGCCCTTCACTGTTTCAAGTACACCCTCCCAATTTTTATTTAAAAACTCAGTGTTACCTAGATAAACCCCCAAGTATTTAAAACCACCCTTTTCCCACACCAAACCAACTGGTAATGCGGGCTGCCCACCACCGCACTCTCCAACTAAAATGGCTTCACTCTTGGCCCAGTTCACCTTGGCAGACGATAAAATCTCAAAATCTTTTAAAACATCAATTAAAATATTCACATCAGTCTGTGTCCCCAGCATGACGACTAAGTCATCTGCATATGAGAAGCACTGGACTGAGATATCTTAAAACCAGAAAGGCGATTTCTCAGTTTGCATAAAAGAGGTTCAAAAGCCAGGGTATACAGCATGCCCGACAGAGAACAGCCTTGTCGAATACCTCTGTAGACTCTAAAAGAGGCACACAAACCACCATTAACCTTCAGTACACTCTCAATTTCACTGTACAAAGTCTTGATCATGGCTATGAAACCTGGGTTGAAACCAAAGGTTTCCAGCACCTTCCACAAGTATTCATGTTCAACCCGGTCAAAAGCCTTTTCCTGATCTAGAAAAATAAGACCAGTCTTTAATCCCAATAGCCTGGAGATGTCCAAAATATCACGAATTAAATGTATATTATCAAATATAGACCTGCCGGGCACACAGTACGTCTGGTCAAGGTGAGTGACTCGCTCCATTACCTTAGGCAGCCTTGATGCTAAAGCTTTTGAGAGCAGTTTGTAGTCAGTGCACAACAGTGAGACCGGGCGCCAGTTCTTCAACTGCGTCAGGTCTCCCTTTTTTGGCAGGAGGGTCAGGACGGCTCTCCTGCAGCTCAATGGGAGTTCACCTCCCTTCACACTGTCTAGCAGCACTTCTAGCACATCCTGACCTACAACTGCCCAGAAAGCTTTGTAGAACTCTACAAGGAGACCATCTATGCTTGGCGCCCTACCATTCGCCATCCCTTGGAGAGCCTTATAGAGCTCCGCCAGAGTTAGCTCTGCGTCCAAACCGCTGGCCACATGTTCTGACAGTCTTGGTAGGTCTCCAAGGAAGCTCTCTTCCACTGTCTATGCCCCTGACTGCTCACTGCTGTACAGCTTCGAGTAGAAGCTAACTGTCTGCTTGCGAATTTCAGTGGGATCTGACAGAAAATCTCCAGATTCTGTTCGCACAGCATGTATGAATCTTTTCTGTCCATTCTTCTGCTCTAGACCAAAAAAGAACTTGGGAGGAGCATCCATCTCATTCACGCTTTTAAAGCGTGAGCGGACCAGCGCCCCCTGTGCTGTAATGCCTAACAGGTCATTCATTATAGCTCTTTTACTTTTGAGGGCTTCAATCTGCCCTCGATCTCCCGTGGTCCCCAAACACTGGAGTTCCACTATTCCAGTCTCCAGGGCTTTCAGAGATCTGACAATGTCTCTTGTAACATTAAGAGTGTACTGTTGACAAAATGTTTTAATTTGAACTTTAGCCACATTCCACCACTGTTGTATAGAACTAAAAGCCATCTTTTCAGATTTAAGAACATTCCAGAAATAATTCTTTTATTTCTTAATAAAATAAAAATAATTATTAAGAAATAAAAGAAATAAAATTCTCTAAAATTAGCATCCTCTAAAAGTGCAGTATTAAAAGAGAGAGAGAGAGAGAGAGAGAGAGAGAGAGAGAGAGAGATCAAATAAATCGATCAATAATAACCACATTTTTTAGGTTTTAGTCTAATTCCCCAACAGCCTCCTGCTAAAGACAGATTTATTTAATAATCTGAATAAAACCATAATTTCACAGTGTTCTGTTGATGCTGTGGTGCAGGCGCGCGCTCCCGACAGGGGGAGACATTTAACTCCAGGAGATACAAAACACCACACACGATGGCCCATAGTCCTGAGTTAATCTTCATTTATTATAATTATGATTATCATTATCATTATTATTCCTCATTGGATTTTGCAGCCTGAACGCAGGTTTCTGAATATTTGAAAAGTGAATTATTGAGTCTAAATTTGTGAAAAATATTTTAAATATATGAACATAAATACCTGATTTTTTTTTCTCAATCTCTGAATTCTTGAATTTCAAGCAGATTAACTCTAAATAAATAAACAAACAAGTACTTAATTCTGGCTTTCAAACCAGAGATATTATATGTGTGTGTGTGTGTGTGTGTGTGTGTGTGTATATATATATATATCCAAAAATTCTTTTGCTTTCATGAAAATGAAAAGCACAGCATACAACACCGAGCTACAGAGGGCGCTGTAAAGTCGTGCTCGTGACGTCATCTTTCTGCGACGGGAAGGACCGTAGACGGCTGGTAGCTATGGCTGGTGTGTTGAAGAAGGTATGTGTGGAGGTCATGTAGTGATATTGAGTTATATATATATATATATATATATATATAGGGAGAGAGAGTTCTGGATGCAGCTCCTGTACATGTTTGTCCGTGTTTCCGCAGGCGTGTCAGATTAACAACAGCGCTGTATGTGTAATATAAATATGTGTAATAAACCGCTCGAGACCTCCAGGTCCACTTTAGTTAAAGACAGAAAACCACGCCAGTGAACCCGTGTCTGCGTTTTCATGGACGAAGAAGAGTAAATAGTTTGGTACAACGCGCGAGAGAGTTGAAGTTCCATCTGAATTCGTTTCCATGGATTCCTCGAGAGCTCAGGTTCATGCAGGTCCTGCGGAATGGATGAGATTGTACACTGGGGATGGAAACTGCTTTAGAACTTCAGGAATGTTGGGTTATATCTTTATGAGCTGCAGTGTGCTCATTGTGTTCTGGCATTTTGTTCCCGTCCTCTCCTGTCCTGTGTCCTGTCCTGTCCTACACACTGTAGTGTTTTCCCTGCTCTCAACACATCTGATTCAACTAATCAGTTGATTGACAGCCTTTCCTGAGTCCATGTGTCAGAACAGCAAAAACTCTCAAATGTGCAGGACGGGGGACTTGCGGTGCGGGTCAGGACGGGGGACTTGCGGTGCGGATCGGACGGGATTGGGGTGTGGTGCAGATCGGCGGGGGACTTGCGGTGCGAATCCGGACGGGGGACTGCGGACGGGGGGTGGACGGACGGGGATGGCCGGGTGCGGTGCAGATCAGGACGGGGGACTTGCGGTGCGGATCCGGACGGGGGACTTGCGGTGCGGATCAGGACGGGGGACTTGCGGGTAGTGCGTGCAGATAGGACGGGGGCTTGCGGTGCGATGGACGGGGTGCGGTGAGATAGGACGGGGGACTTGTGGTGTAAATGTAAAACCATGCGTGATCGACTAAAGATCATATCGTTTGCATGGAGTACTGCACTGTTAAATATGAATTATACTAAGAGTTTAAATAGTTTATTTGTTTACATTTACCGCATTTAGTTGTACAGCACGTGTCTACAGAATACAGATGTTTATTTCATTGCAGATCTGTAGTATCAGGGGGACTTTAATAACAATGAGTTTGTAAAAACGTCTTGATTCAAGCGTTTCAGGCAAGACAGCTGCCGTTGCCTTACGAACTGTTAATACGAGTCTTTAATATTTTAAAATGCCTTCTCACCTGGTACGTACTTTTTTTTTTGGTAATCACCCATCTGATGATTAAGCGCGTATTTTTATGATTGCTATTTAATATAGTGTTAACTGTTCGTTTGTTTCAGACCACAGGCTTGGTGGGCCTCGCTGTTTCCCTGAACCCACATGAGGTAAAGTCCTGCTTTTTAATAAACCACGTTAGTGCATAGCGAAACCAATATGTAGTTATAATAATAGTAATGAAGGCAAGTCAGGATGGCTTTTGATTAAACAACATCGCTTTCTCAAGTGTAAAATGTACTAAATGAGGGCATACATCCATTCACCGGATGCCAGGTAGCAAATATAGATATGCAATTGTTGAATGGTGCCATTTCTCTGCCCCAAGCGTCTTAGGATTTTGTACACCAAGATTCTGGGCTGCGTCCAAGCCATGCCTCAGGATGCTGCCTACAGGAAGTACACTGAGCAGCTAATAACCGAGCGACTCGACCATGTCAAATCGGCAAGTAACTGTCTCTCCTTTTTAGATAATTGATTTGTAATAATTTATCATTGATGATAATCAATTCATGCCTCGACTCAACATCATCAGTTGCCTTTTACGTTGATGCATTATTATATATATGTTATTATTACCAACCAATAGTTAAAGGCTGAATATAAACCAAGTCGTATGAACTGTAATGCAGTGGGGGAAATAAATATTGGGCGCGTCAACATTTTATTCAGTAAATATATTTCCAATGAGGTGATTCACATGAAATTTCACCAGACATCAGTATTAACTCAAGAAATCTGGAAATATAAAGAATTCACAACATTAAAGTCCATAAATGAAGTTGTGTGTAATAAAGTGGAAAAAGGATTGAACACGCTAAGAAAAAGCAATTCTCAGAGGCAAGGAACCAGCTGAAATCCATAAGTAATTATACCCCCTATCTGTGCAGATTAATATCAGCTGGGTTAGTAAACTGATGGTCTATAAAAAGGCTTTTCGTTACCAAAGTGTCACACAAGAAAGCGCTCTCCCAAAATCTTCACAACCTTATTGTTGTGAAAAGTATTGATGGAATCAGATACAGACGTATTTCAGAACTTCTGAATCCTCCAGTAAGCACCACTGGGTCCATTATCCACAAGTGGAAGCAACTCCGTCATCAACCGGCCACACACAGGAGCTCCTCACAAGATTTCTGACCAGGGAGACAGAAGAATAATCAGAAGAGTAGCCCAAGAGCCAAGGAGCACTCAGAAAGAGCTCCAGAAACACTTGGAGGCAGCAGGTGGCATCTTCACAGAGAAAACAATAGACAGTGCACTCCACTGCTCACTCTCACCTCACAAGACTCCATTACTAAAGAAAAGCCATGCTGAAGCTCGTTTAAAGTTTACCACAACTCATCTGGACAAGTCTATGAAATACTGGGAGAGTGTACACTGGGAGAGTAAACCTGAACTTTTTGGCTGTCATACTACACACCGTGTTAGGAGAAGAAATGGCACTGCACATCTCCCTAAAAGCACTACACCAACAATGAAGTCTGGAGGTGGAGCATCATGGTGTGGGGCTGTTTTTCATCACATGGTACTGACAGACGTCATATAATTGAAGGAACGATGAATGGAGGCCTTTACCGGGAGATTCTTGAGAAGAATCTGCTGCCATCCACCAGGATGATGATGATGAGATGTGGGTGGAGCTTCCAGCAGGACTACGATCCAAAGCTTACAGTAAAGGAAATCGGTTTCAGAGAAAAAAAATCAAGGTGTTAGAATGTCCGAGTCAGTCACCTGACTCAAATCCAACGGAACAAGATTTAAAGACAATATGTTTAGAAGAACGGACCAAAATCACACCTGAATACTGCGGCTGATTTAATTTCTTCATACAGGAAGTGTCTTGAAGCGTCATTACAAACAAACGCTTCTCCACTAAGAGTTAAATACATTTCAGTTAACGTCTTCAGTACTTTTTCCCTGTCATTCCTCTTTATTACATATAACTTTATTGGTGGACCTTAATGTTGTGAATTCTTTATGTTTCCAGATTTCTTGAGTTAATACTGATATCTGGTGAAATTTTCATCCGAGAAGCCCCACTGGAAATATATTTACTGAAAAAAATGTTGACGCGTTCAATACTTCTTTCCCCCACGGTATCTTTGAGATCAGTGGCGTGCGCATTCTTACGGTATGATGTTATCTAAAGGAACCTGATGTAGGGAAGCTTGAAAAGAAAATGAACTGTGGCCAGATCGAAGAGGTCATCGCACAAGTGAGTACAAAACTGATGCACTGACACTGAACAAAGCCACGTCGTTGCTAAAAACAGAAAGGCTGTAGACCATTTAAAGCTTTTCTGTTTATCCTACCTAGGAGTAATTACTGTGCTTTCAAGGCCCCAATTTTGCTTAAACTCCTGCACACAACAGACAGAAATCTCTTCTCTTTCTCTCTCAAATGAGCAGGAGAGAGGATAATACATAATCTAGATATAACTACATGACCACACATACAGCCTCTGTAAATATCCGTGAAGGGTGCTGTAGGTTGCCGCTTTCATCATTTGGTATTGCAAAAATAAACTACAACAGAAAAAAAACAGCAGCACAATCAACTAATATCGATAATATACTGTAATAAACATATATAGTACATATCATTAAGAATTAGTTCATGTTCTCAGTCGAGTTCAATATGAGAATGGAAAATATTTGGTGTAGCTTCTAAAAAGATAAATAAATATGACATTTAATAGAGTCCAAATTAACAATTGGTCTATTGTCGTTTAGATTTGCCATTTTCTAGAAAGCTCTAAAAATCATGGATCACTTATCACTATATGTATTCTCTATGTAGCGATCTTGAAATAAAAACCTTATAATTTGTTAAATGAATTATAAATGACACAAATTCCCTGATCAAATTACCAAGGATACCAATCAGGATACCAATCTACAGTAGCAACTACGTTGATTACCTTAAGTACAAAACAGTTTTTCCCCCAATTATATTAATGTGCATATACTGTACTAAATGGCTGAACGTTCCTGGATACCTGACCATCACATTCAAATGTGCTTGTTGAACATCCCATTCCAGATTGATCTGCTATAATGTGCTTCACTCTTCTGGGAAGGCTTTCCACTAGATTTTGGAGCGTGAATGCGGGGATTTGTGATTAGTGAGATCAGGTACTGAGGAGGTCTGGGGTGCAGCTGGTGTTCCAGTTCATCCCAAAGGTGTTCAGTGGGATTGAGTTCAGGGCTCTGTGCAGGACACTCGAGTTCTTCCACTCCAACCTTCACACGCCATGTCTTCATGGAGTTCGCTTTGTGCACAGGGACATCGTCATGCTGGAATAGATTTGGGGTCGCTTGATTCAAATGAAGGGATATTGTACTGTTACAGCATACAGAGACATTCTATACAATCGTGTGCTTCTAACTTTGTGGCAGCTGTTTGGAGAAGAACCACATATGGGTGTGATGTTCAGGTGTCCACAAACTTTTGTCCGTATATGTATATATTTTTTCTAATTATGTACCGACTCCAAACAGTAGCCACATGAAAAAGCTGAAAATCTCACAACATTGCGAAGTTGCAGTGTGTAAACATGTATAATATTTTGTAGGCAGAGTCCGAGCTGGCGTTATCCAGAAAGATGTCCGAATGGAAACCATGGGAACCACTGATCGAAGAAGCCCCTGCAAACCAGTGGAAGTGGCCGGTCTAAACTCACATTGTGGATTTATTCATACTCGCCATACCATTTGAGGTTTTAATGGGCTTTTTGCTGATTTCACGTTTATTTATGTTTAATAATGATCAATAAATCTCATCCATAATGTGTCCACTGGGTGAAACTGGTGTAAGCTCATTATTGGTGATGTAGAGTTGAGGTACTGCAGCTCTCCTGGTACAGATGTATACTTTTACAAACATAATCCACATGTAGAGAGCTGTATAAAAAAGTTTTGGCACAAAAAGGACACAAAGAACCGCTTCTGTAAGTAATTTTTATATATATATATATATATATATATAAAACCAACTAAATGAACAAACCCCCAGTAGAATATAAACAGAATAAGTTTACCTCATTTTACTTTGCGGGGAAAGTGGAATGTTCGTTAATACCCAGTCCTCTGTTTTACTAACTTACATGTTAAGATGTGACAATTACACTGAGATTCTTACACAATACGTGCAAGTGGCAAGTTTAGAGGTTGTAGTGTTTCTTCCTGTCTCACTTAAAGAAGTACACAGCATAGACACTTAATCAGCAGTTAGACACTCATAAACTCAATAACAAACTTACAGGCATTGTTCACAGACATTATTTGTTGCTTTACATCTACATAAAGTCATGCACCAAAATAACGAAACACAGACAAGGAATACAACAGCACGGTCACTTAACTGTATTCACATATATCCTAAATAATAATAATAATAATAATAATAATAATAATAATAATAAACAAAACCATGGTTAAACTTTTATGTCAAACAAAAGTAGTAAAATAGAAAATTTATTTTTACAAATAGGGTTTGGTCTGTCGATGTGATCAGTGTGTAGTCATATATCTGAAATGTTTCTTTGTGTAACAATGGATTTGAGCTACATTTGTCTATAAAATCTGTGTATATCTGTTTACTTATAAATATTACCTCTTAACTCAACTAAATACACATCACTAGCAATGCGGCAGTCAACATTCTGAAAAGAGTAGAAATTTTGGCATTAGTTCCAACAATAACATATCAAATCGCTTTATAAAGTACACGTCTTACAAAAAGGCACGATTATAGACCAAATCACATCCTGTACCAGAATGTCCCATACAGAGACTTCTGAGGGTTGGGGGATGTAAAGCCAAATGGCCACGTTCTAGCCTCGATGTAAACAAAGGCAAATTATGTAATCCCTTTAGATTTGAAAACCTCAAAACATATGACTTATTTACATTACATAAGAGACTCGAGACTTTCTGAGCCTGCTGGGATGTTGCCATTGTTCTCCGTGGAATGAAGTGTTTTCTCATCTTCCTTGGTGCTCACCAAGCTTAATATAGCTTTGTAAAGAAACTGAGAGTGCTCCTGGGAAAACAGAGATGATGTCTTAGATTTTGAATCACTTTTACCTATACATTATTTCTTGTGTTATAAGGACCAAGCCCACTGAGACTGAGATCTCAACACGATTCTGTAAATATACAGACTCCTGTATAAAGTGGAAATATTAAAAATATATGGGGTGGGTTTGAATGAAGGGTTCTCACAATATCAGTGAATACTCCTGGTCTCATCAGGTTGGTCATCCTTGCTGTCAGATAGACATCCACCACGTTCTCCTCCTCTAACTGATTCATCAAGGTGATCAGGGAACACAGGATCCCAGCACTGGAGCCTCCATACCTGCACAAATAATAATAATAATGATAAGTTTAGACATTTAGGAATTTTTTCTTAAAATCCTGAAAATGCCTGGAAAACCCATAGAGATGAACAGCAGCAAGTCACCAGCTAACTATGGGGAAATAATGCTAACAAGGGGAAACTTATTTGAGGCTAGGAAAAAAAAAAGAGGTTGGTGGGTTCTTTTGCACACACTCGCTTTGCATCCACTCTCAAAATTCACTGCTTTTTTCAAATGTATCTTGCTTATTCACAAAAATGAATTCTGTCCTGCTCCGAATTCTTATTTGTTCGACTCATTACACCATCATATAGAACAATGTACGTTGTATAGCATACCAAAAATCATTATAGATGGTTCATATTATTTTTGGTATTGTTCCACCCGTAACACCTACCCATCATGGACCACAATAGTGCCCTCTCGATGTGCACTCTCCTCCCTGATGATGTTAATGAGCTCGAAGGCATTACTGATGGGTCTGTCTGGATTGGGCCAATGCGGAGCCTGGTAGCAGCGGACCTCCAGCACATAGTCATCCTGTCGTTCAGTGACACAGACAGCAATAACCAAAATGAGTATAGAAGAGAACAAACTCGTAGTGTATAGTACCTTGAAATTCCCCACATTTTGTAGTGTTACAACCTGGAACTGAAAATGGACTTGTGATTATATGTCATGAATCTGCACGTAATAGCCCATAATAGCAAAAATATATATATAAAAGTTGAAATTGCATGAGAATTCACCCTGTTGCTATGAAACCCTACATTATTTCTGCTAAAGCCGGTTAAAGCGGAAGACATAATTGGTTGAATGAACAAAGTGTCACATGATCTCAATATACTGTAAATGCACCTGTTCCCAGAAGTTCCCAGTTGTTTGTTAGAGAACATACCTAAACAAACAGCATCATTATGACCGGGGAGCTATCAAAACAAGTCTGGGGAAATGTCCTGGAAAATTACCAGTCGGAGTTTAGGTATTAAAAAAAAATCCCAAACTTCAAACATCCCAAAGACCACCACTTGATCCATTGGCATTCACCAAAAGATTGGGGAAGGAGGGCATTAGTCAGAGACACAACCAAGAGCCCCAGGGTAACAAACTGAAGGAGCACGAGAGATCTACATCTCAGAATGAAGAAGCTGTGCACAGGACAACCATGGCCGAGACACTTTACAAACTCTGGCTTTATGGAGGTGGAGAGGGGAAAATAAAACCATTATTGAGAAAAGGCGTATGGAATCCCATTTGGAGTTTGTCAAAAGGCAGGTTGGATAATCAGCAAAGATATGGGGACAAAGGTTCTCTGGCCTGATGAGACCAAAACATTTTGTCAGTGGCACAAAGAGAACAGTGAGAACAACATCCACACATCCACACATTGAAGCATTGTGGTGGGAGCATCGTTGTTATGGTATACTTTTCATCAATCACATCTGGGAAACTAGTCAGAGTTGAGGGCAAGAAGGATGTAGAAGAAAACCTGTTCCAGTCTGCACTGTACTGGACACTTGAAACTGGGGCAGTGGTTCAACTTCCAACAGGACAACCTTAAATATACTTCCAATGCTACTCTGGAGTGATTGACTTGAAAGTCAAAGCCCAGACCTCAATCCAAATGCTGTTCACCAGCACTCTCCATCCAGTCTGACAGGTCTTGAGAAGTTTTGCCAATAAGAATAATAAAAAATATCAGAATCCACATGTGAAAAGCTGATGAGAGACATATCCTATAGGACCTGCAGCCAAACGTGGTTCTATAAGTACTAATCCAGTATTGGTGATTTTTTTCTTTTGTTTAAATAACCTTTGTGTTACAGAAGAATATTGTGTACCTTCGAATGTTACACATTGTACAGTATATCAAATATTAAAAAAACAAATTAAGTCCATTTTAATCCCAGGGTATAACACTACGACATGTAGAGGAAAAAAAGCCAGTTCTTTTTAGTGACTCATATGTATGTCGTCATCAACAGATGGTATCTCAATAAGTTTCATTTTAAGGTATCTCAATAAGTTTTCTTACTTTTAAGGCTTCCAAAATAAAGTCCTGCACCACCAGAGAGTCTTCATAAGACAGACAAATCTGATCCTCTCCTGCCAGTGTCACTGTAAAGGTCTCACAGCTGATTGGCTGCTCTTTAGTGGGCCAGTAAACACAGTCTTCCTCCTCACTCTGTAAATAAACAAGTTATAACAATGCTATAGAAAAGTACACACTACGATTGTGTGTGTGTGTGTGTGTGTGTGTGTGTGTGTGTGTATGCGCAATGCTTAACCAGGCTCTGCATATCGGGCAGAGAAATGATGATCTGAGCATTATGGTCCCAGATCATCCTCCAAAAGTCTTGTATAGTGTTGGCCAGGGGTTTCTGGGTGATGATGAATTCACAGCTTTGATGGTAACCCTGCAAACAGAACACACTCTACGACTGTCAATCACAATAATCTTAGGAATCTCACTACAGTGAAAGAGCCGTGTGGAAACAATCCTCACCATGATGTAAGAAGCATTAATGTAGTCTGAAGAATCTGCCACAGTTGAAGACAGACTTACTCTAGATCTTTCCACTGCACACAGAGATCAATATTAAAACCAATAATATACTGTTCTTGAGCAGAATTCGGACTTAAAAACACACAAAAGACACAAAGTTCTAATCTCGTACATTCTGGACATCAGGGGAAGCTTGCTTTGGAACTAGTGGAGTGTTTTGACGTGCTCTTTTGCATTGCCAGATACAAATAATAAAGTCATAACCTTGTGACCATGACCTCATGTGGGTAGCCCATTTGCTGAATTGTTACAGCAGGCTCAGTGGCTCAGACAGAAAACTATAAGTGCATTTGCAGAATTGCTGCAGCAGAAAGCTCCAGAAGATTGGGCTGCTCAGCCTCCTAATATGAAATAAGTGACCACCTTTGCTGTGCTGTTGCAGGAATGGAAAGAACCAGAAGGATTTTGCGGCTCAGGCTCCTATATAGGAGGAGTGTCCAGTAGAGGACTAACAGCAGACATGAGTCAAATTAAAGAGCTTGTTAGAAAGAATGCAACAGCATAGGTTCAGAGAAAAGATCTCTAAGACGATATGAGGAAGGAACCTTGAGGGAAACCCAACGAAAAAAAGGAACCCATCCCGTTCTTGTTCTTGGCTGACAGGAGTGGACATCAAGATTTGATGTGTTGTGCGTGCTCTGCTCGGTCGACCTCTAACAGAGATCACGCTTTTTCTTCAATGTTTGATGTGAACATTAACTGAAGCTCTTGAGCTGTATCAGTATGAGGTTTTTTTTAGGCATTGCGCTGTTGCCACATGATTGGCTGATTAGACAACTGCATGAATGTACACGTACTGTATACATGTGTTCCTAATAAAGTGATCAGTGAGTTGGTATTTTTGGTTTCTGTTTATTTGCATTGTTTAGTGCAGTCACATTCTGTGTGGATTAGTCCGTATATGGCCAAGAGTATGGAGTAGTTCCAGTAAAGGGAAATTGTAATTGTACAGCACACAAAGACGTTTTATACAATTGTGTGCTTCCAACTTTGTGGCAACCATTTGATAAGAACTACATATGGGTGTGATGGTCAGGTGTCCACATACCTTTGGACATATTGTGAATGTTCATGTATGCATACATTAAGAAGTGTTACAAGTGGTATACCAGATCAACAGTCATACTGCCCATTATTAATGTAAGGGCTACAAAGAAACTTGGTCTTGCAGTCTTGGACCTTAATGATCTGAAAGAGATATGGCATATACCTCAGTGCTACTCACCAGGCATGAGGGCAGAAGTCCTGTTCTTTGGCATGTTGCACTCTTTCAGTGCTGTCACATAGTCATCCTGATTTGCACACTTCTGGCTGATCAACTACAATAAAAAAAAACCGAGATGAGATCATTGTCTCGTTCCTTGTTATCCAAAAGCAAAGCCAGTGAGGAATTTCATCATACCTTAAACTGTTTCTCTAGACGAGTCTTGCCTGTTGGTCCAGGAGTGAGAAGATCAGAGACGTAAGCATGAATGTGGCTGGCTGATACTTGTGTCTCTTTACTCCTGATGGCCTCTACTAACACGTTGTGAATGAAAACATACTGTTCCTGAAAGAAATAACAAGAAGAATTAGGGAATTAGACCAATTCAATTCAATTTTATTTGTATAGCGCTTCTTACAATGGACACTGTCTCAAAGCAGCTTTACAGAAACATCTACACACAGGATAGAGATTTGAAGTGTGTGAATTTAGCCCTATTGAGTGAACCGGTGGCGACGGTGGTGAGGAAAAACTCCCTAAGATGTTTTATGAGGAAGAAACCTTGAGAGGAACCCGACTCAGAAGGGAGACCCATCCTCATCTGGGTAACAACAGATCGTGTGAAAGTAAAGGAAAGTTAAGAAATGATGGTTTTCATATGAAGTCTGTTTGTTGAACTATTCGAAGGAGACCCGAGTGCAAAACTGCATGCGGTAATTGCAGTCCCAGGGTCATTGTAGCAACCGGACTCCCAGCAACCGCAGCGAGAATGAAATATGATTTTTTTTTTTTAACACTAAGTCTTGAGGGAGCCCAGTGCATTTAGTAAGTGACTGGACAGTGACAATTTCAAAGTTTTGTTGTTTTGGTTTCCCAGGTTCGTCAGCAAGCTAACGACCTACAGACCACGCTCCAGCACTTTGATATTTAATGTCAGGACGTATCTCTATGTGTGTCTTTCAAAGCTTCCAAGAGAACATCAATACACCATTAATTCAGGATATTCATATACACTGGATAATTAATATACATACATTCTGTGATTCCTATCAGATCTTTGTGCAATGTCTCCCATCATTTCTACGGGCCATAAAATGTGGACAGGTTAATGTACAGATCATACTGTATCCATTTCTTTAGGAACGTGCAGCAGGAGGTCAAGTGTTGCTCCTGTAATAGAATAGATTTGTACTGCATGTGTATGCTGAATGGTTGTTACCTCAGTTTGCACCAGATAGTTCCTCTGGGTGCGGATGTGCTTCAGGAAACCCATGATGTTCACCGTCTGCTCAGCCTTTATCTGCTTCAGCATGCTGTCTATCACAATGTAAGTTCCTGTTCGTCCCACTCCAGCACTAAACATATTCATAAAACATCTTTTCCAAGCATCATTTAAACTATAATAGTATTTATAAAGAACATACACACACGCACAGAGATTTCAGTTCAATGTCGCTCCAGCTATTTACCTGCAGTGCACCACCACAGGGCCTGAGTCAGCGCTCCACGTCTCAGACGACGTCTGTATAAATTTGAGCACGGGAAGTGTGTACTCAGGAACGCCCATGTCTGGCCACTGAGTGTAATGGTACTGATCAATGGTCCTCTCCTGACTGCGACTCTTCAGAGAGCCCTATGACATGGACACGTAAACAATATGATCCTAAAATCTGCCTTTTTATAAAGTTTTACCATTATGCTGTATAAATCTCGCTCAGACTGTTGAACCATGATAGTGGAGAACCTTTTTGTAGTTGATGTTTCTCAGGGTGAAGGTCCTCTTGGTGTAGTAGGCCAACGTTTTGGTACTTTTCAGTGTGACAAGAAAACTTCCATACTCTTCCTGGTTTTCCATAGGCCAGTACTGGTCACATTTTCTCTGTGAGCAATTTGATATTTGAGTTATTTGATATTTATACTGTATGTACTATAATGATTTGATATGTACTATAAAGTGGGCTCCAGATGTTTGCTAATAATTACAGAGTTACTTTTGTCCAGTTACGTCATTCCTCATTAATATATTTATGGGCATATGTTCCACAAAAATCTATTACTCATTCTGGGAGCACTTATCACAACAAAATAAATATTGAACATTTCATGTATGATTCATGAAATGAAATAAATGAAATAAATTGAGAACCAGATAAAGAGAGTGAACAGGGCCAGGAAGTACATACAAAGAAAAGTATTCAAAGCAAAGTGCTCAACTCTTCCACTGCAGCTCCAATATAACACATCTGTCTCTAAAAATCATATTCACATGATTGGTGAGGATGAGTTGTATAAGTCATTCTCCAAAAAATCGTAACAGTCTTCTCATGAAGCAAGTCTACGTCACCTTACCCGACCCTTCTCCAACAGGTTGGTTATCATGACAATGACGCTAACATTCTGCTCCCACACCATGTTCCAGAAGTCTTCCAGGCTTGTCTTCAGTGGACCCTGGGCTGCTATGTAAGCTTTTGGATGTTTGTAGCCCTAGAACCATTTATAATTCTTGTTAAGATTTGTTAAAAAAAAATAAAAAATTTAAAAAAGGACACAGTGTCAGTCATGCCAGAGGAGAATGTTGTCAACAGTATTACATGTGTCTAAGGCATCACTTAAAAAAACAACAACAACAACAACAACAAAACACCTCAGTTTTACTGCTTCAGGTCAGGATTGTTATTATTGTAATGTGTTTAAAACCTGTCTAATTCACTAAGTCAATAAACCAACCCAAGTTCTAAAAGAATATACCTATAGGGCCAAAAGCATATTTTCCAGCCCAATGAGATTAACCCCAAAAATCTATCACTCATTCTGGGAGCACTTATCACAACAAAATCTAACTAGAACAAAGATTGTAGCTTTCCATAGTGATTAATACCTTACACTAAATACACTCAAATGTGTACGTATTACACTTACATCCACATAACTGGCATTTATATAGTCTCCAGTCTTTCCATCTTTCTCTGTATTATGATTCAGCTTGACTCGACTGTGATCATCTGGAAAAAAAAGAAAGAAAAATGACTTGATTTTTCTTTCTTTCTGGGGGTGTGTCCATTTCAGTTCAATCAAAAGTTCTCTTTAATACAAAGACTGTCATAGGTTTGTTTACAAACTGCACTGTTTGTGTAGCAGAAAGTAATTGGTTCTCTTACAGGCCAAGATGTTGATGTATCTGTTCTTGTTCTTGTTGTCTGGGTGGTTTGAACTGTCTGTTGTAATACCCATGTCCACCGTGCAGGACTGAATTTCCTGTGAAATAACCCACACTTTTTTTGTGTAAAGCCTGTCCATTTCCCTACATTCTATCAACTACATTTTCCAGTTTAGATATCATTATCATTTCACACTGGAGTCATGCAAAGTGCATGCAATGATGCTTTCGTTAACAATAACCAGGACAGACGAAACAAGAACAAACTACAGTTATGCATTTAAAGTGAGAATGAACATAGACTGACATGTCTTACCTCGTAAGACTCTTTCAAGCTCTAATCAGGGGATGAGGAGTAAAAACGCAGAAAAAAACAACAACAAAAAAAAACACAACAATGAGAGTCCAGGACAAACAGTGAACAGCCAGTGCTGATACATAAAGCGCTAGCTACATATGTAACTGTGGTTATATGAACCGTGTACAACGTCCCGGGGCACTGCATAACTCGTGAATAATCCCTTGTGCATGTGTGCACACATGACAAGATGTGATGCATTGTGATGCATGATGCAGTAGTCACAACAAATACCGCTGTCATACAGCAACCATTCCATGGAACCTTCTCGCCGAACCATATAACAGTTATAGACATACAGTTATATATGTAACTGATCTTAATAGCCAGAAGGGGCTAGAGATGCTCAAAGGTGCCGCGTTCATAACCCGGAATAACCCTAAATCTGTGCTTGTGGGAAAACACAGGAAAATGGATGAAGGACACCCATTGAAATCAGCAAAAATCACCAATCTGCCTAATCCTCAACAGCGGATAAAGTCTTGACCAAGTACTGTCACCAAAACCAGGGATAAAATGGTAATAACCTGACCTTAATATAACCATAACCCCCTAACCCTAACTCTAACCTTAATATAACCCTTAGCCTGTCTGGCACTAACAACCATGCAATGGTCCAGGTCACTATAATCACACTTTCCCCTAATCTGATGTTCGATCTTAATATTAACTGACACTCCTGACCCATGCCTACATGTATTTATGTCCTGAGCTGCTGTCTCATGATACCCTGATAAGATATTTTCATGAATGAACAGATTCCTAATTAATTAATGAATTAATTCCAGATAAATTGGTCAGAGAGTGTTGAGCGCCGTGGGATCTACCTTTCTATAGCACCTCTGCCCAAAAAACTACGAAAAGATTTGGGCTGTACTTCATCAGTGAGTCCTTAAACCCTTCATAAGGCTCAGGGCAAGCATCAGCACTGTAATTTACACCCTTGCAACAATGTCATCAGGATCAATGATCTGATGTTATCACTGTCCAATGAGTGACATTTTGAGCTGTAAAAATGCCCACTGCAGTGCTTATAGGTTGTCCTGGACCTGGCCATTTACAAGCAACAGGCAGTGTGTCTCAGCACTGGCATCTCCACGCAGTCAACAGAGTATATAGTCTGAGTCAGACACAGCATCCTTGGTAATCATGGTAAGTTAGTGGGTACATTGCTAATTATTATCAGTGGGAATCATAGCTAAGAATAGCAGACTCATCAGTAAACAATGTCAGTAAAGTAACTTAGAAGAACATGAAAGCAACGAGCTAAAACAGCCAGTTAATTAGCAGAACCTGACAGGATGTGGAACAGTTGAAGAGAGAAAACACAGAAGCACTCAAGGCTAACAGATGCTACAGTGCCCAGTAGGGTAGAATGCTAATAAGAGGCGGTTATTCATATCTTCGAAGGACAAGAAACTTGGAGCTCATACAATAGTCACAAGCTGCTAAGCAGATAGCTCCTGTAAGAAAAAGAGGATGTCGTGGATCTCAATGAAGAATAACTTTATTACAGCATGGCAGTGACAAAGCACATGAAGCACTTCAGGTTCGTCGGAGTCAAAGTGAACCCTGAACTATAACGTGATGGGCATCTCGAGACAGATGTCTTTCTGAATGATAATTACGGTCACGTAGCCTTTTGTTCAGTGACGGTTTGTGACGTCCCACTGCTGCTCCCATACTATAACTGCGTGAATGTCACTGTAGGTGGTATTATACACATATTGCTGAGATAAATGGTCTTTTTGGGGAACAAGATTATCCTAACACAGTTCAGGGTGGAATCTGCTGAGAGGCAGTCTGTAATTTCTTACACTCCTTACGGTGTTCATGTAGTCCGACACCGAGGAAATAAAAGGGAATGATTGTTGCATGAGTGGCGTATTTAAAAAGAAACAAAAAAAGATGGTTTGTTGTGAGTACTGTGTCATACATCACTATGTGATGTTGGTCTAATATTTCAGCATACAGGCACATTAAGGGTTATTCAGGTGTTATACACTGCCCCTGAAGGTTAGCAGGACTGAGAATGAATCCATTTGAGCGTGAGGCAGTGTGTGCTAACATGCTGGTGACTAATTTAGACAAAGTTCCTGCACATGCTCAGTTCGACTTCTGCAAGTCAGTGGAATCATTCCTGTTATATTTCACAGTTCTTAACAGTAGGGCTGCAACTAATGATTATTTTCATAATTTATTATTTGGCTGAATATTTTCCCCCCAGATTAATCGATTAATCGGACGGGGAGGGGCAAACTTTTAGTACCATTTTTTATTTATTTATTTAAAATAAAATCCACACACTGGGTGTTACAAATATAAACTTCAGACTAAAACTTGACACAACTGTGTGTTCAAAACAGAAAAGAACCCAATACACACGCCAGAATATTTATTATATAGGACTGTAGTTTAACTCTGTGCTTTTGTGCATCCATATATACACTGCTCCAAAAAATAAAGGGAACACTAAAATAACACATCCTAGATCTGAATGAATGAAATAATCTCATTAAATACTCCTTTCTTTACATAGTTGAATGCGCTGACAACAAAATCACACAAAAATGATCAATGGAAATCAAATTTATCAACCCAGGGAGGTCTGGATTTGGAGTCACACTCAAAATCAAAGTGGAAAACCACACTACAGGCCGATCTAACTCCTGGACAGTCTGTGGTGCAGCGTGGCGTTTGTCGATGGAGCGAGACATGATGTCCCAGGTGTGCTAAATTGGATTCAGGTCTGGGGAACGGGTGGGCCAATCCAGAGCATCAATGCCTTCCTCTTGCAGGAACTGCTGACACACTCCAGCCACATGAGGTCTAGCATTGTCTTGCATTAGGAGGAACCCAGGGCCAACTGCACCAGCATGGTCTCACAAGGGGTCTGAGGATCTCATCTCGGTACCTAATGGCAGTCAGACTACCTCTGGCGAGCACATGGAGGGCTGTGCGGCACCCCAAAGAAATGCCACCCCACACCATTACTGACCCACCGCCAAACCGGTCACGCTGGAGGATGTTGCAGGCAGCAGAACGTTCTCTACAGCGTCTCCAGACTCTCTCACGTCTGTCACATGTGCTCAGTGTGAACCTGCTTTCATCTGTGAAGAGCACAGGGCACCAGCGGCGAATTTGCCAATCTTGGTGTTCTCTGGCAAATGCCAAACGTCCTGCACGATGTTGGGCTGTAAGCACCTGTGCACGTCGGGCCCTCATACCACCCTCATGGAGTCTGTTTCTGACTGTTTGAGCAGACACATGCACTTTTGTGGCATGCTGGAGGTCATTTTGCAGGGCTCTGTCAGTGCTCCTCCTGCTCCTATTTTCACAAAGGCAAAGGTGGTGGTCCTGCCGCTGGGTTGTTTCCCTCCTACGGCCTCCTCCATGTCTCCTGATGTATTGGCCTGTCTCCTGGTAGCGCCTCCATGCTCTGGACACTACGCTGACAGACACAGCAAACCTCCTTGCCACAGCTCACATTGATCCTGGATGAGCTGGACTACCTGAGCCACTTGTGTGGGTTGTAGACGTCTCATGCTACCACTAGAGTGAAAGCACCACCAGCATTCAAAAGTGACCAAAACATCAGCCAGGAAGCAGAGGAACTGAGAAGTGGTCTGTGGTCACCACCTGCAGAACCACTCCTTTATTGGGGGTGTCTTGCTAATTGCCTATAATCTCCACCTGTCTATTCCATCTGTACAACAGCATGTGAAATTGATGGTCAATCAGTGTCGCTTCCTAAGTGGACAGTTTGATTTCACAGGAGTGTGATTGACTTGGAGTTACATTGTGTTGTTTAAGTGTTCCCTTTATTTTTTTGAGCAGTGTATATATAAATAATTTATGTTATAGTATTTATGCATAATTTTTTATGGATGCACAAAAAGAGCAGAGTTAATCTACAGTCCAAACTCAGTTCACTGCACCTCGTGGTTTCTGTTACTGCCTTTAGGAACACTGTTTTATTTGTGTTTACTTTTGATGATGATGTTTTAATTAGACATTGCAGATCTAACTTTGTAATGCTCTCACTGTGTATCACACTGTGAGTAAGAAGCAACGCGGGCTCGTACTAACAGATCACTTCCGTTATAATAAACGACAGAATCTACACTACATGTGTGCAAATACAACATATAATGACAATAAACTGGAATTAAACTAAACCTTTTAAGCAGCACTGACCAGTTTCCCCGCCCCTTACACACAGTGGAGCATTTTAGATGCAAACATAACAGAAACATAAGTTTCTGCTCGTGCATCATTAATATTAACTGCTTTTTTCCTCAGTCACCTGACGATTTCATCTCCGTCTGATGGTGACTGAGGTCATGTTGGGAATAAAAGGTAACGCTGACAGAAAGTAAACTAAAGAAAGTCAGTGTCAGTGACTCGGGTATCTGCTAATGCTAGCGTGCGTATGACGTCATGCGCCGTCGACTAGGAAGCGGCTTATACTTCCGGTTAGTAAAAAAACCCACTAGTGTTCCATTTGAGATGATATTACCTTTCTAAAATCCACACACTAGACGGTGGAGTACATAGTACATAGTGTAAGTGTATAGTACTTCATTTGGGACACATCCATCCATCCATCCATCTTCTATAACGCTTATCCTTTTCAGGGTCACTGGGGGAACCTGGAGTCTATCCCAGGGAGCATGGGGCACAAGGCGGGGTACACCCTGGACAGGGTGCCAGTCCATCGCAGGGCACAATCACACACCCATTCATACACTACGGACACTTTAGACACGCCAATCAGACTACCATGCATGTGTTTGGACTGGGGGAGGAAACCGAGAACCCGGAGGAAACCCCCGCAGCACAAGGAGAACATGCAAACTCCGCCCACACACACAGGGACACAGTGGGAATCGAACCCCCGACCCTGGAGGCGAACGTTCTACCCACTAAGCCACCGTGCGCATTTGGGAAACAACTTTAGTGTATATACTCTCTGAAGCGTGTTTTCAGAATAGAAGTAACATAATGTGTGCAGTCCAACTAACCGATAATGAGATTTGTTGACAACAATTTTCATAATCAATTATTATCGATTTTATTAATTAGTTGTTGCAGCTCTACTTAACAGTTCATGTAGATCCTAATAAATTAAGTGGTGTAACAATTTAAGCAAACAAAATGACACGAGGAATACCTCAAACTCCTTAGAGAACGTGTTGTTGGAGTAAAGGTCCGCGACGTGCTTCACAAATTCTTTCACTGGAAGGGCTGCATGTTCTTCTGAAAAAGCATGCATTCACGTATGTATAGTATATATGTACTGCATGTGTGTGTGTGTGGACAGAAAATTGCTACGATCTTAAACTGTGTATGTGTGTGTGTGTGTGTGTGTGTGTGTGTGTGTGTGTGTGTGTGTGTGTGTGTGTGTGTGTGTGTGTGTGTGTATACATTTACCTGTATTAAGGAGCAGAGGTGTTGATGGAGCTGTTATGACTCTGGGAGATGCTTTGTCTTCTACATTAAGATTTGCTGCTTGAAAGCACTTCCTGCACACACACACACACACACACACACACACACACAAGCACAAATAAACACATTTCTTAGTCAGATTTTAATGCTAAACACTAAAACACTAGAGCTGCAACAAGTAGTCAACATTAATCAATTATGTCAATTATGACTTGGATTTTTATATTTGATATGTCATTTACAGTACTGCGAAAAAGATCTGATTTCTTCTGTTTCTGTGTATATCTCATAATTAATAGTTTTAGATCTGCAGACAAAACACATCATTATACAACCTGAGTAAACACGCAATACTTATTTATTTTACATTTTTTTATTGAAGGAAAAAAAGCTATCTAAAACGCATCACCCATGTGTAAATCTAATTTCCCCCTTAAACTTAAAATCTGGTTGTTCCACCTTTAGCAGCAATAACTAATAATCCAGTTGCACTTGAGGTTAAACTTATGCACTAAAGATATTTTCCTTTGGGATTTTCTGGTAGAGAGCAGAATTCATGTTTCCTTCAATTATTGCAAGTTACCCAGGCCCTAAAGCAGCAAAACATCCCCACACCATCACACTTCCTCCACCATGCTCGACCGTAGGTACAATGTTCTTTTTTGGGGAATTCTGTGTGTACGCCAGATGTAACAAGACCCCTGTCTTCCAATCAGTTCCACTTTCGACTCATCAGTCCACAGAACATTCTCCTAAAAGTTTTTAGGATTATTTAGGTGCGCTTTGGCAACATTTATATGAACCTTAATGTTCTTCTGGGTTAGCAGTGGGTTTTCACATCGACGTTCTTCCACGGATGTCATTTTTGACCAGTGTCTTTCTGATAGTGGAGTCATGTGGCCTTTATTGATGCAAGAGAAGCCTATAGTTCCTTAAATGTTGTATTTTTGTCTTTTGTGACTTCCTGAATGATTAATTGCTGTGGTCTTGGAAGAATTTTAAAGGTCAGACACTTCTGGGAAGGTTCACTACTGTGTTGAGTTTTTTTTTTTTTTGCCATTTGGAGATAATGGCTTTCAATGTGGTTCTTTGGAGTCCCAGAGCCTTTGAAACAGCGTTGTAACCCTTCCCAGACTAATGTCTTTCAATCACCTTCTTCCTCATCATTTCTGGAGTTTCTTTCAATTTTTGGTGTAGTGTGTTACTGCGTAAGACTTTTTTTTTACCAACTTCATACTGTTGAAAAAGTTTTAATTTCTGAAACAATTCCGTATGATATACACAAAAACAGATTAAATCAGAAGCAAATACTTTTTCACAGCTCTGTTGTTAACCAACATGCTATAGTGTAAGAGTGCACAGGTCGAAAAAAGTCTTAAGGCAGTTGTTAAGAACACAAAACAGACCAACTGATTTCACCAGGCACATAAAAGCTTCTTGCTGAGATAACAAGAAGCTTTTCCGAGCCATCAGAGGACATTCGGAATAAAAGGTCCTGCTGAGTTGATAACAACTTCAACATGACCCTTAAAAACATGACCAATAGAAAACACAAGGAAGAGTCGTGGTCTCTTCTTTCCTCGCACACCTGCAACACCACATATCGCAGACCGAACTTTAAATACTGGCAGCAATAAGAGGAGTCCAGAGAACAGTATCTAAAACACTCACAATAGTAAAAGCAGGGTACAATACTGTCTGCACAAATAGCAGCACATTGATGATACACGAACATAAAAACACCCGAAAACTCATGTTGGGTAACTGAAATAAAATACAGTATAATGCTTGAGGTTAAACCCTCATATTACATTTCATTGAAGGTGTTTATTTTTATTTTTTAATAAAGCAGTTTAATAGTTTAATGTATCCTGTTTAAATTTGGCTTGTTACGGGTAATTAAATATGGACATCAGTGTCATTTAGCACAGTTTCGAATAATGTCATTCAAATCGGTTATTGTGATTGTAACAGGGAATAATCATTAGATTAGAACAAGGTGTTAAATGACGAGTTGTTCCTCACACTAAAAAACAACAAACAAAAAGGAAACAAAACACAAATGCCAAATGCCAAATTACCCCATATTTAAACAGATTAAATGGTTATTTGTTAAATAATTCACATGAATAATCAATCATATCAAACCAAGGGCATTGACATGGACCCAGTCTCCCTTTGCTGTTTTAATAAGCTCCACTCTTCTGGGAAGGCTTTCCACTAGATTCTGGAGCGTGACTGCGGGGATTTGTGATCATTCAGCTACAAGAGTATTAGTGAGGTCAGGTACTGAGGAGGTCTGGGGTGCAGTCAGTGTTCCAGTTCATCCCAAAGGTGTTCAGTAGGGTTGAGGTCAGGGCACTGTGCAGGACACTCGAGCTCTTCCACTCCAACCTTAAAACCATGTCTTCATGGAGCTCGCTATGTGCACAGGGACATAGTCATGCTGGAACAGGTTTGAGTCTCTTAGTTCCAGTGAAGGGAAACGGTAATGTTACCACATACAGAGAAAAATTCTATACAATCGTGTGCTTCTAACTTTGTAGCAACTGTTTGAAGAAGAACCACATATGGGTGTGATGTTCCGCTGTCCACATACGTTTGAGCATATGATCATATCATTTAGTGCTGAAAAGTGTATTCTCTTTTTTTTCTCTTGTGTGTGCTTGCTAGTACCTCCAATAGATGAGAATGCTGATCAGCACCAGCAGACATATTGCAGTAAGGGTAGACACCACTGCTAATGGCACCACTGTCCTCTTTTCTCTCTCTGTCCCTCCCACCATTCCCACACGAGACTCTGGACTACTGTTGCTCGCTTCTGTCCAGGGAAAGACAAATGTTATTTAAGCCAAAGAGTACTTCATTAGCGTACATCTGTTTAATGCTTGCATAGTATTTAAGCCACTTGGTGACTAGTCATCTGTAGCTGGGCTTTTTCACTGCTGACTGCTTTTTCCATTCTCTGAACAGTTTAGATGTGTAAAAGTGTTCCTTGTATACTGTGAGGCTAATAATAGTGCCATGTGAAGGAATTAGCTGGATTATTAGCTCTGGTTGTTCTTCCAGAGATAATGGAATTTTCCACCTGGGATTAATAAAGATACATCTATATAGATTATACATTACTGTATATGGCGAGTTCAGGACTATCCCATAATGTGCATTTACAGTATCTCACAAAAGTGAATACACCCCTCACATGTGTGTAAATATTTGATGATATCTTTTCATGTGACAACACTGAAGAAATGACACTTTGCTACAATGTAAAGTAGTGAGTGTACATGAAAAGATATCATCTAATATTTACACACACGTGAGGGGTGTACTCACTTTTGTGAGATACTGTATATGAACATACTCCACTGAATAATTTTTGATGAACTCTTGGATAAGTATACCAGTCACCATGACTTCCTACTGTTAGACATACAGTTGTGCTGATAAAGTTACATATACCTTGCATAATATGCAAAATGTTAATAATTAAAAAATAATGAACAGGATCATAAAAAATGCATTTTGTTTATTTAGTACTGGCCTGAATAAGCTATTTCACATAACAGATGTTTACATATAGTCCAGAAGACAAGATAATAACTCAGTTTACACAAATGAACCAGTCCAAAAGCTTAAATACACTTGATTATTAATACTGTGTGACGTTACCTGGATGATCAACAACTGTTTTTATGTGTTGTGAGAGTTGTTCATGAGTCCCTTGTTTGTCCTGAGCAGTTAAAATTTCCCTGCACATTCTTTAGTTTTCCAGCATTTTCTACATATTTGATCCCTTTTCTACAGTGGCTATATGATGTTTTCACAGAACAATTGAGGGACTCATACTGTACACAGCTACTGTATTACAAAAGGTGCAAACATTCACTGCTGAAGAAACACATTACATTAAGAGCCAGGGGGGTGTAAACTTTTGAACAGTATGATCAGTGTAAATTTAGATTATTTTGTCTTCTGGGAAACATGTAAATATATTATGTGGCTTCTGAAGGGCAGTGTTAAATTAAAAATAAGATCTTTAAACTAAATAATAACAATTTACACCAGTCATCCTGTTCAAAAGTTTACACCCCCCTGTCTCTTAATATATCGTGTTGCTTCTTGAGCATCAGTGAACGTTTGCACCCTGTGTAATAGTCGTGTACGAGTCCCTCAGTTGTCCTCAGTGTGAAAAGATGGATCTCAACATCATATAGCCGCTGTTGGAAAGGGCTCAAATATGCAGAAGATTCTGGAAAAGCAAAGAATGTGCAGGACCTGGAGGATTGTTCTGAAGAACAGTGGGCAGTTTACCTGCTCAGGACAAACACGGGACTCATGAACAACTTTCACAAAACATAAACACAGTCGTTGATCATCCAGGTAACAACACACAGTACTAATAATCAAGCGTATGTCCAGCTGGTTCATTTGTGTAAATTCAGTTATTCTTGTGTCTACGTAAACATCTGTTATGTGAAAAAGCTTCTTCAGGGCAGGACAAAATAAACAAGTAAATGCAATTTTAATAATCCCCTGATTCTGCAATTGTAGTTGTGTATATGTGAAGTCTAGATAATGGTCTGAGTTGTTGGTCTCTAAAAGGTTTGGATGAAGTCTCACATCATTCACAAGGCACAAGAGAATTCACAAAGGTCTCGCCTGCATTTGGCTCTGTGGTGGATGAGTCAAGAATTCACAGGTATGTGGATATATCACAGTTTAGGAGAACTCTCCCAGAAACCCCTTTCCTCCACAATAAAAACTCTGCACTCACAGGATCTGTAGTTCTTCCCTCTCAGGGTAAAAGTCCTACTGTTCCATATCCTACTGTTTTCACCCTCAGCTCTTTCACTAGCTTGCATGTTCATAAACCGATATCTAGACATGAGTTTGGGAGCAGAATTAATTTGCTCATTGTCCAATTTCCATTCCAACTGCTCCAGGAAGATAGCAGATTACCGAAATCCACTGGGTTTAGAAAACAGAGCATCCAAACCCTCTTTTGAGATGGACTTAGGGAGCATGGAGGAGAAATGTGTAGTCTTTGACTCTTGGACAATTTCTCTGACATAGACAATTTGTATTGTTGTACCAATGTACCATATCTGTTTGTATTTCAAGTGATTTTTTTTACATAGATTTCATACTTCTTATGGTGTGCCTTTTTTGGAGTACCAGCCTGAACCACTGCATTCTGTGCTTTTGTTTGTTAAATCTTCCATGGTTGGTGTTTTGATTAGTAAGATTCTTGGACTTACCATTAAACAATGGCTGAGTGGGTTCATTAGCATTCTTCAGTGAGACAGACAAAGTGTTACTGGTGACGTATATAGTTCTGCTCTCGGCATTGGGAGATGAGGTCACTGAAGTGATGTTAGGCTTGGTCATCCACACTTGGCCCTTGCCCTGATCCTGAACACCTCTGGTTAGGAGAGTGGGCAGACTGAGCTGCTCGCCATTTAGGCTGGGCACTGTTGTCCTAGATTTCAAGCCCTCGTAGTGAACATCAGTTACCAGCATGGTGTCTTCGTCCTCCGGCAAAATGTGGCTGCTAGGTTGCTTTTCATGGCTTCTTGCCTGGTCGGGTGAAAAGGATCGAGATTCCACAGTGATCCACTGTTGCTCAGATGATGTAGTTGCCTTGATAGCTGGAAACAGGAATCCTGGGTGATTGGTGGAGGTGGTGATGTATATGGAGCTCTTGGAGGAAGAGGCACTACCAGGCAATACCCTGGGTTTGCTGCTTGTCATACCCGTAGATAAAGAAGTCTGGGAGGTCTCCTAAAATAAAAATGATAAAAATCAAAGAACAAAGCACATGTATTTGGTGCATTTTCGCAATCATAGATGTCTATAATTTTCAAAACAAATGAATTCTACCTCAGTAAATTCGTCTACTTGTGTTGATTCAACAGAAGGATCAGGATCATTTTCTGGAGAATAAGTGTTAAAAAAGATTCTCGTTTTTATTATGGCATTAAAAATAAACAATACTGATTTGAATACTTTAACTGTTTCTTTGGAGTGGAGTATAAAGTGGTGAGCAGGGTGGGTTACCAGGGTCTTCCAGAGGCATGTCTACTATAACTTGGTCACTCATGCGACCAGTCAGGCCATTGGTGCACAGCGCCACCACCTGGACAACATAGCTGTTATTGGCCAGCAAATTGTGGATAAGGGCACCCTGTAACACCAGATCAAAACATCAGTGCAAATCTAATTCATCCCAGTAGTGACCCAGAATTATTCTCAATAAACAAGAAATAACAGTTTCTGAAAACTTAAATAATATTTTTCCCCAATACATTCCCCAAAATATTATTTGTGGTTTTTATTTATGTTTTTTTTAGTTTTCTTTTATTACAGTAATACCACTAAAAGAAGTGTAATTCATCCATCAGGAAATACCATGATTAATGTCTGATCCAAATTGAATTATAATTTAAAATTTACAGACAACTTACCACATCTTGATCCCCATCTGTCAGGTACTGTCGTTTCTGAGCATTTTTGCCCTGTAGACTCTGGTATGTGACAGAATATCTCTCAATGCTGGTCTCATAGACAGCACGCGGCCTTTCCCACGTCACCATTATGCTGGTGTAGTTCTGGGGATCTGCCTGCACATTTTCTGGCTCTGAACTGCACACTGAGCACAAGAAAGTTTGGTCAGAATCATCTATAATAATAATGATTTCCGTCATTCATATAGTGCCTTTCTCATAGCCATGGTATCTTTACAATAAAAAAAAGAACACTAAGCAGAAGAGAGGGGGAATTGAAGAGAGGAAAGTATGACTGTGTTTGAATGAGGGTTTTGTGAAAGGACAATGAACAGTCAGGGAGGGATTTTGGACCAGTGTTCCAAAGTCTGAGGCCCTCTAGCACTGAATAATCGGGATCCCTCCACCCCCACAGAGAGGACACTCTTTTTTTAGGAAAAACTTACAAACCAGAACGTGAGGATATATAAAACGAAGTGTTAGAAGCTTCTATGAAATGTTGGAAGAGCAGCAAGTGTTATTTTTAAATGAGCGTAGTAATGTGTGTGTGTGTGTGTGTGTGTGTGTGTGTGTGTGTGTGTGTGAGACTGTTGCGGCAGTCTAAGTGTGAGATTTTGAAAGCATGAAGGTCGAAATGTGGAGGACAAAAGCGCTTATTGTGAGCAACTTAAGCAGGGGAACTGAGCTACTGAATTAGAGCACATAGCCATGTCAGGTAAATGTCAACGGCGTGTGTGTGCATGTGTGTTATACGCACTGGGAGCAAGGATGTCTTCTGTGCCAGTGTAAGATGAGAAAACCTGTCCCAGAAACTGCTGCTGTTGCTCCCTGTAGTTGTTCTGCAGGTAATCTGTCAGCATCACGTATCCAGCCTGCTGCATAGTCATCACCTCACAGAACACCTCTAACTATACACACACACACACACACACACACACACACACAAAGGGACACATACAGTATCGTGACCGATGCAAATCAGGCGCATATTACATACGTGTCAATCACACAGATACATACGTGTGTATTTAAAAAGCACGATTCAAACCATTTCATTATGAGAATGCTTGTAAAAAAAGAAAAAAACAACAACATGTAAGGGTTAAAATTTGACTGCAGGGTCCAATATTACTCTTACACAGAGAAAGTCTGCTATTGCTTTGATCATGTTACCAAATGAAACCTAAAAGGCTTAATTAACAGGTTTTCACACGCATGCCAAGACTTTCCAACAAAGTCGCAAAGTGGCGTATCACACAATATTTGTCTGCAGTATTTGTACTTATCACACAGTTTACAGCCTTTGTTCTTCTCACCTCCCACATGTCGGACCCACACGTGCACCATATGGCGTACAGAAAACTAATCGCAAGTGCCCACATTTGGCGAGAACTCACAAGCATAATAAAAAGTAGACAAAACTATCTGAGCTACATTCTAGGCAAATTAATGACATGATGGTAGACATGACTAATCAGTGATTTGGGCCCAGTGAGTGTTCATCCTCCCTGTTTCGTATCTAAGAATCACAAGAATAGTCTCAGCGATGTCCAAACACGAGTCCAGGTCTGCTCCTGCCAGCTCTCAGGCTCTAAACTATTTGTGGAAGCCACTCTTAAAAAGGGGACCGCTTAAATGGGATCAAACAGTGCTACACAACTCACAGCACCAAAGGCCCAGCGGCAATCACAACAGCCTCCACAGTGCTACAATGCAAGCGTTCAATGGAGAATTCGTACAGACAGCTCGACCACACCCAACCTCTGCGGTGTGCATTTTAGGAAATATGATTGATCAAGACCAGGATGGGCTGAGCCACAGGACTACCTTGATGCCTATATTGTGATGCTGAGAGTCTCAACAGATGAAGCACAATGTCCAAAAAAACTAAATGCAGACTTACAGATGACGTTCTATTGGGAACTTATGATGTTACTTTGTGTTTGGCAGGCACTGAAAATACATTATCCACATGGAAACAATCACCCTGTGGGAGAGCTGGTTGAAACCCCATTTCTACAGGTAGGATACATAGGCCAGGATATGACTCGACTTTCCACCGACTTTCTCCACCTTGCACAGAATGTCCTCAGGTAAGTCTCCCCATGGTTAGTCTCACTGAGCACATCTCATATGCTGGACCATCCACAAGGGTGGTCTGTAGAAACAGGACGCACTGGGCCATGACTAATCTCCCCATCGATTTTATACTTTTCCTCTGATTCTTCCCACAATGTGCAGAATTCAGCAACAGGCACAGTCCTGCTCATGACCATGAGATGGCTGGAATACCCTTGATCCCAATACTGCTTTAGCTGGTGGTTGAAACACACTGGCAGCTTCTTCCCTGAACAGATCTGCAGTCCTAAAAGTAGAGAGATTTGGCACACTCAGCCAAGTCATCTGTGCCTGTGGCCTCTCTCTTTGACTCAACAACTCAGGACTACAGCCCATCAGTCTTGGAAACATTCCCGAATGCCCCTAGTACATGTGGCGCAGTTGCAGGTGGTAGAGCGTGTTGTCCACTAATTGTAGGGTTGGCGGTTTGATTCCCGGCCCGGGTGACTCAACATGCCGAAGTGTCCTTGGGCAAGACACTGAACCCCAAGTTGCACCCGATGGCAAGCTAGCGCCTTGCTCTGCAAGCTAGCTCTGTTACCATTGGTGTGTGAGAGTGTGTGTGTGTGTGTGTGTGTGTGAATGAATGGGTGTAAATACAGTGTAAAGCGCTTTGGATAAAAGTGCTATATAAGTGCACAAAGCTGTTTGGTGAGTGGCGTGCACTCCATAAACTAGATCCGGCACATTGCTTGATTCGTTAAAAACTTCTCCCCACTGCAACTTACAAATGATACATTGTTGGATGGATACATTGTTAAGTGTACCCATTGTTAGGAGTATTTATGAGACTTCACACATTACCACAGTTAATATTTTAGCATTTTATGGTCATTTTGTTAGCTTCCTAAGGAAAGACATCATTAAATAAGGTTTTCAATGAAGTTTCAGTAAGGATAAGATGGGTGTAAAAAGCTGTTAGCATTGCTGCCTCACAGCTACATGGGGCCCTGGTTCATCTTTGAGTACTGTGCAGTACTGTGCAGTTGAATAAGTTAATGAACAAAAAGCATACAAATAATTAGTCAGGTCCATTTTGTGTTATTCTCTCCATAGACACGGATGTGATCATGATGCATCATATAAGAAAATACACACCAAAAAAAATTGCAAATGCTGTAAGAAAGTTTGTGTGTATGTAAGTGAGAGTATGTGTTAATTAGTACTGAACACAAAAGAGGACATGCAGAGGAGAAGCTCTGACCTGCGTTTCAGAAATTGGCACTGTGTCTCTGAACACAATCCACTTCACTGTCTCTGTGCAGGGTGGCGTGGTGAGGGAGCCATTGTAGATGAAATATTTTGCTGTGGACTCAGGCAGTAGACCAAGCAGAGGAAAGGCCTCAAGCATACTTTTTTTACCTTCATATCAAATAGAAAGAAAAACATGATATCATATGCCATAAAACTCCTACTGTATTCTCTGTTCTAATTATAACTGTTAACAATTACTATAACAAAAACTATAAGAGGTTTAAAAATTAAAAGGCACACAACACATATCACAAAGATTATAGCAAAACGTGCCAAAGCACATTTATAGCTTATTGAAAGTTATAGCAAAAGCTGAATTTAGCGGTCGCAGTTGAATGTTTTTGAATGTATTCATATAAAATCAGTCCCTTTTTATGCCATCCCTTACGCATGTCTTTGGGCTGGGGGAGGAAACTGGAGTCTCCGGAGGCAGAAATCAAACCCCCGGCCCCAGACGTGCGAGGCAAAGGTGCTTACCGCATTCAATTTTATTTGTAGGCTATTTGAAAATAGGACATTGTCATAAAGTAGCTGTATATAGAGCCAGATCAATGGTCTATAAAACTGTTCGGGTTTTTTCTCCACCGTCTGAAAATGTGGAGCTGAAGAATGTATCCGATATTTAAATCAAATGAGGCTCATACATCTGGCAAACTTTTATCAACTTTTTCATTTGAAAACTTCTTCATTCTTCTCTCTCGTAATGTTCAAGATTGCTAAAATCACAATCACAGTGCGTTTCTCTTCACTACTTTTGCCCACAGCCTGCCAATAATCTATGCAAACAAATTCGAACTGTATTCAAAAGAACCATATTTAACAAACAAACAAACAAACAAACAAACAAAAAAACACATACCATAACGACTGACAGCATTGACCCCATCGATTAAGGCAGCGTAGTTCTCATTATCGTCAACACTCTCCTGTGAAACCATGTACATTTCTGAGTACCAAAGGAAAAAGAAAAAAAAAAGGACTGTTGAACTGAGGAGCACCGACTCACCTCAAACAGTACGGCCAATGCAATGATTCTGCCATTACCCCTCAGAGCATCATCTATAGATTCAAACTCATTTTCCTCATAACAGTAAATCTGCATCTGTGAGTGACAGCATGTAAGCTTTATTAGAGACATATGTATAAAAAGCATCAACCAGCATTTCAAACTAGCACAGAGCTTCTGGCTGCAAGTTGTCACACTGCAAGCATGGTTCAGGAACGGTATGAGCAACTTCAATGCAGCGAGTCCGAGTCCAGCCTTGTCGAGTTCGAGGCAACACCAAGCCCTTAACCAATCGAGTCTGGTTGGGTGTCCAAAAGGGGCAGAGTTGGACTTAAATCTGAGTCCGAGTCGAGTCCGGCCGAGTCCAGAAGGAATTAAATTGAAAAAAAAAAGATTTGAAATTGCGATTGTAATCACAAAACACTGAGCTGTTAAATTAATATTTTCACCTTCACAAACCAATGGCAACATAAATGTAACAAAAAATACCACCATCACATCTTACCATTTCCATTTCATGTTTTTATTTCAGGTCATCAGCACCTCAACTAGTTTCCTATCAAAAAAGTATTTCAAAGAAAGAAAAAGATACATGGGTACATGTAGAACTTTTACTATATTAAAAGTGTATGAAACTACGAATGAAGCTGTTATTGCTTCACACTATATGGTGTCCTCCAGTTCCAGTTGACATTTCAGTCATTTGATGCGTCTCCCCCACAGGTATATAGGCTGAGAGAGCACAGAGTAGAGTTACATTTAGCAGCATGTCGTAACAACAAGCTTCGTGATTTATTACTGCTTTTAATCTGCTTTTAAACCAGAATGATAAGCTATTAAACAAAAATTGTTTTGTGTCATATCTATGATTTGTTTACTTGCTATGAAGTAAAAAAGCCAAGTAAGCATCCTCTAAATGTGGTGATTCCATCTTTTTTGCCGGATGCTGTACCACAGCACACCTTCAGAGGTCTCCACGCCTCGACGGGTCGGAGCTGTTTTGGCAGCATAAGGTAAAGTATATAATATTAGGTAGATGGTTTTAATGTTACGGCTGATCAGTGTATATTGTACTATAGTGTATTGTATTGCCCGCCTTGTACCTGATACTCCCTGGGATAGGCTCCAGGTTCCCCTGTGACCCTGAAGAAGGAGTAAGTGGTAGAAGATGGATGGATGGATGGATGGATGGATGGATGGATGGATGGATGGATGTATTGTATTGTATTGCTAGATAGTGAACAGCAGATAAGGCTGATGCTGTAATCTATTGTACTCAAAACTCAGTTCTAAGTCAATTTTGAGTTCTAATCAAAACACACTGCAGTTGATGCAAAAGTCATGTTTGTATGGCTAGTCTCTGAGTTTTATAAAAACATAAAGAGGATCTATATTAATTATTTTAAAATTGAACTTAAGTCAACAGAATCATGTTACAGATCTAAACTTAGCAAGCAATTTTTCTCAACACAAAAGCTACATATTACGTAAAATCAAGTTTCATCAAGTAGAAAAAGATGCAAAGGGAATTCTGTTGCTGTTGGCTGTGCACTGACTTGGAATTCCAGTTTGAATGGGCTTCTACTGCACTTTTCTGTGTCGGAGGTTGGATTTTCTGAGGTTGTTCTTTCCGAGTACAATGGAATGCAGCATTAATCCTCATCTAGATCTCTTGATCCTACAATGCACCTGGGAAGCGCTGAAGCTGTGTTAGACGTGAGTGTGTTAAGATGTGTCAAAGTAACGTTTACCTCTAGAGGAAACTTGTAGCCATTAAGGCTGTGTTCTGAACCATCTGACGAGGCATTGCAGCGACCCCAGTGGAACGTGATCCTGGCCACTTTGACCCGTGACCTGAGTCCTCCTCCACTGATGTAGTACTGACCATTCACACTGATAACCACTGAGAAATGTACGGGCAGGAACATACACACAAAACTGAATAATTAACGATGAACTTTACAAAGAATTACTGCACTCATTTGATTCTTTTTCAAGGATTCAACATGCAAAAAAAGAGCCATTCAGTTCCTCTACACATAATTCTGTACCTATATAAACCTGTGAGAAAAGACATTTTGTTTCATCTAATAAGTGCACCAAAGAATGACTTCCATTTCAGCAGATAGCATTCTAAACAATAATTAATTATTCTGCTAGCAGAGACAGGTGTATTTAGCTCAGGAAGATGTATTAGGATATATGCATTTGTATAAAACAAAAATTCATTGTCTTTGGAGGATTAATAAGAGTTTAATTGAATTAAATTTTCCCCAGCATGCAGCGCATGACTTCCTTTTTACATTTAACACTTAATTTAGATTAAATGAAAAAAAAAATCAAATTTGTATGTTGCTTTCTTTATCTAGCATGAGCCAAGAAACAGCAAGCCAACCTGTTTTTCCATCGTTGGTGATAGTAGAATCAGTCATGAGCTGGTCCCAGTTCTCTAGCTGCAAATCCTGGTACTGCACTTGAACCTGGGTAAAGCTTTCCTCAATGTTGATGGGTGACTGCCTGGCACCGTTGCAGGAGCGGTACTTCTTTACCCAGTGCTGTTGGTTCAAAGTTCCTGCAGAGATTATAATATTTCTGTTTTGTTATAACTTGTTTTAGCTCTGTTTCTTCTCCACTTTATTTTTAGCCACATTAGTTTGAGCACGTAAGTCATTAGGTATGGATTTGAAATGGAAGTTAATTTTGGCACTGAACTGAATGAGAGAATTATGTCCATCGAGTTCAATTCAAGGATAATTTATAATAAAACAGCTAGCTGAATCAGTAACTCCAGCTATGGAAAAAAAAAATAATGATACGCTTTTGAAAGCAATGTATGAAATGTTTAGAATTGACTTCTCTTTATTCCATATAACATATACTATGATACTAAAGCACATTATCGCATGCGTCACTACTAAAGATGCTGAATGGAGAGAAACTACTATTTGAAAATACTACTTGAGTGGGAAACATATCACCATAACGATATGGTACAGCGCCGCAAGCTGAATCATGTATGCAGATTGTAAGAGACAGATGGAAATGGGTCTCACAAGCTTATGCATGTAAAATAAATATGCCACTCACACACCCAACCACACACCACACACCCTTTAACACTTTACACACACTGCTGATTAAGTGTACAGCTTCGAGATTGCACTGCATTCTCAGACTCGACCTTCACCTCATCTTCATTATTAATCGCCTTGACTTCATTGTTGCTTGCTTGAAATCTCCCCACCAGCTGACACATAATTAGCGCATCTCTAAATGGATTTTAAGAAGCCTATTGCTTTCCAGGTGTATTGTAGAAACCTGTCCTGCAGGGTGGGTGAAGTCGCTGTTATTAGAAAGACTGGAAGCATCAGGTGGAAGCACTAACCAGGCCAAGAGATTAAAAACACTGTGTACTGCAAGCTGTGATGGAAAGGTGAAGCTCTCATAATGCTGCGGAGTCTCATCTGGCCCCTGCAGAGGCACACGGCAGAGCAATGACATGCTATAATCAGCCGCAGTCACTGCTGCTATGGTTACAAATGGCAAAGGCATTTCGGAGGAGGCTAGCACGCAGAGGCAGCTTGGAAACATACACAAGACACTGGACACGCAGCTCACCCAGATGTTCTTCTTATCGCAAGATACCAATTTGTCATTCAGAGCAATAAATGCATGTGAAGCTTTGTGTGTTTGGATAAATTTGTCAAATAGACATGAATATTTTTATGTTTGTATTTTTATTATAATGATTATGTGGAGGTAATCATTTTTACCTAAGGGTAACATGACCAGATTTTGTTTATTTTCATAAAGGTCATTTACGTTTCTTATAATTAAGAGGAAGATCAGCGTAGGATGTTTAACTTAAATATCCAGGGTATCAGTATGAGAGCTACTCTTATGTAACTTTGCTGAATAAGGATGAATAGGATCTAGATGAAGTGGGGGAAATAAATATTGGACGCGTCAACATTTTATTCAGTAAATATATTTCCAATGAGGTGATTCACATGAAATTTCACCAGACATCAGTATTAACTCAAGAAATCTGGAAATATAAAGAATTCACCACATTAAAGTCCATAAATGAAGTTGTGTGTAATAAAGTGGAAAAAAGTATTGAACACGCTAAGAAAAAGCAATTCTCAGAGGCAAGGAACCAGCTGAAATCCATAAGTAATTATACCCCCTATCTGTGCAGATTAATATCAGCTGGGTTAGTAAACTGATGGTCTATAAAAAGGCTTTTCGTTACCAAAGTGTCACACAAGAAACATCATTTACTCATGATGGGTAAATGCAAAGCGCTCTCCCAAAATCTTCACAACCTTATCGTTGTGAAAAGTATTGATGGAATCAGATACAGACGTATTTCAGAACTTCTGAATCCTCCAGTAAGCACCACTGGGTCCATTATCCACAAGTGGAAGCAACTCCGTCATCAACCGGCCACACACAGGAGCTCCTCACAAGATTTCTGACCAGGGAGACAGAAGAATAATCAGAAGAGTAGCCCAAGAGCCAAGGAGCACTCAGAAAGAGCTCCAGAAACACTTGGAGGCAGCAGGTGGCATCTTCACAGAGAAAACAATAGACAATGAACTCCACTGCTCACTCTCACCTCACAAGACTCCATTACTAAAGAAAAGCCATGCTGAAGCTCGTTTAAAGTTTACCACAACTCATCTGGACAAGTCTATGAAATACTGGGAGAGTGTAGTCTGGTCAGACGAGAGTAAACCTGAACTTTTTGGCTGTCATACTACACACCGTGTTTGGAGAAGAAATGGCACTGCACATCACATGGTACTGACAGACTTCATATCATTGAAGGAACGATGAATGGAGCCCTTTATCAGGAGATTCTTGAGAAGAATCTGCTGCCATCCACCAGGATGATGAAGATGTGGGTGGAGCTTCCAGCAGGACAATGATCCAAAGCATACAGTAAAGGAAACTCTCAGTTGGTTTCAGAGAAAATAAATCAAGGTGTTAGAATGTCCGAGTCAGTCACCTGACTCAAATCCAACGGAACAAGATTTAAAGACAAGATGTTTAGAAGAACGGACCAAAATCACACCTGAAAAATCATACTTTTGTTCCTGTGCCATTCCACTTCATAACACATAACTTTATATATGGAATTTAATGTTTGGATTTTTGTATATTTGCAGATTTCTCGAGTTAATACTGATGTCTGTTGAAAATTTCATGTGAATAACCTCACTGGAAATTCTTGTTGCCCCCACTGTATATTAACACATTGTGCTGAAATGAAGAGACTAATCAAAAATACATCCTTTGTGCTGCTAGGTATAGTTTTCTGATTTTTAAGTGTTTTTAAAAGATTGAATCACTTAGGGTGTGTCAGGGTCCCGCTGTCAGTGAAAGAGAAAAAAGGACTTTTTTGTACGGTGGAGTAATGTATGTTTCTGCACTCCCTTTTGCTCTTTGGGAGTCTTGGGACTAAGCCTGTGTTGGTCCCACTCTTTCACATGTTAATATATTTATTCACAGTTCAGTGCACATACACACTGGTTGCCTTCCCTCCTCCTCTCCAAGCCACTCCAGAAAACAGATTTTCCAGCTCATGAAAAAGCTACACAGCACGGTGGAGAAGAGTTTCTCACTGCTACAAATACCTTGGCCTCTTTTAATAATTTAAGAGTGGGATTTTCCCCCCGGATATAATGTCCTTTTAAAAGTACCAGAAGAGTCATTTCAGTTAACACAGTGAACATGTGAATTCAGACTCCAGTAAAGCTGGGAAATGTGCAATGTATATTAAATGAGCATGTTGGCTGATATCTTTACACCAGCAATACATATGGTGTATATATATGCAGTGTTTACGCTGATAAAGTTTAGCTGTCTTTATATGTCTATTAGATCAGGGTCAGACACTATACTGACTTATTTCACTAAGCAATTTCAAAGAACCATCCCCATCCTTCTCTTTTTTCCTTCATTGTATTTACCACTAAAAATTGACTAGCATTATGGTGCACTGCTTGATTGATTGGCATGGTACACAGGCATGTTACACTTTCCGAACAGGGGATATAAGAGATACCGAAAGAGGGAGATGACACAGACAAGGCTACATATACTGTAATTTGCTGATTCTATATGTTAGCTTTGTAAATATAAAGGCATCAGTGACACCAACGTCATGTCAAACCTCAGAAATCAGGGTGTTATTTTCTACTATATATAGGTCTGTAAACTACAGGTTTACTCCCAAATTGCATTTAAAGATTGAATTCTGGCTGCGGTGCAGGTGCCAATGAGTGAGTGAAGGAAGAATGAGTGAGTGAAGGATTGAGTGAAGGAATGAGTGAAGGAATCAGTGAAGGAGTGAATGAGAGAGTGAGTGAAGAAGTGAGTGGGTGAATGAGTGAGTGAGTGAAGGAACGAGTGAGTGAGTGGATGAAGGAGTGAGTAAGTGAGTGAATGAGTGAGTGACTGAAGGAGTGAGTGAAGGAATGAATGGGCCAGTGGATGAGAGAGTGAATACTTGAATGACTCAGTGCATAAATGAGTGAGTGAGAAAGTGAGCGAATGTGTGAAGTGAGTGGGTGAGTGAGTCAATGAGTAAAGGAGTGAGTGTGTGAATGAGTGAGTGAGTGAGTGAGTGAATGAGTGAGTGTGTAAATGAGTGCGTGAGCAAAGGAGTGAGTGAGTGTGTGAGTGAGTGAAGAAGTGAGTGAGTGAAGGAGTGAATGAGTGAGTGAGTGAAGGAGTGAGTGTGTGAATGAGTGCATGAGTGAAGGAGTGAGTGAGTGAATGAGTGCGTGAGTGAGTGAAGGAGTGAGTGAGTGAATGAGTGCGTGAGTGAGTGAAGGAGTGTTGAGTGAATGAGGGTGTGAGTGAGTGAGTGAGTGAGTGAAGGATTGAATGAGTGTGTGAGTGAGTGAAGGAGTGAGTGAGTGAAGGAGTGAGTGAAGGAGTGAGTGAGTGAATGAGTGTGTGAGTGAGTGAAGGAGTGAGTGAGTGAGTGAATGAGTGTGTGAGTGAGTGAAGGAGTGTGTGAATGAGTGAGTGAATGAGTGTGTGTGAATGAGTGAGTGAAGGAGTGAGTGAGTGAAGGAGTGAGTGAGTGAAGGAGTGAGTGAAGGAGTGAGTGAGTGAATGAGTGTGTGAGTGAGTGAAGGAGTGAGTGAGTGAGTGAATGAGTGTGTGAGTGAGTGAAGGAGTGTGTGAATGAGTGAGTGAATGAGTGTGTGAATGAGTGAGTGAAGGAGTGAGTGAGTGAAGGAGTGAGTGAGTGAAGGAGTGAGTGAAGGAAGTGAGTGAGTGAGCGAGTGAAGGAGTGAGTGAAGGAGTGAGTGAAGGAGTGAGTGAGTGAATGAGTGAGTGAGGGAGTGAGTGAAGGAGTGAGTGAAGGAGTGACTGAGTGAAGGAGTGAGTGAAGAAGTGAGTGAGTGAAGGAGTGAGTGAAGGAGTGAGTGAAGGAGTGAGTGAGTGAAGGAGTGAGTGAAGGAGTGAGTGAAGGAGTGAGTGTATGAATGAGTGACTGAGTGAAGGAGTGAGTGAGTGAATGAGTGAAGGAGTGAGTGAGTGAATGAGTGAATGAGTGAAGGAGTGAGTGAGTGAGTGAAGGAGTGAGTGAAGGAGTGAGTGAAGGAGTGAGTGAAGGAGTGAGTGAGTGAAGGAGTGAGTGAAGGAGTGAGTGAGTGAAGGAGTGAGTGAAGGAGGGAGTGTGTGAAAGAGTGAAGGAGTGAGTGAGTGAAGGAGTGAGTGTGTGAATGAGTGACTGAGTGAAGGAGTGACTGAGTGAAGGAGTGAGTGAAGGAGTGAGTGAAGGAGTGACTGAGTGAAGGAGTGAGTGAAGGAGTGAGTGAAGGAGTGAGTGAAGGAGTGACTGAGTGAAGGAGTGAGTGAAGGAGTGAGTGAGTGAAGGAGTGAGTGAAGGAGTGAGTGAAGGAGTGAGTGAGTGAAGGAGTGAGTGAAGGAGGGAGTGTGTGAAAGAGTGAAGGAGTGAGTGAGTGAAGGAGTGAGTGTGTGAAGGAGTGAGTGTGTGAATGAGTGACTGAGTAAAGGAGTGAGTGTGTGAATGAGTGACTGAGTGAAGGAGTGAGTGAAGGAGTGAGTGAAGGAGTGAGTGAAGGAGTGACTGAGTGAAGGAGTGAGTGAAGGAGTGAGTGAGTGAGTGAATGAGTGAATGAGTGAAGGAGTGAAGGAGTGAAGGAGTGAAGGAGTGAGTGAAGGAGTGAGTGAAGGAGGGTGAGGAGTGAAGGTGAAGGAGTGAGTGAAGGAGTGAGTAAGGGAGTGAGTGTAAGGTATAAAGTACTGAGTAAGGAGAGTAAGGGGTGAGTTGTAAGTGAAGGGAGGAGAAGAGTGAGTGAAGGAGTGAGTGAAGGAGTGAGTGAGTGAAAAGTAAATACAAACCCTTCCTGGTCATTTTGTGAAATGTATTTATCTTTTTCTAAATGTTGAGGTGTCGAAATTTGTTATACACAGAAAAAATATATATTTTGTCCAAAAAAATTTTTTTGGCTTGTTGGCCAGAATTCAGCCACAATGACACATGACAGGTTTTCCCAGACCCCCACACATATGCTCAAATTAAGAACACTGTGATGCATGAATGATTTTTCCTTTGTCAGCCAAGTTAAAAATATTTGTAATAGAAAATAGATTTTTTTAAATGCATTGTTATAGTGCATCTTCTAACTGTGTGAGTTCATTTCCGGACTAGATTTGCTGATATTTTACAGCCATTAACTTGTTGCCAGGTTACAGATGCCAGGTTTTTCCTCAGATGTGCAAGATACTGAAATGATCAATAAAGCATCAGTGATGTTGTTCCAGCGATTTCTGGTTTTCCAATAAGGAGTGCCTTTTAGCAAATGCATTTGTTATTGTCTGTTGTGTAAAATCCAAACCATTCCATATAACTGACACCAACTCCTCCATGCTGCTGTGCTGCCAAACAAAACGAGGAAGAAATGTAAGCTAATGAGCTGCCTACTCTTGCTCATGTTTGGTTTGTTCACGTGTGTCTGTCAGGGAAAACACGAGAGAGCAAAGTCTGGTTCATAAAACAACTGAGCCTGTCAAGGAAACTGACTAAAATGGATTTAATGTCAGGTTACTCGCAATCTCTCAGTAAAAACAGATCTTGGAGACATTTTAATCATTCACGGTCATATCTATTTTTTTTTTTTTTACAGACTTTGCAGTTAGATACAGGGATAAAATAGAAAAAAATATTTAAGTGGTGAAATATGGCAAACATTTACAAAATATGATTTATCTGTGTATAAAAAGCTTTCTGATAACACAAGTAAGAGCTTTAACTGGGACTTTGATAGAGAAGGCATGCGGAAATGATTTTTTGTTGATGTGTGTAGCTTGTGAAGGAATGTGTGTATAGCTATATTTAACATTTGAAATGTAGACATTTACTGCTTAATTGTCTATGTTCGATTTGTTTGTCACACAATTGCTAAATGAAATGCTAGGCACAGACCCTAGCCCAATATTACGGAGTGCAAAAGCACCTATTTCAGCCCAAATATAATATCCTAAAGGCATAAACAATGTGTTGGTCAAGCTCCCTCTTTCCCTACACTTACTAAACAGAATATTAACAGAGAGAGAGAGAGAGAGAGAGAGAGAGAGAGAGAGAGAGAGAGAGAATGAGTTATGTTAATGGGTGATAAGACGGCTGCTAAATTAGCAGCAGCCTGATGCATAATGCAAAGTTGGTGAAATGATCATAACAACACAATAAATATTGTTAGAAAATGCTTAAATATTGTTCACCACATGATGTTATCAGCACGGCTGTTCCTTTACTAAAGTAACACTTGTATTAATGAAAGGCCACACTGACCAATACAAACCAACACCTTAAAGAACATATTTGTGGTTTCCATCAAGCCAAATTCAGAGCAGATGCTGAATAGCAACATCCATATTTACACCTGGAGACCAGAACTTATTTAGTTTACAACACAAGGAACATGTCATACAGGTTTTGCTCATTTATTTGAACTTTTTTTTAAGTCATTTTTAGTCATGGATCAAATAAACATTATCCTCTGCATTTCATTTCCATTTGAGCAAATGGCAAGTAATACGCCTGTTAACTTATTTTATTACTTTGGTAACATTACAGTAACATGATGGCGTAACAGTGAAATGTGGAAGAGAAAAGGTGATGTTCAGCAGACATGTTTAGTAGACGTGTTCAGCAGAAATGTTCAATAACAATGAAACTGGAAAAAAAAAAGAAAAAACAGTGAAATGTGGCTGGTTAAATGTTCTCTAATGTAGAATAACAGTATGTTAATTAAGAGAATCTTTATGTAAAATACTACCACTATATTAGAAGTATACCTAGCTAGACATTCAGCAGCTAGCTAATGCAAGGGAACCTTATCTCCAAACTTAACACGGTTTTGTCAAACTGTTTTCTGAAAAGGCTCGAATTTAGATGAAACTAGCCAGCTAATGTAGCGTTTTCCAGTGTAAAGGGTACTAGCTGAGATTTTGCTACTAGCTATCTACGCTAGTTACAAATTCATCACATGGCTACCTAGTATACATTAGCAAATATGAAATTCTCTCATCTAACATTACCAGCAGGTTATTAGTGCCATTTTTTTTTTAAACAAAAAAAAAAAACCAATACAATACAAGAATGTGTCCTCAAGTACCAACATTTTTGCTGTAATTTCCTACACTGCAAACAATGTCTTCTTCCCAGATGAAAATATATTGAATATAGTCAAATACTGCTAATACTTCCTCTTATAACATTACCATAAACCAAATATTACAAAAGCTCAATAAATGTATTTCTAGGTCTAGGTCTATTATGATCTTTTATAATATTTTCAAGATATTTTATTATATATACTATTATCTTGTAATAGTACAAGATATTTTCTTGCAGTGTCCTAACACCATTCCGTTACCTAAAGGCTATTCCTTTTTTCTAAATGCCATGTGTAGGTGTTACTGGAGCTTATTCAGAACATTCATTCAGCACAGGGCCAGCTGTCAGATAGTGGCCATGACACTGATCCTTCTTTTATCTGGTTTCCATCAGAGACTTTATATCCCTAACCCTCCATTTCCAGAAGAAGGAGGCAGAGTTATAAAAACTGCTGGGTTTTGTCCAGACACAACACACTGAGCAGAGACAAAGAAAGCACACTGACAATAAGAGGATTTGTTCTTGAAGCACCCACCTGTGTAAGACCAGTCCACATCCTCTGTAAACCTGTGCTGCTCTCTAAGGTATTTGCTGCTTAGGCCTATTAGAAGACAGACAGAGAGAGAGAAAGAGAGAGAGAAAAAAAAAAAACATTTCTTGTGGAAGAGTGGAAACAGCGATTCAAACTACACAAAATAAACACTGACTGGATGTTAACCACATTTCATATATAGGATACGTGAAATACATGTACACGATTGAACTGGATGATGCTTTCTTTTTGTTACAGCAAGAACCAGAATTGTTTCAGAAGTTGTTTATGTTCCTCCTTCACAGCAGCAGTATCACCTCGATTACGTGTGTAAATACACACGCTGAGTATGAAAATGACTCATTATCATTTCAATTCTTCATGGGACCTGTTGCTGTTTTTCCCCCCTTGAGCACACAGAGACAAAACACATCAGTGTCATATTTGGTGTACATACACACACACACACACACACACACACACACACACACACTGCAAAAGAGATTCTGAATTCTGATGCCATGAAAATATGGAGATCAAAAGGCGTGTGTTCTATCTATAAAGCACACAGCAGCTTTTATACATGTAAGGCACATACAGCGCATTTCAAACCTGATCAAACACTCCAAAATTACAAACAGCAATGCACCAAATCACCGAAACGTGTTTCAAGTTTGGGATCTTGCACATCAAAAGCATTCCACAATAATGAAATCTTAATAGATTGGAGCCATGAAATATTATCGCGGGTCAAAACCTGATCTAAAATCTCACAGGCTGTGGGCCAAGCCATCGAAAATGTACATTTCAACAAACTGGTTCAGAACTACATCCTTATTTTTTTTCCACATCTAGAATATTCCTGTCCATATACATCTGCAATGTTTATTTGCAGTCATGCTAAATCCGAGTGCTCAGACTTGCGACCCGGTGAAGTTTATTTATACCGAATGATCGTGTTGAGTCCTTAGCTGAATATATATTTTGGGAACACACAACTGTGACACCACTTTTTAAAATGCTCATATACATTTTCCAGTGAAGCTGAATGTCTTAGGTCAGTCTAAGGTCAGCACGGCCATGACCCTATACGTAGAGAAAGTTCTTTGTTCTAATAAAACACATTCTGGCTATAATTCAGAGTGACACGACAACAACAAGAGCTTGCGTACTCTTCAATAGCAAACTCGCTTCAAGTTTATAGCTGGTAAAGGGAATGTAGAATAAAATCCCTCAGAGTGTGATGTAAACAGGTCCGGAATTGATTCCTGGAATCCTTGAAATGATCCCCTCGTTTAAACCTCAATAATTACACAGACCCTAAAACAGATGATGCAGCATGTGTATCTTGATATAAAAGTCTGAAACACGGCCCAAATTCAGGTCATGCTGCTTTAAATAATCATATATTTGCTGTAGGGCCAAATCTTGCCTTAATGTAAGTGTGTGTATGGCTAACATACAGCAGTGCTCTCAGTATCACAGACTTTACACTGCATGTGTCTTGAGCCATGGCCTGAAACCTTACACAAGTGAAGAGGCTTTGACATTGCTGGTGGGAAACACATGTACAGGGCCACTGGAACAACCGAACAGCTCTACGCTTGCAGACCGCTAACTGAAATATGTGTCCTCCTAAATACGTCTGGATTACTGTCTGGAAGCCCAGTGTATAGCCCTAGTGTATCTTTTTACCAATCAATATATCACTATACATAGACTTTCATTACTGTATGGATTTAAATCAATATATTTATGTAAACAGTTGTTTTGAGCAGGTCTAAAAGTCTAAAACAGAGGTTCTCGAAGCTCTAGAGCGTTGCTATGAACTAGCCAGGGCAGTCATTATCTGACAGATCATGCAAATTGCATGATAATGCAGGTAATCAAGTTGGAAACACGCAGTTCTTGGGTCTCAGGCACCAAAAGGAGCACAATAACCTTAATAAAAATCTAAATGCTAATTATTTTAGGCCAAATGTGCGGAATATAACAGCTGATTGAACATGATTGTTTGTAAATATAGAAGTCATATTTTCTTCCTTGAGCCGGAAAGGGAGCATGAAGAGAACCAGAGTGCTCCGCAGAGCAATTTGTATGTACCAATGAATTGAGAGCAAAGAGTCTGCATTCACACGAGTACATTATTCAGATGTGTTCTAGATTGATACAAATACAGAGCTGAATAAAAAACTAAAATGTTTATTTATTTACTTTAAAAAAAAACAATTATGAAAGCTGTAAAAACAGTTCTTAAGTTCTTAAATCAACTTTCTTTTCGTTGTTAGTAAAAGGAAACCTTCCCTGAAGATCATACTGGCACTATAATGAGTTGCAGCTTAAAAGACACCATTTGGACCAGCAGCAGCAGCAGCAGCAGTGCGTCCAATCAGCGTTACAGATTCTCATAGCGTGTCCGACTAACTTTTCTGTTTCTTCAGGAACGTAACAAACCCAAAAAACTGATTTAAATCTGCTCAAATATTATTAGGTGAAGTATAAAGGAGTTATTTGATTTGGGAAAGACGTCATCGTTTTTACAAACTGTTGTAGATTGCTATCATTTGTGTACGAAAGATTACTTCTTTTTTTCCAGCAGCCCTTTTTCTTCGCAGTGTTTTCCATTGTGGTAAGCAGATTTGGAGCACTAACATTATTTAGAGCACTAAAGTTATTTGGAGCACTGAAAAGACACATGCAGATAGTTGCACTGTGTTACACCCTACTTCAGAGTCTCTCTACAGAGAAACTTTGAAAAGCGGTTACATTCGCTTTGATGTCTTTGTTTGTTTGTTTGTTGGTTTTAGTCACGATGTTGCCTCTTATTTAATGTCATACTCCTTAAAAAAGCATCATAAAAACTTCCTACTCGTCTTGTTCTCTGAATAAACTGTGACAAGGACAATGTAGGTGTGCGAGACGTCAGTGATTTTAGGAAGTTTCCTAGGGTCGGGGTTAACAAACATCTTTACTTGAGAGAGATATGAGACTGCACATCATCGGAACCAAAATACGGTTCTAGGAATGGGTTTTAAGAATCTGTGTGTGTGTGTGTGTGTGTGTGTGTGTGTGTGTGTGTGTGTGTGTATGTATGTGTGTGTGTGAGACTGTGCTACGGAGAGGCTTGAGTGACCAACTGATTTAATTATTGCATGCATGAGTATGTATATCCACTATGTGTTCCAGACCAGCTGTTAGCATGAGGGTCAGAAGTCAAGTGACATCCAATAAGCATGAGAAAGCAGTCCCAGTTGCTGAAAGTGAAGAAAACAAGCAACAGCCGTGAGCTTTAGGTTCTCCTGAAACAGCACCACAGTTCCTTACATCCAAAACCATGACATTCGTTTAGCTCATGCAGCTTAAAGCCTATAAATCATGCCCTCTGTGCAGGCTGTGCTTTCTTACACTGTTGAGTGTCTTTTCTTTGTTGTTGCCATATGGTGGAACTTACGAATCAAATAGACTACAAAGCTGTAGTCGAGATGCACTCAAATTCACCACTTTCTTTCTGCAACTAATTTATGAAGCACTGGATTAAAGAGCATCCCTTGGCATTTAGGACCTACTGTCCTACTTTCAGTGTTAGTTCAGGGCACGTTTTTGAAACTTTTAGCTTCGCTGTAGGATTTTGCTGCTGTACACAGAAGAAACTGGCCCAGCTGAAAAAAGGCTGTAAAGGTCTGTGCAGAAACATCACTTTGGCAGCACAACTACCTGCCATCCCAAATGACAGCATGTGGAACCGGTATGTGTATAGTGTTTAAGAGAACCAGTCCCCTATGCTGCCAGTGCTGATGATACACAACGCTTTTCATCACAGCATATCCGACAGGGAGCAGGTCTCTAATCAGCATGCAGGACATGCCAAAGGAAACTCCTAGACAACATGCCGGGTTGGCGATGGCGTTCTGCCACTGGAACTTCCTGCACTGCCTCATCCATCGCTATGGTCACAGGCTCAGCCCCCTTTGTAATTTCCCTTTCTCCCTCCTGTTGAGTTCACTACTTAGTAATAGATATATTGTTCACCACATCTCACTGACCCAGGCCATTTATTTTTAATCAATACATTCATGAAATTGGTTTTACTTTTTTTTTTATTTCATGTAAACAATCATTTAAGTATTAATGAATTTAAAAAAAAACAACCTTTTGCCTAAACAGAACTAACAGGCCGTGATGCCTGCTAGATCAAGACACAGTCTAGATCCTTCCTGACATTAACATTGCTAGTCTCTCCTGCCAAAGTACCCGAGGACAAGCAGTCATCAGTTAAGTGTGGGTACAGAACAACTTCCCGTAGTCAAGTAGACCTCAATGACCCCGGTGTTACTTTTTCCCTTTCTAAACTTTTACATTGCAGTTGAAGAGAGTTGCAACACAAAGTTCAAAAGAATGCAAAAGTCAAGATTGTAAGTGTCATGGTTCTATTATTATCGGTTCTTTTTTTTTTTCTTTAAAGTGGACTGTTTTTCAAATTGAAAAACACTTGAGGACACAGTATGTACCTTTCATCCTCAAGTGACATCAGCTCCGTCACTGTGTGTTCTTGTGTGTTCTTGTTTTTGGTCTGTATGTACTTCAGTTACCACGGAAAACAATCTCTCTATAATTATCATCATTTACAATATAGGGCTTTATAGAATAACACTGAAAGTAATGAAGTCAAACACAATAATGTTCTTTTGTCAAGCTTCACATGTGTTCACACCTTGAAAATGGCTAAAACAATTTAAGGCACAATAATTGGTTTCTGTATTGGACTCCTACTGACTGGTAAAAATAACAACTTTATTTATCTCCCAGTAGACTAAAAAAAAAAAGGTTTTGAGTGGAAATGCGCCAGAAACTGAATTTAATACCACTGGCCTTTCCACAGCTTGACCAGATTTGTTCTGTCTGAGAGCTCCCATTTGAGCAGATTGTATTTCTCAGGCAGAAGGGGGGGGTCCTTATCTTAGATAGACTTACTGCACTTTAAACCAGCAACAAGAGGTTGTGTGCATGAAGCTTTCCAGAAGAAAAGTTCAGATCTAGCACCATATGCTAATATCCCTTTTGAAATGTAAGAAAAGGTTCATCTTAGGTTCGTGTAAGGTCTTACTGAGACACTGCTCCGTGTGGAATATGACTCAATCAAAAATTCAAGAGCATGTTTTATAACCCTGGTTTATGCTGCCATGGCAACAGACATAGTGCACAATGTCGGTTTCATCTAGCATCTGTATCATGAGTCTTCCAATGCCATGGTAAACCCTCCTCCATCAGAAATCACTGCAAACCTTGACCACAACACAGCTGGGATTGAATTGAATTGAGTTGGTTTCGGGATGCCACTCTGGATCATTTTCTACAAGACTACATTCTTAGTTAAAAAAATGTATCAATTCTACAAAAGAATACAAAAGGAAAAGGATCTGAGTAGCTATGGGGGTCTTGAGCACATCTTCCTAATGAAATTCCAACAACAAACTTCAAACTGAACACAAATGAAAAGAATACAGTCTCAATATGATGTGAGTCGATGTAATATTATCGCTCCAGTCTGCATCTAATGCCACGCGCAAGCAATAAATCAACAGCCACAGCTGCTGATAATATAATCCTTTTAAACAATCTAACAGGTAAGATGAGGTAATATGGTAATATCATTCTCTCTATCCTCGGGTGCCTGCTAAATATGTCTGAAAGATTTCCTTATGTTGTTTATTTCTAGCAGTGAATGTTCAGCTCGGGCTGCCAAAAATTATTTAGGGCACAGCCATGGAGGCTAGAAAACTGCATTAGTTTGGAGCACATAGCGCAGCTCTTCATAAGATTCTCCCATGAAATATTCAGTGCATATGAAACAGTCTCTGTAGCATTCTTTAGAGGAACACTAGGCTAATGGTTTGACAAATCTAGCATGGTAACTGTGTAACAAGACGATTCACTTTGTAACTAACTTTCCGACACTGCCGGTCATAACCACTGATGACCCTGTGTACATGTTATGGCTGAGCGTTCCAATTGATTGAGTGAATACATGCTGCTGGGGCTGTCATGGGAATATCAGTGTTCTCATTCCAGCGCATTCAATGAAGGAAAAACTGAATCATGTTTGCTGTGATATCCTGTGATAACGTTTGAAAAGGTCAGTCTAATGCAATATGGCATGGGCTGTACTGAATGAGACGGATGCTCCATGATGCCATACAAAGCCCTCAGACTTGTCCTACGGCCCTTTAGTCTTTGGTTCACTGAATAATAAATACACAACCATACACGGTGGGTTAAGTGGTGCAGCATGTGCCCATTCACAAACACAAACTGAGCACTGCCATCACAAGCCTTTCACATGAAGCAAATCAGCAGTACATTTGAATGGGGAAACTACACGCTCTGGAAATGGAGCATTGTTACTGACCTGACATTAATTATTTCAGATGACATCTTTTTTTTTGTTTATGGTGGATCACTATATCAGTGTTGATAGCAGAGGCTAAGAGTTAACGAGCAGAAGGGCAGATGGTAGATGAGGCTTTACCTCATTCCAGCAGATGGCATTAACACCATGATATCTTACCTCTAGCCAAAAACACAGTATAGCCACTACGTCAAATACTATCTCACTTGGTTTAAGACTTGGACAGCTTTGGCCTGATTGGTCACACTTCTGTCCGAATTAAAAACTGCACATCCATCCAAAGTGCTTCCTACGCTGAGAAAACAGTTTGTCTGCACGCAAACAGGTTCTGAATTCCCACACTTTGTATTTGAAATGAAACACTGCCTGTGGCATTAAAGTGGGAATGCCTGGGAACCCATAAGTCACAGGACAGCTGGCTGCTCACTTGACACTTGGCCAGCTGTACAGTCCGTTACTACGTCATCGGCTCGTGCATAAAGCAAAGCAGATAACGCTTTACTAAAGTACATTTTATATGTTGCTGCTTGTAGGAAATACCTGGATAGGTCAGGAATATTAGCTTCCTGAAGGGATTGTACTTCTGATAGAGAAACACTCTGTTTAACCTACGGGGGTTTTGAGAAGAGTTTGAGATCGAATCTGTTTAAATGAGCTTGTAATCTACAACAATGGCAAAGTTGTATTTTAAAAAACGGGGGGAAAAAAGAAAGGTTGTTTCAGAAAGACGCAAATGTAAACGAACAATCATAGTGAACATTTTAATAAATGCATGAGCTCAGTGTGGGAAAATGCACAAACTACCTCTTCTGTTTGAAAAAGAAGAAAAAGAAGAAGAAGAAGAAGAAGAAGAAGAAGAAGAAGAAGAAGAGCTGTGAGTGGAAGAGATGATGTGATTATTATTAAGTGAACAAAAGCCCAGTTTCTACTCAGATCTCAAAATGCAGTATATGGCAGGCTGAAAGAAGCTATAGAAGACGAGAAGCTCCTGAACATCAACAAGGGCTGACACATGAATGCACTGCAGGCCTGAATGCACGGAAGAATGCACTGAAACCAAAAAAATGATTTTTGTTTGTTTGTTTTTTTGATGATGTATGTGGGTCCAGAAATTCATATTTTTTTCGATGAAGTATTTGCTAATTGGAATTTGTCAACATTATATAAACCAATTTCATCATGTATATAATCATTCATAAATATATATATATATATAGAGAGACAGACAGACAGACAGACAGACAGACAGACAGACAGACAGACAGACAGACAGACAGACAGACAGACAGACAGATAGATAGATAGATAGATAGATAGATAGATAGATAGATAGATAGATAGATAGATAGATAGATAGATAGACTATATTGAATTTAGATCCAAAACATAGGAGCAAAACAACAAAACACTGTCACAGTGCTGTGAGACTGAACTGCAATACACAGTTGAGATTAAACAAGATGTAATCATCATCATCATCATCATATAAAAAAGTTACAAATATGCACTAAAATAATGAACTGTGCGTTTGAACTGAGCGCAGAGTCTCATCCTGCGTCTTCATGTTCTCCAGATGCACAGGTTCTTACCTGCTGAACACATGATGCACAGCTGAAAGATCAGAAGGCAAACGCTGGTTTTGGTCGCGGACATAGTCGGGCGGTCGGGTCTGAAGTCGGGAGTGAAGACCTGTGAAGCAGAAGCGACGTGCTGCGTGTGAGGATGCTACAGAAGGTCCATGTCGATCCCCTCACTCAGTATTCCACTCCACACCGCAATCCACAGTGTCCCCGATATGGTTCGCCAACCGGCTCATAAACACGGCCAGATCATCCCCTGCACGTTGCACTGTTAACGCTACATTCACAAGGACTTTTCGCCATCCGACACAAAACGCATTGATATGCCGCGCTGGTTTGAAGTAGGCGTGACTGAGGGTGGGTCAAAACTATAGTGATGTCCACATGTTAATGCAGCTGTCATCCTTTCATTTTTCCGTAAATTAGTTAGATCGTTTAATTCGATCAATATCAATTCCAATACATTTTCGTTTACAAGCAAGGCCAAGGGGGGGCAGCAAGTGATTAAGATAACAACTAGCCTTAAATATCTGTCATATATATATATATATATATATATATATATATATATATATATATATATATATATATATATATATATATATATATATATATATATATATATGTATGTATATATATATTGGGTACATGTGCAACACCCTCCCAACCCCCCACCCCCCAAACACACAGTCAAGTCCACAAAAAAAAAAAAAAAAATCGGACAATTAAAAATAGATAGGCATCAGTTAAGCGCTTTTGTGAAACGCAAACTAAAAAAAGATCAACTACCAAGGCACATAACCACCATTCACAATGTATCCATAATCCCGTGTTTTTTCTTCTGATTTAGAAAAACAACAACCTTCCAGGATTTAATGAGCGACTTTGCATTGCACAAAGTCAAGAAAGATGAATGATCCAGAACGTTGAATCCAACTTTAAGCCGTTAAAATGTGCAACGTGCATGAATTCATAAATACAATAAATAAACAAATAAAATCAAATTTGTAGTCAAATACAAATTGGTATAAGAATAACAGAAAAACACACTCCAGACCATGGGATTTCATGGAGAAAAAAAATCCACGTCGAGGTGGTATGGCACTCTTCTTCACGTCAGGTTATATCAAGCCACCCTTTCATGTGTTTTTCCTTACTAATTATTGTTATTATTGAGTAATGTTACACAATACAACTTAATATTTAACTAACAATAAATGTGTACAGCTGACTAAGGAGATTCTAGAATAACGTCTAAACTAGCAAGCTGATTTCTAGTCTAGATTTTAAAAAAGAACATTAATAATGAGTTTTAAATTTTACAAACCAAAAACTGCCCTCGTAAACTCTCACATTTATACGTTTTGGCATATACAGTATTCTCAACAGGAAGTGCATGTTTCTTCATGACTTCATGTGGTAGGAGCAGACAGTATGGATCAGGGCATGAATATACCATTTATTTTGTCTACTTATTGAAACATAGCTTTTTTTATCAGCCTTAAATCAAAGACCTATCACTGATTCTTACATAATATTGACTTTATTTTTATTCCTCCAACATTGCCACAGTAAACTGATTTCAAATTAACAAACAATCAAGTTGACATCTTACCATTAACAAATAGTCCAAATGTTTTAGTAATTGTGAATTATAGACCTGAGATGTTCGTTGTTTTGTATATTATCTTCATATTGTGTATTGTTTTATGTTAGGCAGGGTCTTGTGGATTCGGAGCTTATACCTGCTGCTCCACAGTGCCCCCCTGTTTTATATAATATATTTACATAAAAATCATTGAACAGACTTATATAAAACAAATAATCCATTCTAGGACAAATATGTAACATACTGTTTAAACAGACATTTGCCATCCAGGCCGTTACCATAAAATTCAATTCAATTCAGTTTTATGTACAATGGACGTTGTCTACCCCTAATATACATTCACTCAAGTTTCAAACACTGGCTTGTGATGTCCCATGAGAGCTAACCATAAGTCATCTCCGTCTATAAACCTACAATGTCGTCCTCAGCTCAGCAAAAGGCATCACTGCTAACTGGGTAGTCAAGGAATGCAATTCCTTAGTGTCCTCATAGTTGGTTAAAGCTTTGATTTTAGGTGGAATATAGAGTGCATCTGAAAACTCTAACTGATCATCTTTTAGCCCATCAAATTGATTGATCTTTAAGGAAGTATCAATTCTTAAATTCTTTGTATTGGGAGGACTTAAGGAGAGAGGTGAAGAGTTGGTTTCTAAATGGAGGATACACAGGTGCTTCCTATGCATCACATTTATTATTTTTTCTTATATTATTATCCAATAATCAGAACCATAAATGTATTAATAATGTTAATTCAATAAACAGTGGGTACAATTAAAAGCTGGGAAACATGACAATAAGTTAAGTGACCCTTCAGTGACTGAGGACGTCTCATTGGGCAAATGTGAGTGTTCTCTATTCCCCCTCACCTCGTTTTATCCTTAAATCCCTTTCCTGCTTCCTCGAAGAGAGGAGATAAGAAGTGAGGAAGAGAGGCAAGGAAAGGAAAAGATGAGGCACAATTAAAGAAATAAGAAACATTAATATTGTAGTGTGGCTGCACTAATTCACTTAACCCTCCATGGTATGATACTACTGTAATGTTAATGTCATCGTTCTGTTTGATTAATTAATTTGTTAGCCTAAGAATGAGCTGTTATTTATCTGTGACACATATGTGTTGTTTTATGATGGATTGTGTTCAACAAAAACTTGGGGATTTGCTACTGTATCTCTCTGGGGTTTTTTTTGTTTGTTTTTGGTCATATATACATCTGTGGCTAACCAACAGGCCTTTTACTGTGCTGGAAATGTGAGTTGCCAATAAAAGAGTAAGTGTGTTGTTTTAACCATGCTTCCTGGTCAAGTCTCTTCCTCACTAACGCCCACCACAAAATGTACAAAGCTGCCAGCAGGAAAATATCCAACAGGCAGAGTAAATAAAGCAGAATTTAACCACAAAAATCTTAGTGTGTCCCTGTGATGGACTGGCACCCTGTCCAGGGTGTTCCTCGTCTTGTGCCTGAGGCTTCCTGGGATAGGCTCCAGGTTCCCCGCGACCCTGAAGAAGGAATAAGCGGTTGAAGATGGATGGATGGATGGATCTTAGTGTGTGTCAGTGTATAGTGTGGCTTATGCGAACAAGATAAATGTATCAGTTGAACCAATATTTAACTGTAATCCATTTAAATGTTTGGATTTAGAAACAACCAGCTGAAAGTTAACTTTATACAATAATTTATTTACAGTTCCCACAAGTACAAGTAGCATCTGCTGTGTAGTTCATGTCAGATGTTAATAATTACCTCCAACTACAGCTGTAGTAGAAATATTTACTGGAGATTAACTGACTTTTTTGTAGATCTGAGTATCAGGACAGAGACTAGGACAAAAAAAAAAAGGTTGTTACGCTTATTACTGACGGGAAAGAAAAACATCACACAAATGAAACATCGTTCTTGTCTTCCCAAATAAGAACAGAAAATACTTGAAGAAAATTATGACGTACAGCTTACATACTATAAGAAATTAAACAACAATGCACAGAAATAATAATAAAAAAAAAAAAAGCACACTCCACATTCCACACATACCAAAAAGTAGATAAATGCCGCCTAACACAGTGATGAGTTTCAGACATGATCTCTGTGTCTCAGTTCTGTAGGTCTCTAGTTTTGAACATTCCTAATCCCCCCGCTTTTCATCTTCTCTCTCTCTCTCTCTCTCTCTCTCTCTCTCTCTCTCTCTCTCTCTCTCTCTGTTCTTCTTCTTCTCTTATTATCTGGTAGGCTAGACGTCTTGTAGTTCTTATATCACACAAACATACGATAATGTTTTGATTTTATTTGTGACCTGTTGCAATTGGTGTTTATTATTCTTTATCAATATTTCTGTGTGTGTATATATACTATGTTTTCTGTATCATTAAACTACGAAGCTTTCACTGGACGATGGTGTTGGTGTGACTTCGTCCTTGTAGCCGACCGAGTAAATCAGCCAGAGCAGGGTCCAAATTCTGGTTCTGTGAACTTAATACGCAGTTGTTGTGCTGTACTCAAACTTAAATGTAAAACATGTTATCCACCATTTGCAACTGATTTTCCATTTTCCTAGAAAACGTCTCTCTACAGTCTCTTTGGGTCTCTGGAATTATCCTCACCCCTGCTTATTAAAGTTCAATTTGGCAGCTTGGCTTAGCCCTCTGATTTACATAAAGTATCCTCTTTTAAACATTCTGTGGGGTAAAATAGTTTGTTTAATTAGTCAGTTGCTACGCAATACCATAGCTAGCACAATGCTTATAGATTCTACCTCCTGAAAAGCATGGCAGTGCAACATCTCACAGCTCCAGGGTCCCAGGCTCTATCCTGAGCTCAGGTTAGTGTTTTGGAGAGTTTTGCATGTTTTACCTGAGTCTCCATGGGTTTCTTCCGGGCTCTCCTGTTTCCTCCCACCTCCAACATCTCAGTAGGTGGATTGGCTACGCTAAATTGCCACTAGGAGTGTCCAATGTGTGTGTGTTTACATGGGAGGGGTATTCCTGGGATAGTCTATGTATCCACCACACACATGAGCATTATAAACCAGTTAATAAAAATGAATGAATGGGTTAATGTGCTTGACAATTATACTGTAGTTTGGTGCCTAGTCCAAATCAATTCATTTCATCAAGCCTCGTCACACAGTGGAGAAGGTAACAATTTAGGAGACCGAAACTGTCTCTCTGTCCTGTCTTTTAGCCATAGCGCACACAAACATGCTCTTTCCTGTGATCCTTTGGCATAAATTTACATAATTGAACTGAGATTAGCTCTAATTTATGCTGGCTCCTTACTTCTCTTCCAAGAAAGCATTTTTGTTTGAGTGCATTTGATAGGGATTCTTTTACATCTATATAAAGGCCATTGTGTACATACACTCTGAACACTGCACCACGCTGGAGCTTTGCTCAAGATCTGAGTCTTTCATTGTTCAGTCTTTCCTGAAATAGCTCTGAGAATGGGAGCACACAAATTCACATCATGCATATGGTGTAAATGTGGATGTGGAGGTTTTATGGTGGATTCTATGTTGGCATCAGTTGGGGAAAAATACCAAAAAACAACAACATAATGAATTCAATTCAATTCAGTTTTATTTGTATAGCGCTTTTTACAATAGATATTGTCTCAAAGCAGCTTTACAGAAATATCAACACGGTATACAGACATTAAAGGTGTGAATTTATCCCAACTGAGCAAACCACTGAGTGCCGACGGTGGTGAGGAAAACTCCCTAAGATGTTTTAAGAGGAAGAAACCTTGAGAGGAACCCGACTCAGAAGGGAACCCGTCTTCATCTGGGTAACTACAGATAATGTGGAAAAGTACAGTATTGACTGATAAGAAGTCTGTATGGCCTTAGGAGCAGCCGTAGTCCCAGCAGTCCGGAATTAGAGAAGATTTGAGCTCCATCCAGAGGCTGAAATGATCTTGATCTCCAGTATCTCTATAAAATCGTGTGGGGCTCGGCAAAAAGAGAGAGGGAGAGAAAAGATTATTATGACTAAGAAGTAGTAATATAGAATCTAGTCAGGGTAGACTTGAGTAAACAAATACGTTTTAAGCCTAGACTTTAACACTGAGACTGTGTCTGAGTCCCGAACACTAATAGGAAGACTGTTCCATAACTGTGGGGCTCCATAAGCGAAGGCTCTTCCCCCTGCTGTAGACTTCACTATTCGGGGTACCGTCAAATAGCCTGCATCTTTTGATCTAAGTAGGCGTGGCGGATCATATAAAACCAGAAGGTCGCTTAGATATTGTGGCGCGAGACCGTTTAGTGCTTTATAGGTTAATAAAAGTACTTTATAGTTAATGTTAGATTTCACTGGGAGCCAATGCAGTGTGGATAAGATCGGGGTGATGTGGTCGTATCTTCTAGTTCTAGTTAGGACTCTAGCAGCTGCTTTCTGGACTAACTGAGTTTATTTATATTCCTACTGGAACATCCAGACAGTAAGGCATTACAGTAATCTAATCTAGAGGTGACGAATGCATGAACCAGTATTTCTGCATCATGTAGTGACAATATGTTTCTTATCTTAGAAATATTTCTGATATGAAAGAAAGCTATCCTAGTAATATTATGTACATGAGCATCAAATGATAGACTGGAGTCAATAATCACTCCGAGGTCTTTAACTGCTGTACATGATGAAACAGAAAGACCATCCAGAGTAACCATGTGATCAGAATGATTACTTCTAGCTACACGTGGACCTAATAAAATTATTTCTGTTTTATCAGAATTAAGTAAAAGGAAGTTGTTTAACATCCAACGTCTAATGTCCTTTACACAATCCTCAACTTTACTAAGCTTCTGTCTGTCCTCTGGCTTCGCTGACACATACAGCTGTGTATCATCAGCATAACAGTGGAAGCTAATTCCATGTTTACGAATAATTTGTCCTAGGGGTAACATATATAAAGCGAAAAGCAGTGGATCTAAAACAGAACCCTGGGGGACTCCAAAAGTAACCTCAGTACACATGGAGAAATCACCATTTACATCTACGAACCGATAACGATCGGTCAGATAAGACCTGAACCAGGAGAGGACTGTTCCCTTAATGCCAACAACATTTTCTAATCTATCAAGGAGAATAGTGTGATCTATAGTATCAAAAGCTGCACTAAGGTCGAGTAACACAAGCAGCGAGACACAACCCTGATCAGAGGTCAGTAGAAGGTCATTTACTACTTTAATTAATGCTGTCTCTGTGCTATGATGAGGTCTAAATCCTGACTGATACATTTCATGAATATTATTCCTATCGAGCATGAAGTAATGCTGCTTTGGAAATGGGAACTATGTCCCCAGAATTACATCCCTTTCGACCTCTGTGTGTTTGAGCTACAAAGTGTCAGGTACACGGACATCTCTATGTTCGTCTTTTGCTAGCAACAAGCTATCCAGGTATGTGTGATGAGTAATTTATATTTTCCTCCTCAGAACTGTAAACTGTAGTCAGTGTTATAGATTTAACAAGTGAATGAGTCTGTATGTTGATTGATCTAAAGCAACTTGTATATACATTAAAATGCATTTAAAGGTAAGAAGTGATGCTTTGTTTACTGTTTATGCTGTTCATGTTGTGCTGAACTCAGGGGTTGAGGAGACCGTCCTGCATTCCTGGGAGTAGGAATTCCAAGTTGGGTTTTTCCTAGTCTGAGCTTGGGAATTACGAGTAATGAGCTTAATAGAAATAAATAATGCATTAGTGTACATTTTTAAGTACAGGGTGCAAGAGTCCTGCACATTCGTTCATCAATAAACAGTTCTGTTGCCCCACTGAGTAGGAAGTGTAAATAAATGCCACATGCCACTAGATGGTAAATGAGCAGAAGAAAAAGACAGACTGAAGACAGGTCACCTGTAAGGATGTTCAAGATTTATACTAGAGAGCATCTAAATTAAAAGTGTAGTAAACAGGGTACTATTGATCATGTTTTCACACCACACCTCTGCACTGATTAGGGTAGACCACTCCAGCATTTTATCTCGGTTAAATTTGAATTGAATTTAAGCAAATGAAAAATGCACAATGATACTGTTCAACTGACTCCATGGGTAGGACACCTGGGTACCCGGAGGAAACCACCAAAGCATGAGTAGAACATGCAAGCTCCAGGAACGCAGGGCGGAGGCAGGGATTGAACCCCCAACCCTGGAGGTGCGAGGTAAACATGTTAACCACTAATTCACCATGCGTCCTTATTTTATCTAAATTAAATGACTAAGATAAAACTAGATAGTGCTGACACAAAGTTTCTCCCAAAATGTCCACCACACACAGATTAGAGGTTGCACTATGGAGTGTTTTGCCTTTTGATATCAAAGTGTATCAGGCAGATTTATATCTTTAATGTTGAAAATATTTAGGAGGAGGAGCTTGACCAAACGTTAAAGGGTGTAGTGGAGATCACAGACGTAATGGTGGGAGATGGTGCTTCAGGTTTCCGTTGCTTTCAACTCACTGGACATATCCATAGGCCTTGAGGATCAGGTTGTACTGACAGGTTGTTACTGTGCCTCGAGGCAGCAGTGTGACTTTATGGGCTGCTGTATTCCCTACACTCAAGGAAACTCATCATCCCTGCTGAAATAAACAATAGAAATCATCACGGAATACCATTACCAACTAACCGTTAAAATCATTTACCATTACCATTACTGGTTCTTAATGGTATCCACTACATGTTACTCGAGAGTGTACTGTAGTTCAGACAAAGTCACTAAAAAAGTCAGAAACATTCTGAGTATGGGAAATGTTTCTATAGTGTTATATGCTCAGCCGCATGTTTTTGAAATTTAAAAATGAAATAAAATATCGTTTTGTCAGTCACAAAGACTGGAAGCACATTCCAGTGTGGAATTTAAAACAGTACTAATTGCAGGGTTTTGTTGTTGTTTGTTTGTTTGTTTTGTTTTTGACACATAACTTATTTACTAGCAGAATTCTAACATATATACACCTATATATATATACATTTTCTGGAAGAAAGGCGTGTAACAGTTACTGTAATTGTTGTAAGAAGCCGTTTAGACTGAACTGTTTTCTCTACAGGTCTTCCCAGAGAAAGAGGAGCATTTTAACATTGTTCATTCAAATATAGGAAACCATCGGTCAATACTAACGCTTTCAAAACAGCGAGGTAAGTCGCGCCACCGCCATCTAGTGGTCATGTATCACATGTACAGCCCGCGTCATCACTCGGCGCCGGAAGTAGCGGGAACGTGGATGTGGTAGTAGCTGTGTCCTTGGTTCTCTATGATAAAAGAACACAACCACGAGCTGTGGATCATATGAAACACATTACATTATAGCTGCAGAACTATTTTGCTGTCGTCCTGCTATGTGATTGTCATTGGTAAGTTTATTAAACTGTTATTCAGACAGGACTCTGTTCGTCCTGTTCGGCTTTATTAACACTGTGGTAGTATGGAGTGTACAAGTTACTGTACACTCTCAGGTCAGATTTAGAATGTGTTCTAGAGACTACATTAAATACAACATGATCAGATTGACACGACCTGATTGACACGATCAGATACACATGATCAGATACACAAAATCAGATACACCTGATCAGATACACACGACCAGATACACACGACCAGATACACCTGATCAGATACACCTGATCAGATACACACGATCAGATACACCTGATCAGATACACACGACCAGATACACACGATCAGATACACCTGATCAGATACACCTGATCAGATACACCGATCAGATACACACGACCAGATACACCTGATCAGATACACACGACCAGATACACACGACCAGATACACCGATCAGATACACACGATCAGATACACACAATACACCTGATCAGATACACACGATCAGATACACACAACCAGATACACCTGATCAGATACACACGACCAGATACACACGACCAGATACACCTGATCAGATACACCTGATCAGATACACCTGATCAGATACACCTGATCAGATACACACGACCAGATACACCTGATCAGATACACACGACCAGATACACCTGACCAGATACACCTGACCAGATACATACACAGATACACCGATCAGATACACTGATCAAAACACCTTCAGATACACCTGAATACACAATACACACATAGATACACGAGATACACTCAGATACACGAAATACACCTAGATAACATCGATAACACGACCAATACACACGATCAGATACACCTGACCAGATACACCTGATCAGATACACCTGATCAGATACACCTGATCAGATACACACGATCAGATACACCTGATCAGATACACCGACCAGATACACAATCAGATACACCTGACCAGATACACCTGACCAGATACACACTGATCAGATACACCTGACCAGATACACACGATCAGATACACCACGATCAGATACACCTGACCAGATACACGATCAGATACACCTGACCAGATACACACGATCAGATACACCTGACCAGATACACACGATCAGATACACCTGATCAGATACACCTGACCAGATACACCTGACCAGATACACACGATCAGATACACACGATCAGATACACACGATCAGATACACACGACCAAATAACCTGACAATACATACGATCAAATACACCTGATAGATACACTGATCAGATACACCTGACCAGATACACCTGATCAGATACACACGACAGATACACACGAAATAACACGATAGATACACTGCAGATACACTGATAGATACACCTGATAGATACACGATAATACACACAAACACCTCAATAACCTACAATAAACCTGATCAGATAACACACAGATACACACGATCAATACACCTGAAGAACATACGAGATACACCTGATCAGATACACCTGATCAGATACACCGATCAGATACAACGACCAGATAATACGACCAGATAACCTGATCAGATACACCGACAGATACACACAGATAACATAGATACATACGATCAGATACATACGACAGATACACGATCAGATACACTGTCAGATACACCTGATCAGATACACCCGATATACACAATACACACAAATACACCTGATCAGATACACCGATAATACACAAGTACACCTCAGATACACTACGACCAGATACACCTGATCAGATACATACGACCAGATACACACGATCAGATACACCTGACCAGATACACCTGACAGATACACACGACAATACACTGATCAGATACACCAGATACACGAATACACCAGATACACACGCAATACACACACAGATACACCGACAGATACACCAGATACACACATATACACCAGATACACAAGATACACTGATCATACAACGATCAATACACGATCGATACACCACACAGATACACCTGATCAGATACACCTGATCAGATACACCTGATCAGATACACCTGATCAGATACACCTGATCAGATACACACGACCAGATACACCTGATCAGATACACCTGACCAGATACACCTGACCAGATACACCTGATCAGATACACCTGATCAGATACACCTGATCAGATACACCTGATCAGATACACCTGACAATACACACGATCAGATACACCTGATCAGATACACCTGATCAGATACACACGACCAGATACACCTGATCAGATAACACCGACCAGATACACCTGATCAGATACACCTGATCAGATACACCTGATCAGATACACCTGATCAGATACACACGATCAGATACACACGACCAGATACACCTGACCAGATACACCTGACCAGATACACCTGATCAGATACACCTGATCAGATACACACGATCAGATACACAAAATACACACAGATACACCAAGATACATACGATATACACTGAGATACACCTGATCAATACACACAATACACCGATCAGATACACAACACAATACATACATCAGATACACACGATCAGATACACCTGATCAGATACATACGATCAGATACACCGATCAGATACACCACATCAGATACACCTGACCAGATACATACGATCAGATACACCCGATCGACTCAATACACACGAACAGATACACCTATAACTACATCAGATACACACGACCAGATACACCTGATCAGATACACACACGATCAGATACACCTGACCATACATACGATCAATACACACGTCAGATACACGATCAATACACACGATCAGATACACCTGACCAGATACATATCAATAACACTGATCAGATACACACATCAGATACACACGATCAATACACGCGACCAGATACACCTGATCAATACACGATCAGATACACCTGATCAGATACACACGATCAGATACACCTGACAGATACATACAATACACCATCAGATACACACGAAAAACACCGAAGATACACTGATCAGATACACACGACCAAATACACACGACCAGATACACCTGACCAGATACATACGATCAGATACACCCGAACAGATACACCTGATCAGATACACCTGATCAGATACACCTGATCAGATACACCTGATCAGATACACACGATCAGATACACACGATCAGATACACCTGACCAGATACACCTGATCAGATACACCTGATCAGATACACACCAGATACACCTGATCAGATACACACGATCAGATACACACGATCAGATACACATGACCATACACACCTGATCAGATACACCTGATCAGATACACCTGATCAGATACACCTGATCAGATACACACGATCAGATACACACGATCAGATACACCTGATCAGATACACCTGATCAGATACACCTGATCAGATACACGATCAGATACACCTGATCAGATACACCTGATCAGATACACCTGATCAGATACACACGATCAGATACACCTGATCAGATACACACTGATCAGATACACCTGATCAGATACACCTGATCAGATACACACAAATATTAATCAATACACGATCAGATACACCTGACCAGATACACCGATCAGATACACCTGATCAGATACACCTGATCAGATACACACGACCAGATACACCTGATCAGATACACACGATCAGATACACATGACCAGATACACACGATCAGATACACACGATCAGATACACACGACCAGATACACCTGACTCAGATACACCTGATCAGATACACACGATCAGATACACACGATCAGATACACCTGATCAGATACACCTGATCAGATACACCTGATCAGATACACCTGATCAGATACACACGATCAGATACACCTGACCAGATACACCTTACATCAGATACACCTGATCAGATACACACGATCAGATACACCTGATCAGATACACCTGATCAGATACACCTGATCAGATACACCTGATCAGATACACCACGATCAGATACACACGATCAGATACACCTGATCAGATACACCTGATCAGATACACATGATCAGATACACCTGATCAGATACACACGACCAGATACACACGATCAGATACACACGACCAGATACACACGATCAGATACACCACGACCAGATACACCTGATCAGATACACGACCAGATACACCTGATCAGATACACCATGATCAGATACACCTGATCAGATACACACGATCAGATACACCTGATCAGATACACCTCGATCAGATACACACGATCAGATACACCTGATCAGATACACACGACCAGATACACACGATCAGATACACCTGATCAGATACACCTGATCAGATACACACGATCAGATACACCTGATCAGATACACTGATCAGATACACACGATCAGATACACCTGACCAGATACACACGATCAGATACACACGATCAGATACACACGATCAGATACACCTGATCAGATACACCTGACAATACAATACACCCAGATACACACAAAATACACCCGATCAGATACACGACCAGATACACTGATCAGATACACACGACCAGATACACCTGATCAGATACACCACAGATACACCGAAGATACACCAAAATACACGACAGATACACGAAAATACAACAGATAACTCAATACATACAATACAATACACAAAATACACCTGATCAGATACACACGACAATAACACCGATCAGATACACCTGAAATACAAGATCAGATACACAGATACACCAAGATACACCTGATCAGATACACCTGATCAGATACACACGACAGATACACCTGATAGATACACCACGATCGATACACTGATCAGATACACCGCACAAAATCAGATACACGAAGATACACCTGACAGATACACGAGATACACCGATCAGATACACACTCAGATACACCTGAATACATACAATACACGTCAGATACATGACAATAAATACACATAATACACCATCATAACATACACAACATAATAGATACACACATACAAATACATACAACAAAATACACCTGATCAGATACACACATCAGATACACCGACAGATACACAGCCTAGATACACACAAAACAGTACAAGATACACCTGACCAGATACATACGATCAGATACACCCGATCAGATACACACGATCAGATACACCTGATCAGATACACACGACCAGATACACCTGACCAGATACACCTGACCAGATACACCTGATCAGATACACACGATCAGATACACCTGATCAGATACACCTGATCAGATACACACGATCAGATACACCTGACCAGATACATCGAATACACACAAACACAATAACCCAATACAATACACCAAACCGACAGATACAAGATACAATAAATAACGACACAATAAAATACACCTACATAACACGATAGATACACCAAGATACACACAGATAACCCAATACACCGACAGATACACCGACAGATAACACACAACACATCAGATACAACGAACAGATACACCTGATCAGATACACACGATCAGATACACACGACCAGATACACCTGACCAACACATGACCAGATACACCTGACCAGATACACCTGAATGAGATACACCTGATCAGATACACACGATCAGAACACCTGATAGATACACTGATCAGATACACATCAGATACACCTGACAGATACATACGATCAGATACACCTGACCAGATACATACATAGATACACGAAATACACGACAGATACACATACAGATACACCTGATCAGATACACCTGACAGATACACGAAATACACACTACAGATAACGTCAGATACACACGACAGATACACCGATCATAAATAATAAAGATACAACCGAACCCTATCAGATACACACGATCAGATACACACGATCAGATACACCGATCAGATACACCCGATCAGATACACCTGATCAGATACACCGATCAGATAACTGCAGATACATACATCAATACTAAGAACAAAACACACAGATATAATCATACACCGATCAGATACACCTGATCAGATACATACGACAGATACACCGAAATACATACGAAGATACACATAATAACCATCATACACAGCACACCACCAGAAACCAACACACACATACACCTATAGATACACCTCGATCAGATACACACGATCAGATACACACGATCAGATACACACGATCAGATACACCTGATCAGATACACACGACCAGATACACGACCAGATACACCTGATCAGATACACCTGATCAGATACACCTGACCAGATACACCTGACCAGATACACCTGACCAGATACACCTGATCAGATACACCTGATCAGATACACCTGATCAGATACACCTGATCAGATACACACGATCAGATACACCTGATCAGATACACGATCAGATACACCCGATCAGATACACCTGACCAGATTGACACGACCAGATACACATGATCAGATACACTTCAATTCAATTCAGTTTTATTTGTATAGTCTTTTACAACAGATATTGTCTCAAAGCAGCTTTACAGAAATATCAACATGATATACAGATATTAAAGGTGTGAATTTATTCCAACTGATCAAACCACTGAGTGGTGACGGTGGCGAGGAAAAACTCCCTAAGATGTTTTAAGAGGAAGAAATCTTGAGAGGAACCCAACTCAGAAGGGAACCCATCCTCATCTGGGTAACAACAGATAGTGTGGAAAAGTTACTAATGGATTTATACGAAGTCTATGGTCTTAGGAGCAGCCGCAGTCCCAGTAGTCCGGAAATAGAGAAGATTTGAGCTCCATCCAGAGGCAGAAGGGATTGGATCTCCAGTATCTCCATAAATTCGTGTGTGGCTCGGCAGAAGGAGAGAGGGAGAAAAAAGATTATTATGACTGAAGTAGTAAAATAGAATCTAGTATGTGTAAGCTTGAGTAAACAAATATGTTTTAAACCTAGACTTAAACACTGAGACTGTGTCTGAGTCCCGAACACTAATAGGAAGACTGTTCCATAACTGTGGGGCTCTATAAGAGAACGCTCTTCCCCCTGCTGTAGACTTCACTATTCTAGGTAATATCAAATAGCCTGAATCTTTTGATCTGAGTAGGCGTGGCGGATCATATAAAACCAGAAGGTCACATAGATAATGTGGCGCGAGACCGTTTATTGTTTTATAGGTTAATAAAAGTATTTTATAGTTAATGTTAGATTTTACCGGGAGCCAATGCAGTGTGGATAAGATCGGGGTGATATGGTCGTATCTTCTAGTTCTAGTTAGGACTCTAGCAGCTGCATTCTGGACTAACTGGAGTTTATTTATATTCCTACTGGAACATCCAGACAGTAAGGCATTACAGTAATCTAATCTAGAGGTGACGAATGCATGAACCAGTATTTCCGCATCATGTGACAATATGTTTATTATCTTAGAAATATTTCTGAGATGAAAGAATTCTATTCTAGTAATATTATCTACATGAGCATCAAATAATAGACTGGAGTCAATAATCACTCCAAGGTCTCTTCCAAGGTCAATCACTCTTTAACTGCTGTACTTGATGAAACAGAAAGACCATCCAGAGTAACCATGTGATCAGAAAGATTAGTTCTAGCTACACGTGGGCCTAATAAAAGTATTTCTGTTTTATCAGAAGTAAGTAAAAGTTAGTTAACATCCATCGTCTAATGTCCTTTACACAATCCTCAACTTTACTAAGCTTCTGTCTGTCCTCTGGCTTCGCTGAAACATACAACTGTGTATCATCAGCATAACAGTGGAAGCTAATTCCATGTTTACGAATAATTTCTAATCTATCAAGGAGAATAGTGTGATCACATGGTCAGATACACTTGATCAGATACACACGATCAGATTGACATGACCGGATTGACACGATCTGATTGCTCAGGCAGGAAACGTTTTAACAGAACCAGTAAGAAATGACAGAGGATGAGGATAAGCTCTCACCTTTGATCATGTAAGATGGACATGTATACCTTGTCCACCCAGGATACAGTCCAGTGTCTATTTTGTGTGGATATGTTGGCCTCCCTGTACAGTGTTGGGCCAGTGTTAACTAGGTGGATTTTAAAATGGCTCAATATCAGTCAGCCCTGATGGCCTAAGATTGACCCAGTGGACAATATTACCCAAGATTGGCCCAGCGTTGGCGAAGGTGCACTTTTCATTATAAGCCTGCCTGTTATACGACGCCAGGTCGGCGTGTAGTTGGCTGACTATCTTGGCCCAGTGGACAATATTACATCGTACCATCGTTGGCTCCCAACACTGACTTGACGGAACGGCTAACACTGGCCCTTAGGTCACTTCTGGTTACATTTCAAATTTGTTAATGATAAATGGACACACCAACTCTTAATCGACCAATCCAAAATGATTCAAAATATATGAAGAAAAATGTACATTTATTAATCTATCAAAAGATAAATAACCGTGATCTCTGACCTTGTTCCTGGAGATCTTCCTTCAGATACACTCCTGATTTAACACGCTGCTTCAGATCATCAGTTTAACATGTGACTAATCTTTACCTGTCTTGGCTGCTCAACAAAACAGTAAGTTAAATTTAAAAGTATAACTTTGCAGGAAGTTAGAGGCATTTGATGTGACAGAAATCAACCCAATAGCACATTGCTCTATGTGTACCTTAAAGTTAGTTTTACAATGATAGCTTTATAAACACAGATAATGAGTTGTGATTTATTCCACACAGGAGCCTCGTTCTCACAGCTTATACAGGTTCATACAGGATTCACTGGGGAGTTATGAGCGCTCCAAACTCTAAGCAGAGGCAAGCGTGCTGGGGAGCGAGAGATGAGCTGTGGAAGTGCCTGGACCTCAACCAAGACAACGCAACCACCTGCGAGAAATATCGCAAAGAATTTGAGGCCAGTTGTCCTGCTCAGTGGGTAAGTTGTAATGACATTTGATTCAGTAGTTCAGGCTGTGATGGGGTTCTGTCTCTCTGGTGTGTTTCGTCTCATCCATAGAAAAAGGGTGACCATATGAAACCATTAAATGTGAGGTACTGTAGGTATGTCTGGATGCTCTCTCTCTCTCTCTCTCCCTCTGTGTGTGGTAAACAGATCAAAACCTCAAAAGTTCAGTTTATCTAGTTCATTGGAATTGGTTCAGAGAAATCCATTGAAATACCCATCACTATGAACTAGGACATTTGTCACTAACACAAGATCTGTATGCTATTCAGCTATATACTTTGGTATTATAGTAAAATAATCAACAACAGCCCGTGATTTATAGTTTTAATTTAATTTAATTTACTGGAATGTTTGCGAAACCGTTCCTGTTATCACTTATCTTATAACAGCTATAAAAACAGTTTGTCCTTCCTTTACTTTTCGTTCTCTTCAAGACGACGTCTCAATGTGTCATGCTACAGAGAACCCAGAAAGTGCTAAATCCTTCTCTTTTGAAGTCTCTGAAGTCTTATACCTGACTGCTGACACTGGAGACTCCTTCCATAAATGTAAAATAAACAATACTTCACCATTTCAACATTACAGAGCAATATTTTAAAGCCCATTTATTTATACAAGTTCCTGTGAATCTGTTACTGTAGAAACAATGATTTATTAGAACAAGTGCATTCATCTAAACCTTGCCGAATTACTGTCAAAGCTGCTGTTATTAACGATTACTCAGCTCTGAAGTGATTATTACACGGCACAACAAGGTCGTGTTGACACGTGCATGTAAATGACTGCATACACTCACTGTCCACTTTATTAGGCGCACCTGTATATCTGCTCATTTATGCAGTTATCCGTCCGGTCGGCCAATCATGTGGCTCAGCACAATGCATAAAATCATGCAGTTAATGTTAACGCTTCAGTTAACGTAATGTGCTCGTGATGGCTTCAGATTCTTGTTCTTGGCTGACAGGAGTGGGGCCTGATGTGGTCTCCTGCTGTTGTAGCCCATCCACCTCAAAGTTTGATGTGCATTCTCAGACGCTTTTCTACTCACCACAGTTGTGAAGAGTGCTTATTTGAGTTACTATAGATCTCCTGTCAGAGCAGACCAGTCTGGTCATTCTCCTCTGATCTCTCTCATCAACAAGGTGTATCAGCCTGCAGACCCTCCGCTCACAGGATGTGTTTTTTTGCACCGTTCTGTTCGATGTGATCATGAACTGAAGCTCTTGCCCTGTATCTGTATGATTTTATGAATTGCGCTGAGCCCCATGATTGGTCGATTGGATAACTGCATAAACGGGCAGGTGTACAGGTGTTCCTATTAAAGTGGATGGTGAGTGTCTATGAGTGGACATCATAAGATGGATTTAAAAGTGAATCTGAAATGTCTCTGAGACCCTCTAGTGGCTGACTGCGATACAGTTTCTAACACCGTCCATTCCCAGGTTGTATGGCACCCAGGGCAGTTTACTATTTTAAGTTCACAAATTATTATCGGGAACAGTGTTCTGTCATTGTTACACATTCAGTTGACCCTGATATCTCGCCAAGTATTTTTCCTTATCATAAATGTGTTCTATAAGAGTTGTATATTTATAGGTAATAAATAAAAGTGCACGGTTGATGAGATGATTGACAGTTTTGAACATGACAGTTGAGTCATGAACACGCGTGTACTCTACAATACACACCTGAAGCTCTTGACAGATCTGTACCAAAGCCATGTCCTATTCTGCTGTTGTTAACAGACCCTCAGTGGGGACGTCTTTAGAGTTTTTCAGGTATTTTGATGCAAGCTGAAGCTTGTTATAGTTCTATAAAAACTAGCAAACCATCATGAGTGAACGAGGCGATTACATGCACCCAGGCAGCTAACACTAGCTCAATTTCATCATATTTATTTGACTGTAAGACCTTACTGAACACCGAGAGTAGATTGGTATGCTTAGCCAGTCTCTCCTTTTGAAACAAACTGCACTGCCAGAATGAGCAACGGATAGAAGAGCACTTCTCCACTCAGATACAGGTATCAGAGATAGATGATAAATTTTGGACAGTTGTTTTTTTTTCCCTCAAAAAAAAAGCAACAACAAATCTGTTTGAGTGTAAACGTTGACTGTTCTTTACCAGTATGGTATTTTCAGTTGGTATATTACATTAGTTACTTATACATACATCAAGATGTACAGTTCCCTTCACTAGTATTGGCACCAGCGGTAAATATGAGCAAAGAAGGCTGTGAATTTTTAAAAAATGTTTAACCTTTTGATCGTTTGTTAAAAACAATTCATAAGAATTCTCTGCTCTCATGTATATCAAATAATTGCAAACACAACACGTTTATTTATATATATATATATATATAATATACAGTATCTCACAAAAGTGAGTACACCCCTCACGTGTGTAAATATTTGATGATATCTTTTCATGTGACAACACTGAAGAAATGACACTTTGCTACAATGTAAAGTAGTGAGTGTACAGCTTGTGTAACAGTGTACATTTACTGTCCCTCAAAATAACTCATTAATGTCTAAACCGCTGGCAACAAAAGTGAGTACACCCCACAGATTGCCACTGGAGTCCTCTTCCACTCCTCCATGACGACATCACAGAGCTGGTGGATGTTAGAGACCTTGTGCTCCTCCACCTTCCGTTTGAGGATGTCCTACAGATGCTCAATAGGGTTTAGTCTATCACCTTCACCCTCAACTTCTTTAACAAGGCAGTGGTCGTCTTGGAGGTGATTTTAGGGTCATAATCATGCCGATCATGGGATAATTCTCTGCTTCAGTATGTCACAGTACATGTTGGCATTCATGGTTATAGTACTGCATGATCCGTATGCAGTATTTCAGCATGATAACGACCCCAAACACATCTCCAAGACGACCACTGCCCAGCTAAAGAAGCTGAGGGTGAAGGTGATGGACTGGCCAAGCATGTCTACAGACCTAAACCCTATGGAGAATCTGTGGGGCATCCTCAAACAGAAGGTGGTGGAGAACAAGGTCTCTAACATCCACCAGCTCCGTGATGTCGACATGGAGGAGTGGAAGAGGACTCCAGTGGCAATCTGTGGGGTGTACTCACTTTTGTTGCCAGCGGTTTAGACATTAATGGCTGTGTGTTGAGTTATTTTGAGGGGACAGTAAATGTACACTGTTACACAAGCTGTACACTCACTACTTTACATTGTAGCAAAGTGTCATTTCTTCAGTGTTGTCACATGAAAAGATATCATCAAATATTTACACACATGTGAGGGGTGTATTCACTTTTGTGAGATTCTGTGTGTATGCATATATATATATATATATATATATATATATATATAATTATTATTTTATTAATATTCTGTTGTGAAGTTCTTATGTACAGTGATGTGCATTCTTTTCTATTGACAGGTGAAGTACTTCAACAAAAGAAGGGACTTCCTGAAGTACAAGGAGAAAATTGAGAAGGATGGATTTGAACCTGCTAAGGAAGCACCAAAATTATAGATCATTGAAAAGATCTAGATTTGAACTGCACAAAGTCAACACTGGAGTGATGAGTGTTGTTGGAGGATCCTACTTTTTTGACCGTGGTCATTTCTGACTAGTGTGATTTATATACATATGTGAGGACTTCAATAACAATAAACATAATGAACAGTCCATATTTTTGTGAGGTTTAATGCAGAAACAGATCAATTATGATTGTTTTATGTGGTTATTATTTTATTATAATGTGTATAGATGTTGGTTGCAAATAAATGTCCTATCACGTAGTACATAATGAAACAGTTCGTAGTATGTACAGTGATTTATGATGTTTTAAACGTTGCAATATGTGACTGTTGTTTTCCCAGCCACCTTATTAAAGCCGCTTGCACGAGTTCTACATCAGCCATAATTTAATGGTGAAAATAAATCCCAGCACAACACAATGCTGATCTATGTTTAAAAAATAAAAACTGTACTTCATTGTGTGTTTAAATGCATTATTTAACATTCATGTGAAAACCAAATTTGAGAGAAAATAGCATCACCCTCAAAGAAAAGGTGGACACCAAAAGGAGGTCTCCATATTTCCCATGTTGTCTAAGGCATTTTACCTAAGGCACTTGAAGCAAGCACAAGGAGTACAAACGGAGGGAATCGGATGAGAAAAATGTGCCCCTTGCAGCATATGTATAAAAAGTTGTCCATTCCTTTCTGTCCTTTCAGCAGCTCTCTCTCTCTCCCATGTTGTCTACAAGCCATCGGTTACATTTCTCATTACTGCCCAGGCAGGGAACTCCGACAGCTGGAAAAGCGGTACGCCCCATGTGGTTATAGCCACCATGACCACCATAACTCCAATCAGATTCACTCCGAAACCAGCCTTAACCTTGATCAGAGACACAACAGAACAAATGTATTTACTGTGTGCACAGGATCATGTGCATTTATCTATCACCATACTGGTTTTGTGTATGCAAGATTACACATAATTAATAACTGGAACTGTTTGTCTCTTTGTATGTCCATAAACGTGTCTAACCATGTCGCTGATTTTCAAATGTCCATAACTGAACACAATGGCGTTTGGTGGGTTTCCTACAGGCAGCATGACTCCAAAGGAAACACACATGGTGGCAGGGATGAGTGTGTTCAGGGGGTTTATCTGCAGAGTCTCCGACTGTGAGGGAAAAAAAGAGAAAGAGGACAGTCGATACAGAACGTAATTAAAGTCACGTTTCATTTTTGTTGAAACAGTCCTTGGAATCACTATTATTTTTTAATGTACTGCTGATTTTGACATGAAATGATGGCGATGTTGCAAAAAATGTATTTGTGGCCACTCTAAGAATGAAATGCCAAAACACATTTTGGACTGTTGCATCTGTCACAGATAAGATCTGGATGTTTTCCTGTTGATATTTTTGACATCTTTTACAGCAGTGTTCACAACATACAGCTCTGAATATCTTTGATTCGTGCATTATACCTAGTTTAGTTGTTTCCTCTTATAAGCTCAATATAATACTAAAGAAATATGGCAAACCAGACTTCCTCACAACAGCACCATTGAACAGCTCTTGTATATTAAAGAGGGGTAAAAAAGTCAGGATCAGGTATGGGCTAATACTTATGACACCAATATCGGATCTGTACATTTTTAGTCAATTACTTTACTATTTATTTGTTTTTATTTTGTTGTGATTGAGTCACAAAATGATGGTTGCCCCTTACGTAGTGACTATTTGTATTTCCATGTCCCCATTGCAGAATATTCACATAACAGTTGCTAATATAAACATTTGCATTTGATTCATTGGAAGAGTGTACTTTAGGACCTGTAGCGCTTCAATACTAAGTGAGTGTTTCTGGTGTCATTTTGGGAATGCAGGCCTAAATTTTTCAATTTTGTTGCATTTTAAACAACAGTCATTGTCAATAGAAGCTTTAAGGAAACCTGGACGTAGACCTTTTTGAAATCTGCCCTGTGCTTTCTTACCAAAGCTGAAAGGATGGGTAGGAATACAGTGAGAGTGGCAGGGTTGCTGGCGAATTCAGTCACAGTAGACACGAGCAAGCAAGCAAGTAGAGTGGCCCCACAGTGGAGCCACTAACCCCCCAAAAAACCCCCCAAAAAAAAAAAAAAAAAAAAACACATACCAACATAATATAAAAAAAAAAAAAAAAAAAAAAAAAAAAAAAAAAAAAAAAAAAAAAAAAAAAAAATAAATAATTATATAAAAAAAAAAAAAAAAAAAAAAAAAATTTAAATAAAAAAAAAAAAAAAAAAAAAAAAATTATTTTTTTTTTTTATTTTTTTGTTTAGTATTTTTTTTTAATAAAAAAAAAAAAAAAAAAAAAAAAAAATAAATTAATTATATTTATTAAAATAAAAAAAAAAAATAATAAAAAGAAAATATAAAAAATAAAAAAAAATAAAATAAAAAAAAAAAAAAAAAAGAAAAAAAAAATAAAAAAAAAAAAAAATAATAAATTCGGCTGAAAGTGATGACCAATCCACATAGACAAGCCTGTTTTTTTTATTATATAAATAAAAAAGTAAATTTTTACTTAAAAAAAAAAAAAAAAAAAAAATATTTTTTTTTTAAAAAAAAATTAATAAAAAAAAATTTTTTTTTTTAATTTTTATTCTGAATCTTTCATGTCTTTATTGAGAACAACCAAAAAAACCTCATAGTGCTTGTGGAAAAAGTATGTGAACCCTTGAGTTAATGACCTCAAAAAAGCTTTTTTTTTGCACTCCTGGAGTCTGGTTAAGAAAATGAGATGAAGGTGTGGACTACAGCGACTTTGACTGATAAAAAACCCTCAAACTTTTGGAGTTTGTTCTGCACAAGAAACACACGCTTATGTGAGCCATGCCTCGCCAAAAAGAGCTTTCAGAGAATCTACAATCAAGAATAGTTGATGTACATAAAGCTGGCAAGAGTCACAAAGTGATTTCAAAGACTTTAGAAATTCACCAGTCTACAGTTAGGCAAACATTCTACAAATGGAGACACTGTGGGACTGTTGCTACTCCATCAAGAATTGGGCGCCCAGTCAAAATGACACCAAGAGGACAACAAAGACTCATCAGTGAGGTAAAGAAACAACCCCGAATGACAGTCAAAGATTTGAAGGCATCATTGGAACTGGCCAACATCTCTTCATGAGTCTACAATATGTAAAACATTCAACATATCATCATGAAAACATCATCCCAACCATAAAGTATAGTGGAGGAAACCTCATGATTTGGGCCTGCTTTGCTGCATCAGGGCCTTGACAGCTTGCAATCATTGAGGGGAAGACACCCAAGTGTATCAGACAATTCTTCAGGATAAGGTGAGAATGTCTGTACGTCTGCTGAAACTGTGTAGAAGTTGGGTGATGCAACAGGACAACGACCCAAAACACCGGAGCGAGTCCACAACAGAATGGCTTCAGAAAAACAAAATCCACCTTTTGGAGTGGCCGAGTCAGAGCCCAGACCTCAACCCAATAGAGATGCTGTGCAATGACTTGAAGAAAGTCATACACATGAGACGTCCAGAGAATATGACCGAGCTAAAGCAGTTCTGCAGGAAGAATGGGCTAAAATTCCTCCTGAATGATGTGCAGGTCTGATCCACAGCTACAGAAAGTGTCTGGTTGAGGTTATTGCTGCCAAGAGGGGGGTCAACCAGTTATTAATTCTAAGGGTTCACTTACTTTTTCCACTGCCATTTTGAATGTTGAATGAGTGTTCAATAAAGACATGAAAGATCAGAATATTTTTTGTGTTATTATTTTAGACACATTATGTTTGTCAATACCCCTGACTTAGATGAAGATCAGATCACAAATTTATTCAGAAAAACATGAAATTCCAAAAGGTTCACATACTTTTTCTTACCACTGTATTCTTAGCCTACCTTACACCCTGCTGCCAGCGCATACCCTGCTCCAACCAGAATCACTATTTCCCATGGCATCAGTCTCAAGAAGTCTTTCCACGTGATCATGGGTGCCAATGGGTCTTCCTCTTCATCCTCATTGTCCTCCTCAGAAGCAATCACTATCCAAGAAGATACCAACAGCATTTTATCAAATGAATTTGTGACCTGCTGAATGTGAATTTTGAGGAAAAGTAAAAATCTAAGCTCTGACCCGTGCTTCCGCTCGAGGAGAAACATGACCAGGGCTTGCGTGCAGGAATGAGGAAGAGGAGGAAGCCAAGCAGCACAGAGACTGTGGCATCAGTCCTGTAGCCTTTTCTGCACAATAGAATTCAGGTAACATCAGTGCCAGATATTCTATTAAAGTAATGTTTAGAGTTTTTCATTTCTCTTTTTGTCTTGTACAGTGAACACACTGTGATGTTCAGCCTTTTAGGTCACACTGATAGACCTGGCACAATTTGATGTAATCGAAATTATTTGTGCTGATCAAGATTATCTGAGGCGATCAATCAGTAAATTCCACATTCATATATTTCCATATTAATGTACTGTATGTATTCAGTAAACATGACATTCATGTTTCTTAATATAATTAGATTACTGTACCTTCATATTTTTATGATTATGCACTGAACTGTTTTTCGCTATGCCTTCATTAATCCTTCTTATATTGTACTATACATTTGATAGAATTTATGTCATTTATATAATCATTAATCACAGTATTCCAATGAACTGTTTTTACCAGAGGCCAAAAAATGGGATTTGCACCTGTTTTGCAGATGCCCGTGTTCAGCGTTAAATTTATTTGGGATGTTACACTCCACTGTAGTGGTTAATGTCTCATATTAATGTAGACAATCAGAGATGTAAGAATTTACAGTTTTTCATAAGTATTTCTTTTTTTACCTAGCCTACTAGGTTTAAATATTATAATTTTATTGTGGCAGATGTATACAATGTTTTACTATCAAAAAATGTTTAGTTGTGCTGTCCATTTTATCTCTGTATCAGAGTTATTGTGTAGAGGTGTGTATTGTTTGTCCAGCAAAGGGCTCACACCTCTCACATTTCCCATCACCCTGCTCAGCAGTAGCCAAACACAGAGTCATGGTACTCTACACACAGAAACCCAGCTATGTCCTGACTAATCTTATAGCAGACTTATGGCAATAAAATAATTCACTTGCTTATTCTGGTGGAATGGAACACCAAATATAATGAAAGAAAGGGTTAATCATAATGCCATTATGATCATGAATAGAAATCAAGATATATGTGGGAAATTAGCATATGAGATTTTCACACACTCCTCAAACAGGAACGTCCAGCCAGGGACAAATCCCGGTTCTCTTGTGAACCACAGCAAGGTCATCAGTATGAAAAAGACTCCTGTCACAACTTCTGGATAACTGTTTGGTAAAAAAAAAAAAAAAAAGTGATGTAATTTACACACTATACTGCAAACATGTTATAACTTGTTAATTGTTTATAACTGCCAGTGAGAGCTATTTTGTGTTTTTACCTTATGGCACCAAGCTTCTGGTACTCTTCTTGGATGCGTTTCTCGGAGAGAATCTCCCGCTTGGTTTTGCGTTTTTTACTCCAAGAACAAGTTTCCCTGAAACTAAACACATCACTGGTTTCAGAAATAAATACAGTCATATGGCTACTTATTAAATCTATCATAAACATAAGAATAATGTGACCCCTTTGGACAAAACGAAGCAACTATCTGCTTTTATGGAGGTTATATACAGTTTTACTGAAATAATCTACATGAAAAGAGGAAGAAGACATTTATTCTTACTTGCATCCAAGGAATAGGAAGTGGAGCCAGAGCCAAGTTAACACCAACATAATGAGAGCAATAGGCAAGCTGAAGATGAACCATGTTCCAAAATTGATGACTTTGGCATCTGGATATCGACTACAAAAGAATTTCGGTATTTCAGTATAAATTCATTACACTGGTATGTAAATTGTTATAAAGTTAATACAGTAAACAGTCATTATATGAATATACTGTACATAACCTAGGCAGGATTAGAGAAATATATACGTTCATTTTATTTAATGGAGTTTAGTTTGACCTTCTTCTCCATGAACCCTTTGTACATATGAATTCAGTTGTATTGGTTAATTTACACAAAGTTTACCTTTTTAGTAAACTAACGTCACCCATTATAATCACAGTCATGAAGCAGGTTAACCTCTGCACTTTCCAAGCACTCATTGATTTAGTTATCTCCGGTTTTAACTCAAACAACCCCGTAATCTCATAATGTCACGCTTTGGTTAAATGCTGATGTTTAACTCTGTATGTTTAACTCTGTATGACCGCTCTGCCTCTATGTGGCTGCAATATTCCCTCAACTGATCGACCCCTTTATTTCTAGGTCAAAGGGTCTCAGTTAAAACTACGAGGTAACTATATATATATATATATATATATATATGGATAGATAGATAAGTGCTATACTGTGTGTATATATGTATATATGTATTTATTTATATATTTTTATGTACACTACCGGTCAAAAGTTTGGAGACACTCGACTGAAAGGATTCTCATGATCTTAAAAAGCTTTTGATCTGAAGGTGTGTGATTAAATGTTTGAAATCTGTGTTGTAGAGAAAAATATCATTGTGCCAACGTATTCATTTTTTTTTAAACGGACGACTCGGAGCGAAATATTCGGAAAAGCAGCCGTTAAGAGTCCAGCGTAGGTGTGAACTCCTTTAATACGGTTTAAAAAGCATCTCAGAGAAATTCCTCAAGAAATCGCTCGAGAAAACGCCAAGAATACATTTCTGGAAATTCTAGACAAAAGGATGCTAAAATACCAAATCATTTTGATTTCTTTGGGATTTTTTATCAAAATATAATGCCCATAGTTCCATTTGTGTTACTCCAGAGTTTTGATGACTTCATAATTATTCTAAAATGTGGGGAAAAAATTTTAAATAAAGTATGAGTGTGTCTCAACTGTCTAAATCGGTAGTGTGTACCCAACTTTATTTACTTACTTACCTACTTACTAAAATATATCTTTTGATTTTCCTATAAGAACAAACTTGTGGGTCTGATGAGTATATGGCTTGTGTAAGGAAACACTAATTAACACTAACTAACACTATTAAGCTAACTCTAAATTATATCTCTTCATTTGCTGTGGATGAGCAGAACACTCATACTTTGTAGTAAAAAAACTTTGATCAGCACTATGTGACATCAAACTAAAAGTGTCTTTATAGCACTCTCAATATAATTAATAACAAATTGTCACTTTATTAAGTTAATAAATACTCAGAAGGCCACAGTTGCTTTGACCATCACCCCCTATTTCTATACAGTTAGGGTATGGAAAGGTTCAACAGTCCTTTGCACTACAATCAGTTCACATCAAAAGGCTGTTTATTTCCTGGCAAAGTCTTTGACTGACTTGTGTACACCTGCTTAAACAAATCCTTAAAACTCAGGATCACTATTTGAGAAAAAGACTTAACATCACAACATTCACAACAGACAACTTACTTGTTGAACTGCTCTGCAAAGATGAGATTGGTGGAGGTGCCTGTGATGGTTATGAGACCGCCGATGGTAGCTGCATACGTGATGCTCAGAGACAGGCACTTGCAGATCATGTGGTCCCTCTTGGTCGGGTACATGGAGTCCCTCCGGATTTTGGGTTTCTTTGGTACAGGAACATCGATTGAAACCTGCTGAGTCCAAACAATTACTGCTGAAACAAGGCTGAATGTTTCACCAAAAATATTCACCAGTTTGTTTTTAAACTTGACACATAATCTGTTAGAAATTCTGGTATTTCTTCTCTGTATTAGATTCATACTTAAAAGCTCATGACACTCGGGTCTGCAGGTTTGAGTTGTTGTGAATGTGGCAGAGTGGAAATATCTGCTCAACATTGTAGTCTAGTCGCACTGACTTGCTGTAAGTTACTGTAAGATCACAGCCTCATGTGCTGATCCTTATTACCTCAGGCAAATGTCCATTAGTCTGCTTTGGAAAGTCTGCTTCCTGAACTGGCTTCAATCCTACACCATTAACATCCTGTGGGGCAGAAAAGGAAAAAATGCAAGGTAGCACACTTAACACTATATGGCATTATGGCTGATGATGATGATGATGTCATGTGTCTTACCTCAGCAACTGTGCAAAGCTCTGGTTTCTTACAGCTGTGGAAATAAACAAAGACATAATATAGAATGAATTTCAGAATAAAAAGCCTTGTTGAAGAAGTTGCTCAATTACATTTCCCTACCTGTTATTGCAGTCTGAAAGCTCGAGCTGATTCTTCCTCAGGTTTTTCTCTTTATGAAATGAAGTGAAGTGAAGGTTTTGTATTGATTATTTCGGCTACACATTACATAATGGTAAACAATGAAGAGTTATATCATTTACTTTATAGTACAGTATGCTATAGTATGTTATGCGTGTACCGTTTTCGTCCTCTTGTGTCTCCACAGTATCCGAGTCATCGTGAGAGTCGGCGATGCCAGTGCAGATGAGCTGCTGCAGCACAGCCTCAGCAATAGGCATCACCATGGCCGTAGTGGAGGTGTTACTCAGCCACATTGACAGGAAAACAGTGCAGCACATGAACCCTAACACCAGCCTGCAACACATCCAACCAACACTAGCTTTTAACACATCAACTCCTACATGGGTCTGTAATACATCTACCCAAAACTTCTGACACTTCAGCATCACATTGAACTCCAACACCAACCTGATCAAAATTCAACCTACATAGTATATTTACTGACATCACAAGGCCAAGCCAAGTGAAAAACACTAAATGGCCAAATGTTTGTGGACACCTGACCATCACTCCCATATGTGCGTATTGAACATCCCATTCCAGATTTAGTTCCGCTTTGCTATTATAAAAAGCTCAACTCTTCCGGGAAGGCTTTCCACTGCAGTTTGGAGCATGGCTGTAGGGATTTATGTTCAAGACACATCATGTCTTAATGGAGCTCGCTTTGTGCACAGGGGCATTTTCATGCTGGAACAGGTTTGGGCCCCTTAGTTCCAGTGAAGGGAAATTGTACAGCATACAAAGACATGCTGTACAACTGTGTGCTTCCAACTCTGTGACACCAGTTTGGGGAAGAATCACAAATGGGTTTGATGGTCAGGTGTCCACAAACTTTTGTGCATGTAGTGTATGTATTTAGAATTGCCAAGAGCTGTAGTATTACATTTATACTAATTGCAGTTCCCTACAAAACACAGGAGATGGTCGGGACAATGTCAGGTATAAATCACTGCCAGACATCAGGATTTCTTCTTCATGTGACAAATTCTTCCTTATAGATTTCATATAACAGTTTTTCCCCCCAGTGCAATTTCAATTACGTAACAACATAATTGTTACACTTATGTGCTGCTTAGAGATAAGTAGTTTCAATCAGTTTGACTTCAGGATCAGGAAACGTACTAAATAATGTTCCCAAAAAATGTTTCAGGAAACTTACTAATGTTTAATAAAAAGCTTCTGTAAATTACATGTAAATGAATCACGTGTAATTGAATCATATGTAAATAAATCATATGAAAATGAATAAATAAACGCAAAAAAAAAAGCTTCTTAATTGTTTTTTTTACTCATCCAGAATAAACTGTTCCATTTAACTCCCAGGTTTCCTCTTTAATCCCTAACAGACCCAGAATCTAATAAGATGCTTGAATGACATAGCACATAATTCTTAAATGATTTTAAAGAATAGTTCAGATTATCAGTGTATCAACTTTGCTTTTCTGTGTAATGAAAGTTTTTGTTTATGAAACTGTGCAGGCTCGACATACATTCCAGGTTTGGCTCCCGCTATCATAACCATGCGCAGAGCAACGCGTTTGTGCAGGTTCCACTTTTCTATAGAAGCAGCCAGGCAGATAACTCCCATCAGCAGGAGCGTTGTGTCCTTAAAGTACTCTGAGGCTACCTGAAAAGATAAACACACGAAAACTTGTATTAGAGTAAGAAAAATTTTATTTCCTTGCTATGACGGAGATTATACCATCTGAGTCTAGAAATATATAATAATAATAATAATAATAATAATAATAATAATAATAATAATAATCAACACTTTTTACTGTTGTTGAGGCAAAGGGTCTAGGTTTGCTATGAAGGCTGTATAATTAATCAATTATTGTGATGCACAGTGGTGCTTGAAAGTTTGTTAATCTTTTTGAATTTTCTATATTTCTGCACACATATGATCTAAAACATCATCAGATGTTCACACAAGTCCTCAACGTAGATAAAGAGAACCCAATTAAAGTAATGAGACAAAAAATATTATACTTGGTCATTTATTTATTGAGGAAAATTATCCAATATTACATCTCTGTGAGTATGTGAACCTTTGCTTTCAGTATCTGGTGTGACCCCCGAGTGCAGCAATAAGTACAACTAAACATTTCCGGTAACTGTTGATCAGTCCTGCACATCAGCTAGGAATAATTTTAGCCCGTTCCTCAGTACAGAACAGCTTCAACTCTGTTGGTGGTTTTCCTCACATACATTCCTTCCACAACATTTCTATTGGATTAAGGTCAGGACTTTGACTTGGCCATTCCAAAACATTTTATACTTCTCTAACCATTCTTTAGTAGAATGACTTTTGTGTTTAGAGTCGTTGTCTTGCTGCATGACCCACTTTCTCTTGAGATTCAGTTCACTGACAGATGTCCTGATATTTTCCTTTAGAAAATTAATTCTTCATTGTTACACCAATGATGGCAAGTCATCCAGGCCCAGATGCAGCAAAACAGCAACAAACCATGATACTACCACCATCATGTCTCACAGGGATGAGGTTCTTATGCTGCAGTGCAGTGTTTTCCTTTCTCCAAACATAATACTTCTCATTTCAAACCAAAATGTTCTATTTTGGTTTCATTCATCCACAAAACATGTTTTTCCAATAGCCTCAAGGCTTTTCTGTGTGATCTTTAGCAAACTGCAGAAAGGAAGCAATATTTATTTTGGAGAGCAGTGGCTTTCTCCTTGCAACCCTGCCATGCACACCATTGTTGTTCAGTGTTGTTCTGATGGTGGACTCATGAGCATTGATATTAAAGAGGCCTTTAGTTGTTTAGAAGTTAACCTGGATTCCTTTTTGACCTCGTGGACTATTACACATTTTGTTCTTGGAGTGATCTGTTGTTCTTCACTCCTGGGGAGTGTAACACTGGTCTTGAATTTCCCCCTTTGTACACAATCTGTCTGACTGTGGATCGGTGGAGTCCAAACTCTTGAGATGGTTTTGTAACCTTTTCCAGCCTGTTGACCATCAACAACTCTTTTCCTGAGATCCTCAGAAAACTTATTTGTTCATGCCATGATACACTTCCACAAACATGTGTTGTGAATATCAAACATTGACATATGCCTGTTCTTTAAATACAACAGGGTGCTCACTCACTCACGCCTCATTGTCATCCCACTGACTCCAATTTCACCTTCAAATTAAACTGCTAATCCTAGAGGTTCACATACCTTTGCCACTCACAGATATGTAATATTGTATAATTTTCCTCAATAAATAAATGGCCAATTATAATATTCTTGTCTCATTTGTTTAAATGGGTTCTCTTTATCCACTTTTAGTACTTGTGTGAAAGTCTGATGTTGTTTTCGGTCATATTTATAGAAATATATAGATAATTCTAAAGGGCTCACAAACTTTCAAGCACCACTGTAAAGGTACAATATAAAAAAAGGTACACTGTGAAGCTACAGTGTTTATTTTACAGCAAAATACTGTTTTATTATTTTACTGGATTTCACAAAATGATTAGGGAATTAGAGCAGTGCGTTGTTTTACAGTAAAATACCAGAAAAAGCTCTTTGGCGGGGTGAGAATGGTAGAAATTCTCCTTGGATCATCATCTGCAAATCAGTGGCTCATTTTTACGGCCTTTGTTTTTGTGATTATTTTAGGTGAAGAACTTTATGTGCTAGTAAAACTTTGGTTTAGTAAAGCTTAAGTGGTTGAGTCATCAGTTGTGCTGTCTCTGTGGCTAAGGCTTTGAGTTATAGATTTAGATCGCAGTGTGTTCACATCCCAGCACTGCCAAACTGCTATCCTTGAGCAAAACCCTTAACCTTCTGAACAGTTCTATCCAAGTCAGTTAAAAAAAATAAAACATCAGCCTAAATAGCAGATTTACGGGATTATGAGTTATTTACACTAAATAAGATACTACAGCGCTTTACTTTACAGTTCTTTATTTAACTGGCAGTTTCGTGCATTACTGGCAACGCTGCTGCTAGTGAATTACAATCAATTTTACAGTAAGTGTTTTACCGCATTTGTAAATAAAAGAGTATTTATTTATTGCTGAAAGTAGTAGTGATGATAACACATATAGCACAAGCATCTACCAGCTTTCAGTTAAGAAGCAGCAGCAGTGAATCACAAGAATCAAAAATAAATGAAATAATATGTCATGTTGTGAGAACCAAATAGAGAGATCAGTTTAAACAGCTGGATTTGCTTTGGTCACTTTGACTAGGATCTTATATTACCTATAATCCTAATCCGCACAATGATCTATGACCAGAGTCTCTGAGCACAGGCCCTCTTCTATACATCACTCATGCATATGCGCGACGCATAACGCGGTGGTCTTGTGTCAAAATAAATAAATAAATCAATCAAACACATTTTCTGAACATGATTCAACCAACTTAAGATAACTGGTTGCCTTTTCAAGTTTGTCAGTGGAATTAGTCACATGTGTCAGCATTGTGGTTTACATAAGACCTCTGGGTTTCATTTGTGTTCTATAACAGAGTGGCTCATATAACTAACAGTCAAGTGGGGTGAATGTTATATCCCACTGTACTGAGTATCCATACTGCATGCAATGTGAAGATTTTGAAACCACAGTATGTTGTGTTGTGTTAAAAGAAAATATTTCTAAACCAATGGGCCCTTGGAAAATAAAGCATCAGCAAAAAAAATCCCTTTCGCAAGACTTTTGAGTATTTGTTTGCTGCAATGCACTAATCATGGCATACTTTCAGATGTAGCACAGTAAAGTCCAAAAGTCTTAGTCCATGACATAGAGTTATTTGTATCTAATCACTTACTACTTTTGGTCAACCTAATTTTAAATAATAATAATAGTAATAATAATAATAAGCAAAAAATAATTAATAATAATAATAATAATAACAATAACAATAACAACAACAGAAATAATACTAATAATAATGATGTTATTGTTGTTATTGTCATTAAATGTAACAGAAAAATGTTTTTTGTCAGTAAAGAAAGCAGCGTATTATCTAACAGACCATTTTGTCAGACTAAAAACATAATGATGGCTGCAGGGTTTCGCTGCAGAAATAATATGCAAGTGCGCCAGGCAGCGTCTTCAGAAGAACTGTGGCTGGTTCTGCCAGATGCTCAATAAAACTTACAGCTCATCACCTTATAAAACTGTACTGATTTTACCTGAGACTACAATTGAATTTTATAAAGGAAAGAGTCGTCACATTAAATATTGACTTTGTTTCATTTACTTTTTACTTACTCTTTATAGTATTTTTTTTAAATGTAGAAACATTTAATTTCGTTATTTTGGAAATTATGTACACTATCAGTCAAACGTTTGTGGACACCCGACTGAAATGTTTCTCATGATCTTAAAAACCTTTTGATTGGAAGATGTATGAATAAATGTTTGAAATCGGTGTTGTAGACAATAATATAATTGTGCCAACATTTTCATTTCTTTCATTAGAAAACTGAAATTTTACTTATAACAAGTAGGAAAAAATGGGTCTACTTTGAAGATGCTAAAATACTAAATTATTTGTGGTTTATTTTGGATTTATTTATCACAACATAATTCCCATAGGTCCACTTGTGTTATTCCAGAGTTTCGAGATTATTATTATTATAAAATGTGGGGGAATGATAAAAATAAAGAATGAGCGTGTCTAAACTTTTGGCTGGTGGTGTATATTAGCAGGTCCAAGAGCAGACCCATATCATTATCTACACTAAACAATATATTATTGCAAATATTTTTATTTATTTTTTTACTTCCACTTTCCTTCTTATTCATCGTATTAAAATTCTAAAAGAAATGTTATTTTCCATTTATCTACGGTGTCTAAGAGTCAAAATATCATTTAATACTTAGTATGCCTTGTCCACAATACACTTCCATTAATAAATGGCCTAGAAAAGACCCTACTATTGCTTCTTTTACTTATACAGGTGTACTCAGCAGTATATCTGTGATCTGATGCTGAGAGAATTTAACAAAAGGTCGAGAGCACATGGCCCCACAGTGAAGGACTATTGCGCAAGTTCATCTGACCATTTGACTCTCTTCACTCTCTGTCTCATTCTCTGTCTTTCTAAAATACACATTCTAATATACAGTGCCTCCAGAAAGTATTCACATCCTCGAGATTATTTCTCTTTTTGCTGTATTGCAACTTCACATTTATGTATATCAGTTTTTTCTGCTCCTTTTTAAAGTGACTCTCCACAGAAATAAAATAAATTAATAATTGTTATATATATATATATATATATATATATATATATATATATACACATTTCAAAAATGGCTTAATTGATCAGTATTCATCCCCTCAGTGTGAAGTGTCCTTTAGCTGTAATTACAGATTTGAGTTGTCTTGGATGTGTCTCTATGAGCTTTGCATATTTGGATTTTGTACTCAGATGGAGAATGTTGATGGACAACAATTTTCCGGCCATGACACAAGTTTTCAATTAGATTTAGGTCTGGGCTTTGACCCTACCATTTCAAAACACAAACCTTCCTCTTTTTTTTGTAGTTTTTTGCCCTGTGCTTTGGCTCACTGTCCTACTGGAACATATATTTGCTTAATCACATGAATGGTGTTACCTGGATCTTGAGCTCTATTTGATTTGTACCAAACATGTACTATATATTTTATATATGTTGCAATACAACATGAAGGGAAATAAACCCTGGGGGTCAATACTTTCTGGAGTCACTGGATACATTTGACAAATGTTTTAATAAATTTGATGTGAAACTAATCAATAGCTTTACAGTTAATTCTGGTTCAAGTTCATGTCAAATATGATTTCATCTAATATCTTGACTTCAGACCATCTATCAAACATCTACATTAAAAAAATTCTCATTTGAGAATTCCCATTTTGGAACACTGAATAATTGAATTCAATTTTATTTTTTGTATAGCGCTTTTACAATAGACATTGTCTCAAAGCAGCTTTACAGAAATTTCAACATAGTATATGTAAATATGTAAAATTATGTAAATATCTGTACACAGATATTTACATAAGGTAAGCCTTAATTTAACTGTGCCAGACATAACAGTTTACTCACCTCACTTGATTTGAGAACCCCAAAGAGCGGGTATAAGAATGCTGGCACCAATGCTGCAGCCCCCAGTGGCACTGCCTCTGACACCCAGTACACTGCTGTCACAATCAGCACATAGGCACAGGAGGACTCCTACAGAGGGACAAACACAGGGTATGTCAGGAGTCTAGACACTACAAACATCCACACTTTAGGGGTACGCCGATGTACTTTCAATGACACGTGAAAATACCTTACACTGAATACCTCACTGCAGTTGAAAGTATCTTGAATATAGGCAAGTTGATCTAATATTCCTTTATATGAGATTATTATAAATCAGATCAAAGATTATTGTATTTGCAGATCATTTTGATTCTAAGTAGAATATATAATAGATATGAAATAGCATGTTACACATTACATTCCCAACACAGAGGGACTTGACATTTTGTCCAACTGTCTCTTCACTTTCAGTGTTACAAAAGAAAAATGCAACCATTTATAAATTGCCAACAAAATGGAGATCGATGTAAACATGGAATCAGTGTCACAAAGGACCCTGCCATTTACTCCTATGATCAGATGTTTGAATTTTAAGCACTGCTATGGTTACAAAATTAAGTCATGTATTTTCTGGCACTCACTGTGTTCTGCACACTGGGCTGGAGCAGTGAGGAACTTAATCAGGTGATTCACATGTGTGTATTAATCAGGTTTTATAACAGGCTAAGAGTAGTCAAGCAGTATTAAAACCTGAACACGCATTTCTATAGTAATGCAGGAAGGCAAAAAAAAACTTTGAATGAATGAATAAATGAATGAATGAACACCATTATGAATGAAGTCTAAATGAAGCTTTCCTGTCTCCATTTTACACTGTACTTGCTCTTGGCTAAAACATGTTTTAATCATGTGGACATGGTGATTGTGGCCGGACATATTTTCACAGCCAGTAAGACCAACTAAGACTTTGCTTGGCATGCTCTCACATCCCTCCTAACTCCAACTCTTATGTGTTTGTATCTCCTGCTGGCTGTGCCCAGGCTCAAAGGTGAAGGCACGCCACAGCAATGTGCACTGCTGGCAGATTAAGCTGCAGGCCAGCACATGGTGTTTTGCTGGGCTCTAATCTGTTTGCTGTTAATCAGTCCATTCCAACGTGATTGATTTAGGCTATTTTAAAGAGTGTGAAATGGACCTTTTTCAGGGGTTTCTAGTATCTCATGACAGTCATGCTGTGGCTCTGATTTTGTCAAAGGGTCAGGTAGGAGATAATGAATTTTTTGCAATTAATCATTGAGCATTTGCCGGCCCTCTAAGTGCTAATGGTTTGTTTTAGTCAGAATACACATTCAGTTTGTAGTCACAAGAGCTTTCACGACATGTGCAATACAGTGATGGGAGATACTGGGATTTTGTTCACCGCTGTAGAATGGTGAATCTTCATTTCTTGATCATTCTGCCACAGATCAGTGATTAAAGCCATCTAATCTTTAGTTTCATTTGTGATGACAATTCAAACAGAATGTGGAGCTGATGGTGGGGAAAAACTGATCACAGTAACTGAAACTGATTTGACCTCAGGGCCAGACTGAAATCATTACCAGACAGGAAAAAAAGAACTAATTTTGCAATTGTCGTGTATTTTGTTGAAACATGACTAGCAAAACAATTGACTGAAATGAAGGAAAGGCTGTTTCTCACATGATATCAGTGCAATTTTGACTCAAAATGGACCCAAAAACACTATAAACAAACAACATCTGCAAAAGCTGCTGGTGTTTCAAATAAACAACTCTTACAGCAAAGCAAGATGTGACGGAACATCAGGAGGGTGCCTAGTCGTTACTTGTAATGCATGTTTACATCCCCTCGAGCTGTACCCTTTCCAAATTGGTGAAAGGTTCTCTTACTCCTTACTTAAAAGGGGATGTTTATCTATGGCATATCATATAGTCTACCTCTTGGTGATATACTATTATATTTAAGAATAGTATCCTGCCATTTCTCTGTCTGTCACGATATCCATTTATTAAACAGAATCGGTATATTAGGAACTGCATTGAATTTTATTTATGCATTTAAAGCAGTGGTCTGCAGTTTTCGGAACTTAAAGTCCTACACAAAATCCCCCCCTAATGCAATATAGGCTATCTGATCCATCTCGTCAGTGACACAGACCAGGTGTTTTTGGAGCAGCGAAAATCTCAAACAGTGTAGGTCGGTCATTTCAGTCCACGTGCCTGATGTTGAGAATCTCGGACCTAATGCGTTATAGGTGAGCAAGACATCCCCTAAGGTTTACCAAAGCGCACAGCCACCCACATTTACCAAAGTGCGCTTGTTCGTAATTACGCACGGAAACGCGCGCCATGCGCACGGGGGGGTAAAGTCTCCAGCTCCCAACGTTGAACACCGCATACTGGTCTAAATAGTTACAAGACTCTCACACGTCAATAGTTTCCTCATGATTTTTCTTATATTCATTTAAACTGCATTGTGGGAAAGAATCGATTCTGTAAAGTGAGTCGGCTCCATAAATGATGTTTGTTTAGAGTCCTAGATACTCAACGTTTTACTACATAATCATTCATACTACTATAATAACACATACCAGGCACGGTTTTAAATTCATATTCAGTACTCACACTGCTTGGATGGATGAGAGGCAGTGGCAGTAGGGACAGTGGGATCATGACCACAAGAATCAGCTTCCTCGCCACCCACAACTTCCTGAACAGGTCCATTCTTGCTGGCTCCAACCTCACTGGAGTTTCCTTACGTTTCTTTAGGTGTTTTTCTTTCTTTTATACCCGCCAGTCCACGAACGTCAAGGTTTCTGAGACTAACTACGCATAAGTCGTGCGCTGTGATTATTATTTTTTTTTTCAGGTTATAATTTGATGCAATTTCCTGAGCCACTGCGATCTACTACGAAAAAACGGTCCATTTATGCATGTTTTCTAAAGTGTGAAGTTTGTCTTGAGTTTGGCTTCATGGATGCCGAGTGCAAAAGCTATTTCTTTGGTGTATGTGTTCTTCAACAGCCCTGTATTCCAGCCCTAAAGAGAAATTAAGCAGATCATTCTTATATCACTCACACGACCGAGTGGATCATTCATTTAGTCTCTTCTAATTGTTATTATTTGTGTGTCGCTTTTTCCGCCAGATTTTTCAATAGTCAATCATACAAAATAAGACAACTTCAGTTGACCTGCCAAAACATCCAACATGTAGTTCTTGTATTATAGAAAGCTCCGAGTGCGCAAATCTCTTAAGCAATGGCATGGCCCCGCCTTGTCTTCTCCTTGACCAATCAGAAAACAGTATCCTAACGGTTGTCAATGAGTCAGAGCAGTTTTTTTTTGTTGGTGTTTGTTTGTTTTTTGCTGGTGTGAATTAACTTTGACAACAGGTTGATTGAATCAACATTAATGAGGCGATTAGATGTAAATGGACCTATTCAATATTTAAGTTGAATTCAACACTGAGCTTTGTGATTATAAAATGCTGCAGATCAGAAAAGATCAAGGTATTAGGCTTAAACTTCTAGCCTACATACAAAACAATACTACCCTTTAAACATATGCCACCTTTTGGAGTAGTTTATATATATATATATATATATATATATATATATATATATATATATATATATATATATATATATATATATATATATATAAACTATTGTACCCTGAGCCCTGAGTGATGGTCAAGCAGTGCTAAGTGATAATGGGAGAGGAAAAGAACAATTGATTGTCTATGGTTACCCTGAGGTTGCGTGCAGTGACTGAAGATGAGTTGTCCAGGGAGATCACAAGATCGCGACACGGGGATGAGTCACCTGGGATGAACAGCAGTTCCGTTTTGCTGGGATTAAGTTTCAGCTGATGAGCTGCCATCCATGATGAGATGTCTGCCAGACATGCTGAGGTCTGAGCAGAAACATCTCAGATCTCAGCTCGGTTGCAGAGCAGTGGTATGAAAACCCATGTTAGAATATGACCTGACCAAGAGATCAAGTATAGAGGGAGAACAGAAGAGGACCAAGTACTGGGCCTTGTGGGACACCAGTGGAGAGTCTGAGTGGAGCGAATGGGGATCCCCTCCACGTCACCTGATATGACCGACACACAGATAGGAATCAAACTATTGCCGTGCCCTTAATTCCAAGACACATAAGGATGGAAAGAGTGTCTTATGGTTGATTGAGTGATTGTGAGATGGTCTGGAACATTGTGGAATGAATTGGATTCAATGGGAAAGTGGTAGCAGAGAAAAGTCGAGATTTTTTTTAAAGATAGAGAAAAAATGAAGAGTCTTTTTGCCAGTGTTACACAAATGACCAACATAAAGTCTTGCTGAAGATAATAAGGCTATTGGAGCGGTTCACAGGTGCTGCTTTTATATCACAGGACACGCTTAATTACCACGGCACCTGATTACGGCAGGCCTATAAATAGGCATGATGTTACACAAGCTTCAGATACTTATCTCGTGATGGCACATCACACACTGTGTAGCTCACATAGATAGATAGATAGATAGATAGATAGATAGATAGATAGATAGATAGATAGATAGATAGATAGATAGATAGATAGATAGATAGATAGATAGATAGATAGATAGATAGATAGATAGATAGATAGATACTTGCACTAACTCCTGATGTGAACGATCGGCCACAAATTCCTAAATTCAGCCTGCAAAATTTGACGGAATATTTCGTTGTCCATTTCATATCCCTCTGTACGGTGTTGTTATCATTGTAAAGATGAAAAATAAGTGGTCTGATTATGCTAATACAACCAGAAAAACATTTCCCATTGTGACAAGATTCAAACATGTTGCTCAATGACATTTCAAGGTCATGATGAATCACATGTTATACACATGTTAAGCTATTTGAATTGTGATTAAAATCAGGTTTCTTTATTGGGGTCAAACCATTACAGACTGCAACCCAACAAGACTATAACGATTTGTTTAAGCAATGGCCATTTGCTACCCCAACAACATGTCTTTTGGTCAAACAAAGCCACTTTAACATGGGAAGATTTTAGCAGGGGCAGGGGGTTTTGGGTTGAGATGAAAAAACAGGATGGCTGAAGCCAAGGATGTAACCTGGCCTGGGCATTGGGTGCTGTAGATTTTTTCTTTGGCCCTGAATAATTCTCCACGTTTTTGTTTTTTTTTTTAACCAGTAAATGGGTTGAAACTGGAACACTAACATCCTCTCATGTTGAGCAGGAAAACATGGTGTGTAATTATCTATAAGTTTGTGAATATGTATAAGTTAGGTGAATATGATATGAGCAGAGCAAATATATTTACTGAAAAAAATGTTGATGCATTCAATCCCTATCTCCTCCACTGTATTTCTCTAAATTAACTGCTAGGCTAACTAAATCACCACAGGATGGCAATTAGCATTATCCAGCAGTTTCGAGTTAGCTTAGCCTCAGTCGAGCTAGCATTAATTGGTATTAACAAATGAACCGAACAATTCATTGTCAAAGAGGTAAAATATCTATTACAGTAAATATCACACTTTTGAATGTCATGTCCTGATCATATCTGACGCGCCCCTCAGCATGGGTTGTGATTATTGCAAAAGTCTGCGATTGTATTTTAACTGAGTACATTTTGTGTGATTACACTAAGTAATGAGCCTGATACACGTGGTAGGGTTTACCTGTATTTTTGTATTACAAAATATACAAAATGATCATTGGTCCAATAAATATTTATATTCTATATGCTTTGTTCTCTTTATTAGATAAAAAGTTACAGTGGCACTTTGACGCCACTAGGTGGCCGACTAGGCTTTCCTTTCTCATCTGTTATAATTAGTGTGAAGGAATAGAAGATGAGGTGATCTGCACGCTGAAAGTGTCTTCTCTCTGATTTTTCAGCATTCAAAACAATGATGAAACATTTTCTTCAAGTGTGCAGCTTAGGTTCAAATGTAAATGTATTTATGACCTTTTTACCTATGTTACATTATACACAGTACCTACACAGTACACCAACTAGATTACGTCATTCTCAGTGCTTCATGGGATTGAGTTCCGGAACCCGACTGTTGACTGTCATCCATTTATTTATAAGGGGTTTTACAAACATTTCTGCATTTTTCAAAAGAATCAAAGAATATTTAATAAAGTTTTTATAAGTACAGTAGCTGTCAAAAGTTTTGAAACGCTTGCTTTTTTTTTTTTTTTTTAAGATTACAATCCCGTGAAGCACTGCGAATGACAGTGAAATAATAAATACTTTTTTTTTTTTTTAAACCTAATATCAGAAATATATTTATTCTAATAACTGTTTTTTACTTTTCGGGTCATATAAAACATGTATTTATTTATTGTAGACTATTTTTTTTTGTTGTGTATAGGAGTTAATATAAAATTATTTTTGTTTGTCTATAAAACAGTGTTGCTTCGTTTTGTTGTATTATGTATAGACAAGAATGCATTGGTTGTATCAAAACAATTTATTCTTAAGAATACATAATGTACATGGTAAAGTTATTGAAGGTTTGGAGATGATCTGCTACATGCCAGTGTGTCCACCATGACGGTCAACCACGTCTGGAAGAACTTTAAACAGTCCGTGTAATTATTACATGCTTTTTCTGTCAGGTCCTCAAACCAGAATTCATTTAGGGCAGTGAGACTTTGTTGTGCGTTTCGCGTTATTCTGAATGTAGTCCTTCATAGCATACCACACCATCTTAACCCAGTTTATACCCTCTTCAACAATGCGTCTTCCTGCAGCAGTGTGCTTAGGGTCATTGTCCTGGACAAATGGTGGCATTCTCCAAAGGTATTCCAAATATATGGGGCTGAGGATTCTGTTATAATAGAATCCTCCAAGAAAGAACGGTCCATGATTTCCTGTGAAGATTGCAGTAGGCCCTGGTCCTAATCTCCATATTGCTTCCCACACATGAACTTTCAGTGGGTGTCTTGGCTTTGGTTTGGAGACACGTCTCCCCGTCTTGCAGAACAACATGGCATCAGAGCGCTCCAAAGTTGTTTCCTCAGTGAAGATGTTGTCGTGAAACGTCTCCTTCTCCTTGATCCATTGTTGCGCTTGCTGGAGACGTATCTCATTGTTTTTGTCGCTGATCATGGAACAGTGTTTGGTTTTCACGTATTTCCCACCCATTCTTTGCCTGATGGAACGCTCACTGATGTCTACACCATTTTCACGCCACAGCTGTTTCTTCACAGAAGCTGAAGTCAGTTCATCATTCTGACCGATGATGTTGGTGATGGCTGTAATAATGTCACTAAAAATCACGGGGGAAAATGAAACATTTGTCAACACCAACATTATAACACCACTGCTTTATTATTATTATTATTATTATTATTATTATTATTATTCCGTCATATTGTATGATGTTGGTAGGATATAACTTACTTATTTATCTTGCGAGGGATTCGTTCTTTGTAATATCTCCTGATGGTGCACAATGTACAATGTACCCCAACGGAACTTAGATGGAGGTGTATTTCACGGGTGGATCTTCCAGCAGCCCTCATCGTCCTGATGTCTCGCGCATGCTCTCTGCTTATCTTGGTCATTTTGAGTTGTCATTACAGGCGGATCATCGGTATTTATCCATGCAGACACAGGCGTGGCCACTGGGGGCGTGATCAACACTGATTTGAGGCCCTGATTTTTGAAAAGATTCAGGTGATGAACTATTATTAATAATAATTAAATAATTAAAGTTATTGTCAATCATTCGTAAATAATACGTTATTATTTACCATTTAGCAGTTTTCTTTATTATACGATGACACACACACACACACACACACACACACACACATATATATATATATATATATATATATATATATATATATATATATATATATATATATATATATATATATATATATATATATTATTATTATTATTATTATTATTATTATTATTATATATCTGCAGGCTGCAATTTGATTTTTCTGTTAAACTTTTATTAGACTATAAAATATAAAAATATAAGGATGTTTTATGACATTCTTTATTAAATGACAGAAATCACTGCCTGTTGAATGCAGCTTGACTTTTTTCGTCTACAGAACACTGAACGAATATTGTTGGCTGATGTTACTATAAGTCACTTTTGGATAAAAGCGTCTTCTAAATGAGGAAATGTGAATGTACTTAAAAATTTGCTTAAATATAGCTAAGTCACTCCCTAAATATATTCCACATGGAATTCTAAGAAATTTTCATAAATAAAAAAAACTTAGTTGCCGAAACCTAAAGCTTCCCCGCGAGCATTTTTTATTTCAAATACTCGTTTGGAATAATGAAATAATAACACATACATGAACGTTATTTAAACCTAAAACTCTTTAGTCCTCAAAAGCAAGGAATGCCAGACTCATATCATGTAGTAGTCTGTTAAAACTAATAAACTATTTATTTATTTATTTATTTATTTATTTATTACAGTGCATGTGCTTTTTTTTTAACTCTAAGCATGCTAGGGGGATGAACTATATTGTTTGTCATTTTAAAATGGTCTTCTTGAGCATATTTATTTTATATCGACTTCTTTTCACTGCCCCATTGTTTACAAATGTGGCCATGAAAGTATCACTGACTTTTTAAAAGCTGTTTTGTTTTGTTTTTCAGAAAAGGAATGCAGTTTCACTAATTGTGCGATCCAGGGTGTGAACTGCACATGCGCACTCACTGTAGCTGGGATAGTTTATGAATGGCCTATGAGTAGCTTTGGATTCACATGTAAATTTAATGGGCGATTACTGTGTGCTTCATCCTCAATGTGGGAATGAACTACAAAAGCACTGCAAATGACCGAATCAAATAAAGTGCAGAAATATACAACTATAGGCTGGTTTCGTTTTAGTATTCAGTACACGTCATCCGTTTACTGATTCATTTGAATGAAAAAGATTATTTTGTAATGAAAGAAACCAATATGCTGGCATGATTATGTTCATGTATAAACAAGAATGCGTTGCAGTGTAAAATATTTTATTTTTTAAAAATGCTTGACTGTATTTTTGTAAGCACTACTAATTCTTTCATTCCATGGCTTTGATGATTGAAAGTCGCCCAGTCTTCTGTGGGTTTATTCTTCAGTTTGCATGAGGGGCTGCGGTGGGGTCACTTATCCCTGAGAGGTGATCATATTTGGGGGGAGATCTACAGCTCAATGAGTAACTGGTGAAAAATTAGCGTCCTCTTCAAAAACTTCAAGAATGTCTTTGTTGCTGAAACCAGTCCTGAAATCAGGTTGAACTAAATCCTGCACCCCTCAGAGTTGTGTAAATATTTGATGATATCATTTCATGTGACAACACTGAAGAAATGACACTTTGCTACAGTGTAGAGTAGTGAATGTAAAGTGCGGTGGTGGCACAGGTGGTAGAGTGGGTTGTACACTAATCGTAGGGTTGGCGGTTTGATTCACGGCCCGGGTGACTCCACATGCCGAAGTGTGAGTGTGCTCCGCAACATGAAGCCCCAATCTCTTCTCCAGAAAAACGAGATCAAATTAGAATCCAGCTAGAATAGTAATTATGGTAAATGGTAAACGTGCACTTATATAGCGCTTTTATCCAAAGCGCTTTACACTGTGTCTCATTCACCCATTCACACACACACCAATGGAAGCAGAGCTGCCAGTCAAGGTGCTAACTTGCCATCGGGAGCAACTTGGGGTTCAGTGTCTTGCTCAAGGACACTTCAGCATGTGGAGTCACCCGGGAATCGAACCGCCAACCCTACGATTAGTGGACAACCCACTCTACCAACTGCGCCACAGCCGCCCGTCATAATTATAACATGAATTATAAATTATAACATTATAATCGCTGTCATAATTATAACATGACACAGACCCTATCATAGACCGGGATGAAACTCATCAGGACCTTATGGCTGAGGTCTTGAGAGAAAGAATAACTCCACTGACACCAACTCGTGTGGGATTAGTACTGAATATTTAACACACACACACACACACACACACACACACACTTACACTTCCATTTTTGTAGACCTTTGTCACTTACATATATTACAGTTTCTTTGTCCTCTGACTGTTACACGTAACATGACTTCTGACAACGAATCTCTAGAAAATACCAGAGGTGGCCAATCTAAAAGATTAGTCATGTTATAAAAAATGCTTTGGGTTTGACACTTTGGGTCACATTAACAAATAAAGGTATGGTATGTTAGTTTTCTAAGTTTTCTACTAAATAATACTCAATGTTCCACAAACAGGACTCCATATGTAAAAAAAAAAAAAAAAAAAAAGCTGGAAGATATTATATCTTGTGTCTTCTTTCTCCTTTTCTCTCAGTCTGGAGAAGTTCAGTCCAGCAGTGTAAACGTGGCTCCTGCTGCTGACGTGATCCAGCACAGTAAACAAGACCTCCTTTTCCTGCGGTCAGATTTCATTGTCATATTAGTGAAAAGAAGGACCTCGACTATTTTTTGAGCACAAGAAGCTATTACAGTAAATATCACACTTTTGAATGTCATGTCCTGATCATATCTGACGAGCCCCTCAGCATGGGTTGTGATTATTGCAAATGTCTGAGATTGTATTTTAACTGAGTACATTTTGTGTGATTGTGTGATTACAAAATGATAATTGGTCCAATAAATATTTATATTCTATATGCTTTGTTCTCTTTATTAGATAAAAAGTTATAATGGCACTTTGACGCCACTAGGTGGCCGACTAGGCTTTCCTTTCTCATCTGTTATAATTAGTGTGAAGGAATAGAAGATGAGGTGATCTGCACGCTGAAAGTGTCTTCTCTCTGATTTTTCAGCCTTCAGAAAAATGATGAAACATTTTCTTCAAGTGTGCAGCTTAGGTTCAAATGTAAATGTATTTATGACCTTTCTACCTATGTTACATTGTACACAGTACTGCAGGAGGCCACAAGAGAGGTAAAGAAATCAGTGTAATAATAGCTTAATAATAGCTTACAAAATGGCACAGAAACAAACTGTGAATATTCTCACACGTGCGCTAGCAACTCGTCATCAAGTCCTCAAGTCCTCAAGTCCTCAAGTCCTCCAAGTCCATCAAGTCCATCAAGTCCTCAAGTCTATCAAGTGCTCAAGTCCATCAAGTCCATCAAGTCCTCAAGTCCTCAAGTAAATCAAGTCCTCCTCTGGGATTTTCAAGTTAGAGATGTTAATAACCTCAATAAGGGAAAAGGGTTCCACTCCAAGTTACTCTGCATAATTTACCTCTGTATAATCACAAAATAAGTACTTAAAACAGGAATATGTATGAGTTACAGCAGAGCAGAATGACAGATGACGCACTTTACACGGCTCTGTAAGTAAGTAAGTAAATTTTATTTATAAAGTACGTTTCACACAGCAAAGATGACCAAAGTGCTGATCAGAGTAAGGAAAGTAAAATAGAAAACAGAATAAAACCCAATAATAATAATAATAATAATAATAATAATAATAATAATAATAATAATAATAATAATAATAATAACTCTGTAGCAGCTCAATCATACAATGATAGCTTGGTTGTGTGTAGTCTCATGTTACATAGCAAAAAGTTTTACAGGACTCCATATGTAAAAATACATATGGAGTCCCTTTCCAGAACCTTCACACATACCGTTCCCCAGTGGTGGAATGCTCTTCCGATCTCAATCCGGACTGCAGAATCTCTCACTATCTTCAAAAAACAGCTAAAGACCCACCTCTTCCCTGAACACCTAACCAACTCCTAAAAAACACAGACTTGCACTTACACCTTTACTCTGTACACTTTGCTTCCTCTGGTATTCAATGAATGGATCTTGTATAGTAGCACTACTTGATATATCGCTTTGATTATTTGTAAGTCGCTTTGGATAAAAGCATCTGCCAAGTGAATAAATGTAAATGTAAATGTAAAAATAAATAAATAAATAAATGTCTAAGGTTAATGAGAAAGTCTTTCATGCCATGACACAAGTTTTCAATTACATTCACATTTACATTTATTCAATTAGAAGTCTGGCCTTTGACTCTATTTCAAAACACAAATCTTTTATATATATTTTTTTCAAGTCATTCCTTTGTAGTTTTTGCTCTGTGCTTTGGCTCACTGTCCTACTGGAACATATACACTGTCAGAAAATAAGGTACTGTGCAGATGCAATTTTGTTCCTAGGGGAACAACACATATAAACGTACCTTTAAAGGTCCACAATACGTCCTTGGGGTACAATTATGTACCCATAATGAGATATAAAGGTACAAAATTTTAGTTTCTGATATGAACGGTCCATTTTTGTACCATTGTTTTTTTGTTTGTTTTTTGTTTTTTTACATTTAGGTCCATTGAACTACATTAACTTATATTTATGTTTTTGTTAGTTTGTTTGTTTTTTACACTTGTGTGTATGTCAGTACACTTCTCAAAGTGTGTAGGAAATGTAAACTCCAACCACTTTATGCCTCCAGTCTGTAAATTAAGACAGACATTATTTAGAAATATAAATGTATGAAAGTAATTATATTTTAATGATGTTGTTGTTTTAATGTAATTTTTACTGTAGTAATTGAAATATTTAACTCTTGTTGTCACCGTAAGTAAATGTACACAGTGTTGAGTGGGGCAAACATGAAACCTGGAAGTGTGAATAAGGTGAATTACTTGTTGTCTTTAAGAATGACTTTTCAAAATTTCAACATTCATGGTAAAATATATATTTTAATACATTTTTAAAAAGATACATAAAAACTATATGACATTTTATATTAATTTTAAATTTCTCGCATCAATCCCATATTCGTGACAGAGCAGGTTGTATTGTTTTCGAGGCCATGTACAAATGTAATTGATGTATTTGTCATAATACATAACTTCTGGCTAAACTGCTGTTTATGGAGCCTCACTTTCCAAACTCCTTTAGCCTTTTTTTTTTTTTTTTTTTTTTAGGTTTTGTATGAGTTTGCTTTGTTTCCCTGATGTGGTATGCAGAAGCTGGAAGTAGAATGCATCATCACTGAGTGCTGAGTAAAACTCCTTCAAACATCTGCCAAACCTTGAAACGTTGAGAGTGTATATCAGCATTTATTTTGGGATCAGTCCACATTGAATTTAAAACTGTATTAGAAAATGTATTAAGAGTTTACTAATTATGAATGGAACATACTGGAACATGAATATTTTATTTGCAGTTTATTTTACTGGAAATAAACTGGAAAGGTATTATGTGAATATAAAACCCCGTTTTATCACTTTGAAAAAAGGTGTACATTGAATCCACAAGAAACAAGAAAGCTATTAAAATATAGAATCTGTGTTCCACATGGGCTGTTTTTGTGTAAAATCTTGTAATTTTTATTATATACTTCAGGGTTCATTCGTTCCTTTATGTACAGTGGCAAGAAAAAGTATGTGATATTTTTGGAATTTCATGTTTTTCTGAATAAATTTGTCATACAATTTGATCTGATCTTTATCTAAGTCAGGAGTATTGACAAATATAATGTGTCTAAAAGAATAACAAAAAAAACTGATCTCATGTTTTTATTGAACACACATTCAACATTCACAATGGCAGTGGAAAAAGTAAGTGAAGCCTTACTTTTGACACCCCTTTTGACCCCCCTCTTGGCAGCAATAACCTCAACCAGGCGCTTCCTGTATCTGTAGATCAGACCTGCACCTCGTTCAGGAGGAATTTTAGCCCATTCTTCCTGCAGAACTGCTTTAGCTCGGTCATATTCTTTGGACGTCTCATGTGTATGTCTTTCTTCAAGTCATTGCACAGCATCTCTATTGGGTTGAGGTCTGGGATCTGACTCGGCTACTCCAAAAGGTGGATTTTGTTTTTCTGAAGCCATTCTGTTGTGGACTCGCTCCAGTGTTTTGGGTCATTGTCCTGTTGCATCACCCAACTTCTACACAGTTTCAGCAGACGTACAGACATTCTCACATTATCCTGAAGAGTTGTCTGATATACTTGAGAATTCTTCTTCCCCTCAATGATTGCCAGCTGGCCAGGCCTTGATGCAGCAAAGCAGGCCCAAATCATGAGTTTCCTCCACCATACTTTACGATTGGGATGTTTTCATGATGATATGCCGTGCCCTTTCTACGCCAGATGTAGTGCTGTGTGGTTTTTCCAAATAGTTCAATCTTAGTTTCATCAGTCCACAAAACATTTTGCCCGTACCGCTGTGGAGTGTCACTGTGCTCTTTTACAAACTTCAGGCGTGCAGCAATGTTCTTTTTAGTAAGCAGTGGCTTCCTTCGTGGTGTCCTGCCATAGATACCCTGCTTGTTCAATGTTTTGCGTATTGTAGACTCATGAACAGAGATGTTAGCCAGTTCCAATGATGCCTTAAAATCTTTGGCTGTCATTCGGGGTTGTTTCTTTACCTCATTGATGAGTCTTCGATGTGTTCTTGGTGTCATTTTGACTGGGCGCCCACTTCTTGGTAAAGTAGCAACAGTCCCAAAGTGTCTCCATTTGTAGAATGTTTGACTAACTGTAGTCTGGTGGATTTCTGAAGTCTTTGAAATGACCCTTGACCCATGACCCTTGCCAGCTTTATGTAAATCAACTATTCTTGATCGTAGATCCTCTGAAAGCTCTTTTTGGCGAGGCATGGCTCACATAAACTTGTGCTTCTTATGCAGAACAAACTCCAAAAGTTCGGGGGGTTTTTATCAGTCAAAGTCACTGTAGTCCCGAGCTATACACATAAATAGGAAATCTCGTAACCTTCGTAACCTAATTAACATAAAATTAAATCATATTGAATGCACAGCCAGCATTTTTTATTCTGAAGCTAGGACTATTAAACGTTAGATCTCTTATGTCTAAGGCTCTTATTATCAACGACATCATTACTGATCAGGAATGTAATTTAATGTGTTTAATGGAAACTTGGGTTAAACCAAACGAGTACATATCATTAAATGAAGCCAGTCCTCCTGGGTACAGTTATGTACATCAGCCTCGTTCAACTGGTAGAGGAGGAGGTGTTGGTCTTATCCATAGTGAAAATCTAGTTGTCACACAAAAATATAGTCATAAGTTTAATTCCTTTGAAATTCTTTATACCAGTGTAAATCACGTAGCCAAAAAAAATAAGTCAATTACTCTAATTATTATTTACAGACCCCCAGGGCCATATACTGAATTTCTTAGTGAATTTGCAGACTTTGTATCAATCCTGGTTGTGTCTGTAAATAAAGCATTAATTGTCAGATATTTTAATATTCATTTTGATAACCTGGAGGACCCTCTGAGAACAGCGGTCGTGTCCATCTTAGATTCAGTAGGGATTAATCAGAACGTGATCGGGCCTACTCATAATGGTGGTCACACTCTTGACCTCATACTAACTTACGGACTAAGTATAGAAAATATTGAAATTATTCCACAGTCTGAAGTTATCTCAGACCACCATCTTATCTCATTCATAATCCGTATGGATTATAATATCTCCACCTCGCCTCGCTACCGCGTAAAACGCACATTCACATCAGCTACTGCACTGAGCTTCATAAATAACCTACCAGAGACATCAATTAGATTTGGATCAGCACCTGATCCAGTAGAACTCGATCAGGCAACTGAAAGTTTGGAGTCAACAATCCGTTGCACACTAGATAGAGTGGCTCCACTCAAAAGGAAAATAATTAGACAAAAAAAATTAGCACCCTGGTATAACGATCTAACGCGATCCTTAAAACAGAAATCTAGACAATTAGAACGTAAATGGCGCCGAACCAAGCTGGAGATATTTCAGACAGCATGGAAGGAGAGCCTACTGCAATATAGGAAATCTCTTGTAGATGCTAAAAAGATCTACTTCTCCACCTTAATAGGAGACAACCAAAACAATTCTAGATTCCTCTTCAACACAGTAGCACAACTAACTAGGAATAAAACCACTTCAGAGGAAAAAACTCAATCATTTCGAATTCATGAAATTTTTCATTTATAAAATTTAAAATATTAGAGGTGAAATACAGGCCATTAAATTACAACCGGTCAGTAATATAACAAACCCATTAGATGACAATGTGGCAATACCGGATCAATGTTTAGAGTGTTTTGCTCCACTTATAGAGACTGAACTAGCTACACTAATCTCATCAGCTAATTCATCAACCTGCATACTAGATCCTATACCCACATGTTTGTTTAAACAGATTTGTCCAGGAGTGGTTAAGTCACTTTTGAATATAGTAAATTCTTCCCTAACCATTGGCTATGTACCTAAATCTCTAAAATTAGCAGTTATTAAACCATTGATAAAAAAAAACCTGACCTTGACCCGTCTCAATTATCCAGTTATAGACCAATATCGAATCTCCCCTTCATCTCTAAGATTCTAGAAAAGGTATTAGCAAAGCAGTTATGCTCATACTTAGAAAGGAACAACATTCATGAAATGTATCAGTCAGGATTTAGACCTCATCACAGCACAGAGACAGCACTAGTTAAAGTAGTAAATGACCTTCTTCTGACCTCTGATCAGGGTTGTGTCTCGCTGCTTGTTACTCGACCTTGTGCAGCTTTTGATACTATAGATCACACTATTCTCCTTGATAGATTAGAAAATGTTGTTGGCATTAAGGGAACAGTCCTCTCCTGGCTCAAGTCTTATCTGACCGATTGTTATCAGTTCGTAGATATAAATGGTGATTTCTCCATGCGTACTGAGGTTACTTTTGGAGTTCCCCAGGGTTCTGTTTTAGGCCCACTGCTTTTTACTTTACATATGTTACCCCTAGGACAAATTATTCGTAAACATGGAATTAGCTTCCACTGTTATGCTGATGATACACAGCTGTATGTGTCAGCGAAGCCAGAGGACAGACAGAAGCTTAGTAAAGTTGAGGATTGTGTAAATGACATTAGACGTTGGATGTTAACTAACTTCCTTTTACTTAATTCTGATAAAACAGAAATACTTTTATTAGGCCCACGTGTAGCTAGAAGTAATCTTCCTGACTACACAGTAACTCTGGATGGTCTTTCTGTTTCATCATGTACAGCAGTTAAAGACCTTGGAGTGATTATTGACTCTAGCTTATCATTTGATGCTCATGTAGATAATATTACTAGGATAGCGTTCGTTCATCTCAGAAATATTTCTAAGATAAGAAACATACTGTCACTACATGATGCAGAAATACTGGTTCATGCATTCGTCACCTCTAGATTAGATTACTGTAATGCCTTACTGTCTGGATGTTCCAGTAGGAATATAAATAAACTCCAGTTAGTCCAGAATGCAGCTGCTAGAGTCCTAACTAGAACTAGAAGATACGACCACATCACCCCGATCTTATCCACACTGCATTGGCTCCCTGTAAAATTTCGCATTAAGTTAAAAATACTTCTAATAACCTATAAAGCACTACACGGTCTTGCACCACAATATCTAAGCGACCTTCTGGTTTTATATGATCCGCCACGCCTACTCAGATCAAAAGATGCAGGCTATTTGATATTACCTAGAATAGTGAAGGCTACAGCAGGGGGAAGAGCCTTCGCTTATAGAGCCCCACAGTTATGGAACAGTCTTCCTATTAGTGTTCGGGACTCAGACAGAGTCTCAGTGTTTAAATCTAGGCTTAAAACGTATTTGTTTACTCAAGCTTACCCTGACTAGAATCTATCTCACCAATTCACAGTCCTAATCATTTTCTCGCTCTCTCTCTCTTTTTGCCGAGCCCCACACGAATTTATGGAGATATTGGAGATCCAGATCCCTTCTGCCTCTGGATGCCCAAATCTTCTGCTGGGACTACGGCTGCTCCTAAGGCCATACTTCTCATTTTTCACATTATCTGTGTTACTTTCACATTCTGTGTTCCCCAGATGAGGATGGGTTTCCCTTCTGAGTCGGGTTCCTCTCAAGGTTTCTTCGTCAAAAAACATCTTAGGGAGTTTTTCCTTGCCACCGTCGCCACTCAGTGGCTTGCTCAGTTGGGATAAATTCCATTTGTTTTCTACCTGTTTGTCTCTGTTTATCTGTTCCTGTTTGTCTCTCTTTAGATGTTTCTGACTGTTTATACCTGTTTTTTATTTCTGTAAAGCTGCTTTGAGACAATGACTATTGTAAAAAGCGCTATACAAATAAAATTTAATTGAATTGAATAGTCCACACCTCCAAACTCATTTTCTTAACCAGACTCCAGGTGTGCTGAAACCGGACTCCAATGAGCTTTTTTCAGGTCATTAACTCAAGGGTTCACATACTTTTTCCACAAGTACTATGCAGATTTTTTGGTTGTTCTCAATAAAGACACGAGGGATCCGAATTTTTTTTATGTTTTATTTTAGACACATTATATTTGTTAATACTTAGATGAAGATCAAATCACATTTTATAACAAATTTATTCAGAAAACCATGAAATTCCAAAAGGTTCACATAATTTTTCTTGCCACTGTATTTATTTGTATTTCTGTAGTAATTTATTTCTTATGTATGCATTGTTTATAATTGTAGTTTTCCCTGGTGCCAATTTGACATTGTTTACATTGCTATCTATATGTTATGTATGCCTGACTGATCTTTCCATTATTGAATCTATTTTTAATTCAGAACCAAATCCAGAAGATTAATCCTTCCAGAAAGTCAGCCACAATGTTTATTCATAGTACATTTCAACTTGTTGAACAAAAAGACCAAAGACCTGACTGCTATTCCTTTTTATTCTTGTTTATTTGTTAAATTTGGCTCAATTTCATGCCTCCTAACTGTCAGGGGGGAGGTTTTTAAACACCTGGATTTTCTCTTTTTTTTCCCCAACCTAGCTGCAATCATTCTGCAACTTTGTACAGAATTCACCTCTTAGGCCATTGCCATAAATAGTTATCATTGCCAGAGCCATATCACCCTGCAGCCTGGTTTCCCACTGAAGCTAAGCAGATTTGAACTTAGCCAGTATCTGGATGGGAGAAAACCTCCAGGGGAAAACCTAGGTTGCTGCTGGTAGTGGCATTAGGGAGGCCAGCAGGGAGCACTCACCCTGGGGTTTAGTGGGGACATTATACTGTTAAAACAGCACTGTCTTTTGCATGAGATGTTAACCCAAGGTTCTGACTCTCTGTGGTCATTAAAAATCCCAGGACACTTCTCGTAAATAGTAGGGGTATAACCTCGGTGTCCTTGCAAAATTCCCCCATTTTCTAGCTAATGGCGAACCGATAACTGAACCGTAGTGTTCAGGTTGGTCTGGGCTGCATACCTGGAGCTTACAGCTGCAGCACAATCAGGCTTGTTAGCTAGACGCCCACATCATTACTGTCAGTCTATTACAAGCACTAAACGGACAAATGTCCTCGGATTTACACCAAAAAACATCCCCCACCACTAGAGAGCCCTGTCCATGAAGGACAACGGGTGTCAATGCTTTATATTCCAAAACATTTCTGGTGGATTCTGAAGACTAAGCTGCAGTATTTAAAATTGAAATTCTGCTGACGAACCAGCGTTTCAGGTCATTCATTCAAACAACAACCCTGGTGGTTAGGAGGTGAAAAATTAAACCATTTGTAATTAGTGTTTTGTGTTTGATTTAGATTTTGTTTTGTGTTGTCCTTTTGTACTGCTGTTGATCTCTTCTCTTTCGGATTTAGATTTGCACACTTTCTCCCAAATCGACGTCAGATCACATATGAACTCCTGAATCTGTGGATGAAAAGAATTGAACAAGTTTTGATGTCAATGCTTTCAGCAATACAAATATCATGCTTTATAAGCATATGTTTTGTGTAATATTTTCCTCCATTCACTTTTGTGACATATTTTGATATAAATGTGTGGCTATGTTCTGTTGTACAATATTAAGCTGCTAGAGCCACTAAACCTGGTAGGAAAAGATATACTTTAACAGGATCAATGCATATTAATCAACACAAGTACTAATAATGTAAAAGTGTCAGACGTAGCACTGTACATTTATACTTCATTGGAGAATTTCATATACAGTACTTCGGAATTTCACATTGTTTGATTATTTGCTTTCAGAAATATAACACTCAGATAAAACACTTGCATGAAAACATGCATAACGATACTTCTTAATCATTACTAGCTTGTTAAGTATTAACAACTCTCTACATTACCTTATCCAGCATTTCTATAGTGTCCTGTGGCTTTAGTGACTTGGGAATTTCACTGCCCATCTTCCACAGATACTTGGACATGTTGAATGTGGTCAGGTTGATTCCAGTCTGCTCATAGGTTTTCATTTTGGCTGACCTCTGAATATTGTCCCACATTGCTTCCTGGTTATAGAATAACATTGCCGTAATAGTGTCAGTAAATGGTTATATAATTATATCAGTTGGTCTGATCAGCTAAAGTACCATCTTTCATTCAAGTCTGACATTGTCAGATCTAATAATCAGGTCTAACTGAGGCAAATTAAGTTCCCTCTGCCATAATACCCTCCTCCCCCTGTGTCACATATGGCTTCTCGCGACTTACGCACTTCAAGTCTTATAAAGCAGTTGATGAGTGTGTTTTAAAACCGGTATTAAAACATAATCTAAGGATCCACCACTAATAATAATCATCAACATCATCACTCACCAAATTAAGTACCCGTTGTTTGGTCTCTTCCAGTTGGCTCCACAACATGCTGATCATGGCCTGGTGATTCACTCGTGTGAGGTAGTACTCTTTCTTAACTGATGCCAAATCGACACGGGATTTCAACTCCTCTTCATGCTTCCTGTCTACAGAAGCCATCAGCTCCTTCTGTATATACCTCCGTGCCTCATAGTGTTCAATCAGTTCACGCGGCTCCTGAAACTGAGAGCAATGTTCATGAGGATGCAGAGTTCCTTGTTTGTGTGTGTGTGTGTGTGGTGTGTGTGTGTGAGAGAGAGAGAGAGAACGAGAGAGAGAGAGCTGGTCCAAACTGAGCTACCCATATTACGCAGTTATTTTGATTGCAGTGTAATTGTAGGATAACTGAGATATGTTCATAATGCAATCGACACATTTTACAGCATTTCATTTTACATGTTTCATCCACACTCATGGTTCTATTAATGCCCAATAATATTAACGAGTTATGACTAACCTCCTTGCTTTCCTTCACCACTGCTTCTAAATATTCAGCATAGATGCACTTGGTCTCATTTTGCTTCCTCAGCTGCTCCTGCTGTGTGATTAAAGAAATGAGTTCCTCGTTTAATTCTTTGAGGTACTCTTGCTTCTTCTTAATCAGCTCTTTGTTGCGTCTTGCTTTTCTCTCTGCATAACACCACTGCTCCTCATTGTACTGTGTACAGAAAGTGTTATAGTTATATTAGTTTTAATCCCATTTTTAAAGAAAAGCACAGGGCAGCTCAGTGGTTCATATTTCATACTAATAAAGTTTGTGAGTTCAAATCCCAGGTCTGTCAGAGACAGTCAGAGTGAGGCCCTTTGGCTGTCAACGGGATTCTACCCGACTTGCAGAGGTGAGAAGTAAAACAACAATGACACCATTATTGGTTTTTACATATCTGCACCTTACTTACTTTAATCTAAGGTCCTATTCCTAATTTTAACAGATGTGACACCATGAATGAGTCCCATCACTGTAATCTATCTGCTGTGACATAGACTTTGTGTTTGTTTATCACGGCAGACTGTGCTCTGACAGCTCGCTGTTACATTCTGTTAGTCTGGATAAAGTCCTCATGAGTAAATGTATGTGAATATACCTTTAGGAAGCTGTCGGTTTGTAGGTGGTGCTGCAGCTGCTGTTCTTTTTCCTTCAGTCTCTCCTTTCGCTCGCGCAGTGCATGCTGAAACGACTCAAATTCCTGGACAGAATCAGTGGAAAATCAGAGGAGGGGCAGGAAAAATGGAGTAAAATGCAATGTTACAAAAATACACAAAAAAGTGATGTTCTTCACTAATTAAATATAGACCTGCACCAACTAATCAATAAAATCGATAATAGTCGATTTGAAAAATCATTCTCAACAAATGGCACGGGGAGATTTACTCATTACGTCACTTCTATTCAGAAAACACGCCTCAGAAAGTAAATACTAAAGTTGTCCCAAATAACGTACTTACACTGTGCACGGCGTACTCTACCATCTAGTGTGTGGATTTTAGAAAGGTAATATCATCTCAAATGGAACACTAGCGAGTTTTTACTAACCAGAAGTATAAGCCGCTTCTTATTCGACGGCGCTTGACATCACATGCACATAACGTGACGCTGCTAGCTTTAGCCTCAAACTCACCGACACCGACTTTCTACAGTTTGCTTTCTGTCAGTGTTCTTTTATTCCCAACATGACCTCAGTCCTCGCGCGACCTCTAAGTCCTCTAAGGCAGGGGTGCATTTTATATTAAACACCACCGAGAAGATTTATAAACTTTATAAAGCGGTGTTTGTGGAGCTGGAGTCAGCAGTAGAAGATGGATGGATGGATGGATGTTTGTGGAGCATGGAAGCATGACAGTGATGCGGTCGCAAGTTGCTTAAAAGGTTTCATTTAAGTTTATTGCCAGTATATGTTGTATTTGTGCGCTTGCAGTGTAATGTCTGTTGTTTATTATAATGGTGTCATATCTCAGTCCTGCCAAGACTCAATTTCCCAGGAGGCAACACTCACTCCCAACATGGCCGCTGCACACGACACTTCCCACTCACGCATGCACTCACCCACCCCAGAGTGTGAAGAGGGGAGACTTTGCGAAGTAATGTTCAGTTGACTCGTTTCTCTGTCATTCTCTAAGCCGTTTCCCATACTTTGACTAAGCTACCTTTTGACCAGTTTTTCCATCCCTGACTTCGATTTCTGCCTTGCCTACTTTCATTTGTTTGACCGATCGCCTGACCCTCACCTGTTTCTCGACCACGAACTTTGTCTGTCCCCTTTGGATTATTCTGCCTTGATTCCTGTCACCCGCGACTGCCTCCGTCTCCACCCACGGTATGTGACAGATTACTTTGCCTTTTACAATGGAAGCAGCGGGTGATCCGTGTTTGCAACAAGCCATTGAAAGCCACGGCTGGGTTCTAAGCGGCCATGTTCAACAACTAGCCAACCTGACCGAACAGGTAGCTAGGCTAAACCAGGCTGTGCCAGCCGCTACTACAGTATCTCCGCGTTTTTTGAAGAGAGTATCCTCCTCCCACCCTGGCACCGGAAAGAAATGACGGAAAATCGCAGCATCCATTTTATGGAATTGTTAACTGGAAGAGCATTGCTCTGGGCCACAGCCGAGCGCGAGCAGGCAGTGGTTCCATCGCTAAATATGATCAACGGACTGAGCGGTTCCAGATTGTATTTGATCCCTCTCCTGACAACAGGAAGACTCGGGAGGAACTGTCAACTCTGCAACAAGGGACACGCTGCGTGGCGGACTATGCGCTGGAATTTCGCACTGTAGCAGCTAGAAGTGGATGGAACCAACCTACTCTAAAAACCATGTTTCGCAGAGGATTAAATCCTGACATCGTGACTGAACTTGCATGTTGCGATGATCAACTAACCCTCGATTCGCTTATCAGCCTGGCCATCCATCTTGACCGACTGCTACAAAGTCGCTGCCCAACATACAGTGAGGGGAATCTGGCGGTACAAGCTGAACCTATGCAGCTAGGTCAATTGAGGGTTAGCAAGGAAGAGAGAGAAAGAAGACGTTGAGAATTTTGATTGTTTCTACTGCGGCGCGGAGGGGCATTTCATTCCACAATGCCCTCTCAACAACACGGAGCCACAAGAGAGAGCACTGCAGCTAAGCAGTATCAGCCAGAGGTGAGTGTGGGTTCAGAAACCCGGAGCTCATCTCAATCCGCATTTTTCATGCCTGCTGTATTAGAATACTCAAACCTGTCTTGTACTCTAGAGGCTCTAATTGAGTCAGGAGCGGCGGGGAATTTCATTGACCAGTCCACCGTCCAGCAATACAACATCCCGTTCGACCACTACATACTCCACACCCGATCCAAGCCATCGATGGTGCTCCCATCAGGAAGGGGCTCATCACCCACTGCACCGAACCAATCAGCCTCCAAACCAGTGCACTCCATCAGGAGAGTATAATTTTTTATGTCACGATTTCCACCCGACAACCAGTGGTCCTGGACTTTCCCTGGATAGAGCACCATAATCCAGTCATTTCCTGGACTCAGAAGGAAATCACGTACTGGTCCCCTCATTGCATTAAGAATTGTATTCGGTCACCTGTACTCATGTTAGCTACCACGTCCATAGAACGTCCGAACTGTACCACAACCATCCACATTCCCATGGAGTACCGGGACCTCAGCAAGGCATTTAGTAAGAAAAAGGCGAGTAGCTTACCACCTCATCGGCCCTATGACTGCGCTATTGATTTGCTACCGGGAGCTACGCCACCCCGAGGAAGGGTCTACCCCTAACACAGAAGGAGCAACGTGCTATGGAGGATTGCATTCAATAAGCCCTACTCCAGTGTTACATACGACCATCCATGTCGCCAGCATCTGCTGGGTTCTTTTTTGAGGGAAAAAAGGGAGGGGGCTTAAGACCGTGTATAGATTATAGAGGCCTAAACCAATGTTGCAGCAAGTACCGCTATCCTCTACCACTAGTCCCCGTTGCGTTAGAACAGCTATGTACTGCCACTATTTTTTACTCAACTAGATTTGTGCAGTGCTTACAACTTGGTCCGGATTCGAGAAGGGGATGAATGGAAAACGGGGTTCAGCACCACCTCCGGGCACTATGGATACCTGGTCATGCCGTACAGACTTTCTAATGCTCCCTCCATTTTCCAGTGTCTGATCAACGATGTCCTACGGAAAATGCTGGGGCGTTACGCTATCGCGTATATTGATGATATCCTGATTTATTCCAATTCCAAGGAGGAACACATTCATCACGTGCGCCAAGTCTTGCAACGACGACTCCAGCACCAATTATACATCAAGGCAGAGAAATGTGCATTCCACAGAGACACTGTCTCTTTTTTGGGTTATATCATCAGCCCTGAGGGGATTACCATGGATCACAGCAAGGTACGAGCCGTGGTAGAATGGCCCAGACCCATGACGATGAAGGAGCTCCAGAGATTTCTGGGCTTCGCTAACTTTTATAGAAGATTTATTTGGAATTTCAGTTCCATCGCAAATCCACTGACGTCTTTGTTAAAAGGAAAACCCAAATGTCTATCCTGGAACCATGCTACCCAGGCTGCATTCAATCAACTCAAGAAAGCCTTCACAACTGCTCCCATCATTAAACACCCAGACCCATCCAAACCTTTCATTGTGGAGGTGGATGCCTCAGAGACAGGTGTAGGAGCCGTTCTATCACAATGTTTTGGAGATAGGCCCAAGTTCCACCCGGTGGCCTTTTTCTAACGCAAATTATCCTCTGCTGAAAGAAACTAGAATGTGGGGAATCGAGAACTCTTGGCCGTCAAACTAGCACTCGAAGAATGACGGCACTGGTTGGAGGGAGCTACACACCTTTGTCATCTTCACGGACCACAAGAACCTAGAATATCTATGCAAGGCTAAAAGGTTATCATCTTATCTTATCATCTTAGGTTATCATGAAATGCCACGAGGAGTACATTATTCCTCCTTCATGTATCATTGGTGCTCTAGAGTGGGAGCTGGATCAAGTTCTGGGTAATGTTCCCGCGTCTCAAGTGCCTGAGAACTGCCCTCGGGGAAGACTCTTCGTTCCTGAATGTCACCAACAAGAACTCGTTATCTGGGCCCACACGGTAGTAGGTACAGGTCACCAAGGGGCCCAACGCACGTATCAGTTGCTACGGGAGAAGTACTGGTGGCCTAATATGGAGAGGGACATACACCATGTGGTGGCCTCATGTTCTTCATGTGCACGAAGTAAAGTACCACGGAGACTTCCAGCTGAAAAACTCAAGTCACTAGCCATACCAGAATGCCCCTGGTCACACATATCGATCGACTTTGTAACCAACCTACCCAGTTCCCAGGGAAATACAACCATTCTGCTCACGGTGGATTGATTGTCGAAGTTGGTGAGATTCATTCCCCTACACAATTTCCCAACTGCATTCATGACTACGGAGATGTTATTTCAATAAGTGTTCTGGTAATTCGGCATTCCGGAGGAGATTGTGTGTGATCGAGGATCTCAATTCACCTGTTTTATGGAGAAGATGGGAATCACAGAGAATCTCACGTCAGGCTACCACCCCCAAGCAAAGGTAGAATGAATCAACCAGGAATTGGGATTCTCAGAACTTTCTGCACCTCCAACCCCGAGAATTGGAGCAGATTTCTTACGTGGGCCAAGTATGCTCAAAACTCTCTCCGCCACGCAACTCACACTATTTCAGTGCGTACTTGAGTACCAGCTCCCTTTGTTTCTGTGGAACGCGACCGGCCTACTTAGTCGAAAACATCTTAAATTCTAGGCACAGGAGGGGTCAGCTTGAATACTTGGTCCAGTGGGTAGGCTATGGACCGGAGGAGCAGTGTTGGGTCCCGAAACAGGACATACTAGATCCGCTGCTCATCAATGATTTTCATGCAACTCACCCTAATCTTCCGGGTCCACGACCCCGGGGGAGGCCCAGAAGATCCTCGGCTCCCGGAGTGAGCCCTTTGGGGGGGTCCTGTCATATCTCAGCCCTGCCAAGACTCAATTTCCCAGGAGGAAACACTCACTCCCCACATGGCCGCTGCAAATGACACCTCCCGCTCACGCATGCGCTCACCCTCCCCAGAGTTCTAAGCACACACCTGCAAGCCATTACAAACACAATCACACCACAGTATAAGAGAGACTTTGGATAAGGGGAGACTTTGCGAAGTAATGTTCAGTTGACTCGTTTCTCTGTCACTCTCTAAGCTGTTTCTCATACTTTGACTAAGCTATCTTTTGACCAGTTTTTCCGTCCCTGACGTTCTGCCTTGCCCCCTTTTGTTTGTTTGACCGATCGCCTGACCCTCACCTGTTTATCGACCACGAACTTTGTCTGTCCCTTTTGGTTTATTCTGCCTTGATTCCTGTCACCCGCAACTGCCTCTGTCTCCACCCACGATACATGACAAATAGAAGTGATGTGTTAGTAACGAGCCTGCGTTGCTCCTCACGCATGATGCAGATTCAGTGGTACACAGTGTAGTGCGAGTAAGATCTGTAATGTCTGATACACTATGATCAAAAGTAAAATAATATGTCTAAAGGCAGCGAGTAACAGAAACCACAAGGTGAAGTGAAAGTGAGTTTTTATTATTTATTTAGGACTGGATTTTAATTCAGTCCTTTTTGTGCATCCATAAACAATAACACTATCTATCTATATACTATAGATATCTACCTATCTCTCAAATTTAGTTAGTTTATATTGACAGTGCATCCAGAAAGTATTCACAGCGCTCCACTTTTCCCACATTTTGATATGTTACAGCCTTATTCCAAAATTGATTAAATTCATTATTTTCCTAAAAATTCTACAAACAATACCCCATAATGACAATGTAAAAGAAGTTTGCAAACTTCCTGAAATCTTTGCAAACTTATTAAAAATAAAAAACAAAAAAGCACATGTACATAAGTATTTACAGCCTTCGCTCAATACTTTGTTGAAGCACCTTTGGTATCAGTCACAGCCTCAAGTCTTTTTGAGAATGATGCTACAAGCTTGGCACACCTATTTTTGGGCAGTTTCTCCCATTCTTCTTTGCAGGACCTCTCAAGCTCCATCAGGTTGGATGGGGAGCGTCGGTGCACAGCCATTTTCAGATCTCTCCAGAGATGTTCAATCTGGGCTCTGGCTGGGCCAGTCAAGGACATTCACAGAGTTGTCTTGTAGCCACTCCTTTGTTATCTTGGGTGTGAGCTTAGGGTTGTTGTCTTGTTGGAAGATGAACCTTCGCCCCAGTCTGAGGTCCAGAGCGCTCTGGAGCAGGTTTTCATCAAGGATGTCTCTGTACATTGCTGCATTCATCATTCCCTCGATCCTGACTAGTCTCCCAGTTCCTGCCGCTGAAAAACATCCCCACAGCATGATGCTGCCACCACCATGCTTCACTGTAGGGATGGTATTGTCCAGGTGATGAGTGGTGCCTGGTTTACTCCAGACATGACGCTTGTCATTCAGGCCAAAGAGTTCAATCTTTGGATTGAGAGTCCTTCAGGTGCCTCTTGGCAAACTCCATGCGGGCTGTCATGTGCCTTTTACTGAGGAGTGGCTTCCATCTGGCCACTCTACCATACAGGCCTGATTGGTGGAGTGCTGCAGAAATGGTTGTTTTTCTGGAAGGTTCTCCTCTCTCCACCGAGACACGCTGGAGCTCTGTCAGAGTGACCACCGGGTTTTTGGTCACCTCCCTGACTAAGGCCCTTCTCCCCGATCGCTCAGTTTGGTCGGGCCTCCAGCTCTAGGAAGAGTCCTGCTGGTTCCAAACATCTTCCATTTGCAGATGATGGAGGCAACTGTGTTCACAGGGACCTTCAATGCTGCAGAAATGTTTCTGTACCCTTCCCCAGATCTGTGCCTCGATACAATCCTATCTCAGAGATCTACAGACAATTCCTTGGACTTCAAGGCTTGGTTTGTGCTCTGACATGCATTGTTAACTGTGGGACCTTATATAGACAGACGTGTGCCTTTCCATATCATGTCCAATCAACTGAAGTACCACAGGTGGTGTCCAATCAAGTTGTAGAAACAACTCAAGGATGATCAGTGGAAACAGGATGCAGCTGAGCTCAATTTTGAGTGTCATGTCAAAGGGTGTGAATACTTATGTACATGTGCTTTGTTTTGTTTTTTATTTCTAATAAATTTCCAAAGATTTCAAACAAACTTCTTTCACGTTGTCATTATGGGGTATTGTGTGTAGAATTTTGAGGAAAATAATTAATGGAATCCATTTTGGAATAAGTGAAGTGCTGTGAATGCTTTCCGGATGCACTGTATATAATATATCTGTTCTTATGCATTATTTTTTTATGGATTCACAAAAAGCACCGAATTAAAGAGTCCTAAAATTAATAATATACAGTATCTCACAAAAGTGAGTACACCCCTCACATTTTTGTATATATTTGATTATATCTTTTCACTGAAGAAATGTCACTGTGCTACAATGTAAAGTAGTGAGTGTACAGCTTGTGTAACAGCGTAAATTTTCTGTCCCCTCAAAATAACTCAACACACAGACATTAATGTCTAAACGCTGGCAACAAAAGTGAGTACACCCCTAAGTGAAAATGTCCAAATTGGGCCCAAAGTGTCAATATTTTGTGGACACCATTCTTTTTCACCAGAGCTTCACAGGTTGCCACTGGAGTCCTCTTCCACTCCTCCGTGATGACATCATGGAGCTGGTGGATGTTAGAGACCTTGTGCTCCTCTGAGGATGCCCCACAGATGCTCAATAGGCTTTAGGTTTGGATTATTTTTTGTGGATTTTATTTAAATAAACAACAAAAAAAAAGGCACTGAGAGTTTGCCCTGTCCCATCCGATTAATTGATTAATCACTTAATCGATAATAATAATAATAATAATAATAATAATAATAATAATAATAATAATAATAATAATAATAATAATAAAATTAATAATCGGCTAACTAATTAATTATGAAAATAATTGTTAGTTGCAGTCCTAATTAAATCACAAAAGCATTTTCATCCTATAAACCAGATGTTTTTGTCGGCTAAAATCTAATCGAACTATCAAATCAAATCTAACATCTCCCTCAGTGGTAAATGGACTGACCTTTATCTGCAGTTTGACGTTTTCCTGCATTTTCATGGCCTCCAATCTCTTTCCCAGCAGACGACCCGAATGTATCGGCTTCTCATCTTTGGGAGGCGTGGGCTTTCTATGAACACAGCAAAGTAAAGCATGCCAAAGTTCAATATGTACAACACTATCTGAAGAAAAGAACCCCAAACAAAAACACACTAAACTTCCAGTAATACAAATAATTTATCTACGCTTTTCTGGCACAGTGACACAAAGTATCTTAAAGAAAAAAAACAACAGTGTTGAGTACAATGGCAGAAATGTCATGGATGGTTGTTTGACAACAAAGCTTGTTTAGATAGTAATTTTACATTACAAGCTCACACTACTTACAGACTCTGCTGTTGTCTGTTCATTTCGAATCCTCTCAAATCGCTGGACAGGAATGCAGACATTTTTCTCACAGAAGACATGACGCTCGCTATATCGTGTGCAGTTATGCTTAGATACAGAACATGTTCTCGCTGAAAAATTCTTTATAAGAAGCAACGTTTCTGATGACATCACAGGCCACATGACTCCAGAGTTCCATGACATAATAGAATCATCACCATTGAGCTGCCTGGTCTCCGTGACAACATCACTGCTGCTGAGGGGGGAGGGAGGGGGTCGTCACTCACAAAAAAACACTCCATAATATTCATCTGCCAGTAGAGTTGTGATATTCCACAGAATAAATGAGAGAGTCGATTCATTCCCAGGAGCGGATCATGATCAATTCATGTATTGATGAATAAAATAAATGTACAATGAAGAATATTTTTTTTAAATAAGAGGGATCTTTAAAATTGCATTTTTCACGTGTTTATTTAGTACTGCCCCCTATAATATATTTCAGATAACAGATGTTTACATATTTGTCCACAAGACACAATTCTGAATTTACACAAATGAACCAGTTCAAAAGTTTCCATACGCGTGATTAATACTGTGTGCTGTTATCTGGATGATCAACGATTGCTTTTATGTTTTGTGATAGTTGCTCATGAGCAACATGAGTTTGTCCTGATAATAACAGTTCACACTGATCATCCTGTTCAAAAGTTTATACCCCCCTTAGGTAATTTGCTAGAGGCTCGAGTATTGCATCTAAACCACGTTTTGATGTCCTCAGTATATTATAAAGTACACACAGATGTATATTTACTACAGACATATTAAATTGAGGTGTAAAATTTTTCAAAGATTTCAAAGTAAAATATATTCCACCCAATTTATGAATACTCTTCTTTGGCTGTCTTAAAGTCGTCATAGTACAGCTGAATTTGCAATACATTTTTCTCTTGAGCAAACAGGATGTTCTTCATAAACTGTATAAGCCATCTTCTACCTCAGAGTAAATACCATCTTTGGATGGTGTACCTGACTTCAGCCTGTGTGTGTTCTTTTGTTATAGATATATACAGATGGCAATGTTTGCAGAATCGGTACATAAGCAAACATATCAGTCACCACCACCTGTTCATATGTGCCAGTAATTTTCTTTCTTCTGTTATCAAATCTAACTCCAAGTTCTTTCTCGTCTGTCTTGGAAATTCCCCATTTATTTGTAAAATATCAACTGTGCTTGGTTATGGAATTTAGTAAGGTGAAAGGGTTTCCAATGTCCTGAAATGACTGTTCTGCTTTGAGTTTCTTTGTCCTAAGAAGATATGCATTTAAAAGATGTCTCTTGAACCTGATCCTGGATCTCATTAACTTCTTCCACAGACATTACAAACCTGTGAACTGTATTCTGAGTGACACCTGCAGCCTGCAGTTGAGCTATCGCTGATGCACACAAATCCACAGTGTTTCTGTTCGATATTGGCAAGGAGCTGTCACTGGAACATGTAGCCACATCATCAACATTACTTACTTCCTGAACAAATACAGTATCACCAGCTTCAGCATTTTTCTGAACGTCACTTGTACCTGTATGACCTCTATTCAAATGTTTTCTAAACCCTGAAAAAGTTCCGAACTCAAGACAGCAACTTTCCTGCCCACATTTTACAGTACATGAACTACTTTTTTTATTCTCCAGGTAACTAAAACGAACAAAACAAATCATCTTTATTAAAAAAAACTATAATAATAATAATAATAATAATAATAATAATAATAATAAATTTTAGTGCAGGAATCTTGGTGAGGGTCTCATACACAACTATTACAAAAGGTACAAACATTCACTGATGCTCAAGAAGGCGAGACACTGCGATACAAACCAGGAGATGTAAAGTTTTGAACAGTGTAAATTGTTATTATTTTGTTTAAAGATCTTGTTTTTTTCCCCATGTAGTACAGCTCTGCAAAAGCTATAGAAGATATGTACATGTTTCCAGAAGACAACTATGCTCCCTCTGTGAACTGTGCTTTACATGCCAGTAAATAGTAATAGTTGGTAATCTAGTAATTAATTAGTTCACACTCTCCTGATCACTGATTAGACACATCTGGACTCAATCACCTGCACTGCCACACTCACACTATAAGGACTCTCAGGGTTCACATTCATGTGCTGTGTCTGCTAGTTGAGACAAAGCCGTTTGAGCCATTGCTGGGTTCTCTGCTTTTTCACCTCATTTTGTTGTTTAAGGTTTTTGACCTTGCCTGCCCTTGTTTATGCTGTTTGTGCCTGACCCTTGCCTGTTTACCAATCACATTTTTTGGATTACATCTTTTTACTGTTTTCCAAGTTATTAAAACTACTGAGTAACTGCACTTGCATCCTCAACTGCTTTGTGACATAAGGTAGTTAAACTGTAGTTGTGTGATTAAAGTTATTTGGGTCTGAGGGATTTTTCCTATTGCCAATGTTTGGGTTTGTCGCTTTACAGCTTCAACAGTAATTTGAGTTGAATTGACAATCTTGTCTTTTTGTAAATCTGCCACCACCACATCCCCTCCCAAATGTATAAATTTACAGGTCTATGCACTGTTCAAGTCACTCCTAAAGGAATGAAAGAGAGAGAGGGAACAAAAGGAAGAAAAAAGTAAATAAATAAAAATGCATATAAAAAACTGGAAAAATCACAGACTTAAGACTTTCTTAAGTCTGTCATTGCTTACTCATGTAAGTGTATTTGATTGTCTTTGAAACAGTGGCTATTCGTTAAAAAACACTTATTTATACCCCTCTCATATCTAGTGTCTGGTGTCCCCTTTGCTTAATTAGGTGTGTGGCATCATCATGCCAAGATCTAAAGAGTTCTGTAAGTCCTTCATAAAAAAGGTTGTGGATGACTATGAGCCTGACAAGGTATTTAAAAAGGTCTCCAAATGATTTGAAATATATCATTCCACTGTAAGGAAAATAATCTATAAGTGGTACAACTGCTAATTTGTCCAGGACTGGCCATCCCTGCAAATTCAGCCAAAGAGCTGAATATCTGATCCAAAATGAAGTCTCCAAGAGTCTCCAAATTCCATCACAGGATCTGCTAGTAAGTCTTGCAAGTGTTTGTGTCAAAGTATATGCTTCTGCAATCAGAAATAGATTGCACAAATTTGAGCTGCATGGGAGGCATGTCAGGAAAAAGCCTTTGCTGTCTAAAAAGAACATCAGAGCAAGACTACAATTTGCCAATGAGCATATAGGCAAAGACTATTAGAATAATGGGTCTATTAGAATAATGTGCCCTGCACAGTCAAATCAAAGATGGAGTTGCCAAACAGCAGACATGTTTGGCGCAGACCAAAGACCCCTGATAAAAAAAAATTCCAGCAATCCAGTGTCAGAGACTGGTGGACAGTTATACAAAACGTCTACAAGAAGTTATTTCTGCTAAAGTGGGCAAGACTAGTTTCTGAGGATAAGGGTGGACTTGAGAAGGGTTTAAGAATTTCAAATCTATTAATATTTCTGTTGAATAAATGATTGAAAAAGCCATTCTTGTGGTTTTGGTCAAGTATATTAACTTTATTAATAGGCACTGTTTTAAAGGTGATCAAATGTTTGCTTGTCCAAATATGTCAAAAAAGCCATCTATTCTTTCAGATGATAAATACATAATGCATGAGATAAATATTCTACTTTTCACTACTCTATAAATTCTATATTAACCAATAAAAAGCATAAAATGCTTTTATGAGAAAAATTAAAGAGGTATCTTACAAAATACTGCATAGGATTTATCTGGCGAAGCATGTTTTAGAAAGATTTAAGCTGAAAATTTCATATACCTGTGAATTTTATGAACTGGAAAAAATAAACATTTATATTAATAGACAAATGAACAGAAAACTGGGATGTGTGAAATAAATTTATGTATATGATGTGGCTTTTTATTTTCACAATAACATTTTGGGATGTAAACAAAATACACTGTGCAGTTATTTATTTTATTAGGACTAGCTAAATACCATACACACAAGAAGAAATGGGCTCTTTGTAAACCAAATTTTCTACATTTTATAAATGACTTTGTATTATACACAATCCTTTTGGAACTAACTAAAAACAAAACAAAAAAAATCACTGAAAACATGTATTATTTTCCATCGATCCATCCATCTCCTATACACTTATTCCTTTTCAGGGTCATGGGGAACCTGGAGTCTATCCAAGGGAGCACAGGGCACAAGGGGTACACCCTGGACAGGGTACCAGTCCATCACAGGGTACAATCACATACACACTCACACACCCATTCATACACTACGGACAATTTAGACACACCAATCAGACTACCATGCATGTGAGTGGACTGGGGGAGGAAACCGGAGTACCTGGAGGAAACCCCCGCAGCACAGGGAGAACATGCAAACTCCGCTCACACACATACAGGGCCACGGTGGGAATCGAACCCGACCCTATAATATATATAAATATATATATATATATATATATATATATATATATATATATATATATATATATATATATATATATATATATATATATATATTATACTTTGTACATTATTCAAGTGTACATTTTGATATGTTTGTTTATTTCATATATTTATTTGTGTGTGTGGGGGGGTGTTGTGTGCGTGTGCGTGTGGGGTGTGTGTGTGTGTGTGTGTGTGTTGTGTGTGTGTGTGTGTGTGTGTGAGTGTTGTGTGTGTGTGTATGTGTGTGTGTGTGTGTGAGTGTGTGTGTGTGTGTGTGTGTGTGTGTGTGTGTGTGTGTGTGTGTGTGTGTGTGTGTGTGTGTGTGTGTGTGTTGTGTGTGTGTGTGTGTGTTATTTTGTGTGTGTGTGTGTGTGAGTGTGTGTGTGTGTGTGTGTGTGTGAGTGTGTGTGTGTGTGCGTGTGTGTGTGTGTGTGTGTGTGTGTGTGAGTGTGTGTGTGAGTGTGTGTGTGAGTGTGTGCGTGTGTGTGTGAGTGTGTGTGTGTGTGTGTGTGTGAGTGTGTGTGTGAGTGTGAGTGTGTGTGTGAGTGGGAGTAGACTATGGTCGAGTGTAGGAGCTGACTCAGGTGGTCTCCATGGCCAGTCCCGTCTCGGACACTTCTCTCTGTCGGCACAACAGCAAGCTGGAGACGTTTCTGAAGAGAACTGCTCAGCGGGACGTGTACGAGCGGATCCGCTACTACGAGGCGTGTGTAGTCGTTTCAGAGGAACTCGACAAGGTGTTCATGCACGTTGTGCTCACCGACGACTCCATCTACCTGAGCGAGTTTCACCCACGCACACTCCACAGGACTCTTCACTTCAGTGTCATTGTGCACATCGAGCTGGTGAGTGCAGCACTGCCACAAGATAAGGCGAATAAAACTATGTTCAGCTCACACTCAGAAATAAAGGTCCTAAACTGTCATTTTGCTGCTTGCTTGGGTGGTTCTTTCAGAGGGGCATCTTCAATATGATTTTGTTGTTGTTGTTGTTGTTGTTGTACCTAGGAAGATACTGCACTCTGCTGGGGTAAAAAAACCCAAACATTAAAAACCATCACAGGTTTTTTTTTATTGGTTTCTATCACAGGACAACAAATGACCTGTAGAGAAGACCAACAGGGACCATTACAGTTTCCATTAAAACCAATACAATTCTCGTTATAACCTTTAAGACCATTACAAATTCTGTGAGGGGTATTGTTTTGTTTTGGGTTTTTTTCAGCTTGGGTGAGTTTACTAGTTTTAACTAGCTTTTAAACTAAATCGCCAGTGGTCCTTAAGGAATTGCTAATTAATCGTTAATTACCAATCAATTAACATTTGATGAATAATTTACACAGTAATTATTATAGATTATAACTTCTTTCTTCTTAAAAAAATGTTGTTGTTGGTCATGGAACCACTGCATTATTTACATATTTACAAAATAATGAAATAAAGATTGGTTATGGATGGAATATCACACCTTTATTTCGATCTCCAAGAAGAGAGTCTTAAACGAAGAAGACATGTGCAGGCGGGACAAGCAGTGTTGATCAGTGATTGGTCAACTAAAGGCACAGACATATACTAGGCATGGTAGCACACCAAGCAACAAGGAAAAGAACAGATCGATATGTCTTTTTGTAGTGCAGTGCTGAACATGTGGGCTAAGTCCCAAACTGAATCAAAGGCCTGCTTGAATGCAAAAACACTGAATCTGAATATTATTGTTTTGAGTTTGTATCAGCTCATCGTAAATTGAATTTTAACCTGAAATTGAATTTCATGCTTATATTGTTTATACAGTACACATGTATGTTTGAAATTCAAAAAAGTATCAGTTTCAATGGCTTTTTTATTTTTATTTCAATCGCACACCCTGAAATTCAGCTTCGATTTCAAGTTCAAACTTTCATTTCAGATGGTATGATACAAAGTAAAAAATAACAACAGTCAAATTACGATTTTTGCATTTAAATTCTAATTTCTCCATAGCAAATGCCATAGCTCCCTATGGGGTCCCTTAGGGACATGAATGTAGTGTACCTAAAAAAGAATTGAACAGTACATAATAGGACCTTAAGGACCACTGATGTTTTACTCTAAAAGCTAATTGAAGGTACACCACATGTACCTTCCCAGATAAACGATACATACAAAAGGAACAAATGATGTACCCTTGATGGTACCACCTGAGCAACAAGGTAAAATAACATACAGTTTAGTAAATTAAAAATGATATGTTAAGACCTTCTGTAAACGAGCAGCACAATTTTTCAAGGTCAAAATTAAGTATATGGTGAGCATAAATAATTATAATATTGCCACAAATTACAGAAAGGTGTTGTTCAAAGGATCTTAATATAAAATGTATATTCTCACCCTTATTTATACATTTAATCAATGTACCACCTAAATATCAGGGACCACCCTTTCCTTCATTTAATTTCTAGTTAAAATTAGCATTAAGAACAAATGATTCATTTTTGAGCATCAGGCAAAATGCAGAATCCATAATATTAACAGAAAAATGCTCTGAAGCCTCAACAACTACATAAATGACTATTAGTTCCATGTTTCTTGTAAACACCTCCAAAGTTGAGTCTTAGTTGTTGGTTGCATTTTCCAGTTCTGGTGATCCAAGTAATCCCAAACACATTGTGATCTGGGCTCTGAGGTGGCCAGTCCATTGGTCTGAGAACACCAGGAGCTTCTTTGTTTGATAAATATGCCTTGGTGTATCATAGCCATGTGCTTGGGGTCATTATTATGCAGTATAATGAAATTCTTCCCATTCGTCATTCCTGATGCCTTCAATCAAAAACAACTCACCAACTCCAGATGTGGTTATACTGTATATCCACACACTTGTGCTGATGCTCCACCATGCTTGTGTAAATTTTTCATTGATTCAGTGGTGTACAAACTGCCTTCTGTTACTTCCAAAGATTTCAAATTTAGACTTATCAGTCCATGAACGCAAACACACACCCCCTATATCTTTTGATACTGTTTTGAAACTCTTATTTTTTCACTTATTATCCTATGACTTCCCTCTTCCTTATCCTTAGTGGATTATCTTGAATCTAATCTCCTCTGAAAACTCTCCCTTAGACATTTTAGATGCACATGAGAAAGAAATTTGCGTGGCATATTTCCAGTATGGAAAATTGAATGAATGAAAGGGTGGTCTGTTACTTTTCTTACATCTAGTGCATATTCACCCAGTCACACACAAGGTTCCCGGGATAGACTCTGTATACATGATAATCTTGACCATGATGAAGTGCTTGCTGAAGATGAATGAATGAATGACATCAATTATGAGACTATACCCACAGATCAATGATCTACCAGACTTCCTCAGTGGCAAAGACCAAGAGCAGTCACTTCATATACGTGTTGTGCATACACATGCAAAGGATGTTGGGAAAGATTGCTCAAGAAACAAGGGGTCTGCCCTGACGAAGCCTCAGTCTGTTGCCACACCCTCTCAACAAGACAACTATGGACACAGCTGCTCTCTGGAGGGTAAGACAGCAGGCTTCAGCAGAGAGGTTTTGTCAAATTTATTAAATATTTATAACCTGCCACAGATGAAGGACATGATCAAATGGCTTTACTGCATGTACTAAACTAATGCAATGGAAAATACAGCATTTCTCCCTGTGCTTTTAGAACTGCTGTGTGATATAGCAATGTAATCTCATTAAACAAGGTGCTGATCATTAGATTTACCATATCCCATTATCCCATTGGCATGTCATAAACCCATTTAATCTTGTTATCAAAGTTGCTGACCATTACACTTAGAGCATGTGCAGTACACTTCAATACTCAGTATAATTCTGACAGCTAATAAGCCAGGGTTTGTTCATAATTTATGTTACCTGTTTACATCACATTACTGTTCAAGTATCCCCAATAAAAAAAAACAAATTATTTGTTATTTATTTTATATATTCACATTTGCTCATTTTAGTAAGGGTGACAATGATTATGACTGTATGCCAGTAATAAAGTACAAAATATTTGGAAAATATGAATAGTTTGTTTTCTATCCTAATGATCTATTCCAATCTCACACAGGAATCAGCAGGGTTCAGCAGGATGCTGACGGGAGAAGGTCTCCATCTTGGAATAGGTATGGTCTTCACTCACAAATCTTCAAGTCCCAGTCACGCACTCATTGGGTGATTCCATGATTGGGGTGCCATTCAAAAATAACCCATTTAGGCAAGAATATCTCATTTTTTTTTCTTTTACAGGGTTTCTTAACTGGCAATCCCTGACTTTTAGCATTGCATGCTTATCCAATCTATAATTTGAGTAACACTGAAGGAATTTAAGTGTGAGAACATACTTTTCTTCTTCCTCTTCACTTCCACTTTATTGGTCAATTGGTTAACCCATCTCCCCAAATCTTCAGGAAATTCCTGTTGAGCTTGTGACTTGTGGAATCTTCCAAATATTTAATAAGTGTGTTCTTATGGGATAATGTGTTCAGGTAACAGGGTTGACATAATGTTTGAAACTAATTTTTCAATAGCTATAAAATATCATTTGTGATGTCTTAAACACAAACACATTTAAGTATTTGAATTGTTTTATTTCAATATCTTGAAGTGCAGTTTTTTAAGTGCTGTATATATATATATATATATATATATATATATATTTTTTTTTTTTAATTAATGTTCTTTATCTGTTATTTATCTGGAACAGGCATATAGCTTGTTCTGAAGGACACTTTAACCACGTTTAAAGTGCCTTTTACTATTACTTTGAAGCACCCAATCTCTCACTTGGTCAGTCCGATGCACAACATTTGCCAATCAACAAACCCGCCCCCTCTCCAACAACCACAGACAGGTTCTGTTGTTCTGCTTGCTTATCTCCACCTTACATGTTTTTACTGACTGACGTGTGTACAATCGCTTGAAAGAACAAGCCTGATCACAACGTGTGTCATTGGCCTGCTTTAGCTGCTTACGGAGACAGGGTTTAAACCCGCAGCTTTTGACTTTGATTGATAATACAGTGATCAAGATAGGATTAGTCCTGCAGCTGACGCAGAGCCATATTAATCTGACTGGGCCTAAGTACAGTCAGTCAGTACAGTTCCTAGCAAATGTAATGTGTGTCATGATTAGCTATTTAATTAAAGACCAACTATCCACCAACTACTGTAAATACAATGTAGTATGTTGCTGCTTGGAAACGAAACTGAGAAACCAAAAGTGTTCCACGCAAACAGTCCAACAGAAGGTTAGTGTTATCATTGTGGTGTTGTTGGGTTTTTTTTTTGGTCCTAAATTCAAATTGTAGGATTTACTCTAACGCTTCTTCTCTTTCTCTGTCACTGTACATGTTCTGAGGGAGACTGTAGTGCTTTATGGTTGTTGTACAAGCATGGCCGGGTTTTTCACAACTGTTTATTGGGAGGCAGAGCATCAGAAGGGGAGGGTGAATGTTGGCCTGGAGACAAAGACATGAAGGGTGTTTGTGGTACAAGTAAGCAGTAGAGAAAGGCTGAATAGAAAAAGAACACAGGATGATTAAGGGGATAAAGGTAATTATTAGAATACACACACGATATATATATATATATATATATATATATATATATATATATATATATATATATATATATATATATATATATATGAGGAAGGATATTACTGCCTGGACTTCATACTTGTATAAAATGTAATTACCTGCACAGGGTCATGTTTGACTTGGGTGATGTAGCTGAGAGCAGCAAGGAGAGAGAAGAAGAAGAGAGAAGAGAACAGTAGCTTGGTCAAGTTACCGATGACTTTTTAATGAGTGCAGTGTAATAGTACAACACAGTTGGCTTCATAAGGTGATCCTGTTTCTATTGCTAGTGCTATAATGTCTCCTCACGTTTCACTTGCTTTTAACTCATTAATGGTAAATTCAGTTAATATGAGTAGTTTATCATTTTATTCAATCCACTCAGTGAGACCCAATCTCTCGTTTTGAACTTGCATATATCTCCAGGGGGAAAAAAAACAGCATCTAACAATTACATTGGTCTTTCGAATTGCATGAATCTCCTACAAATTTACTACACACACTCTAGCCATTAATATGTAGGTTCAGATGTACTGTAATTTGGAAACAATGATACAGTGGATTTGAAAAGTCTATACACTCCTGAGTAAAATAGCAAGTTTGTGTGATGTGGAAAAAACTGACACCAAGGTAAATCATGTCAGATGTTTTCCCACATTTAATGTGATGTGGCAACCAACCAAATTCAAGTGAAAACCAATAACAACTTTTTAAGGGAAAAAAACAATTATCCAATCACAAACAAAAAATAATGATCATCAGTGAAGTGATTCTGATGAACTCCAAATAAAGATCAGCCATTTCTGTACAATTTTCTTGACATCATCATCCTGCTGAAGCCAAAGACCTTACAAAGCATGTACAGGATTTCATTGTCAATGGTACTGATTGAGAGAGGGGTACAAAAGAATATCCAAAACATTTGATGTAGCACGGAACACTGCGAAGGCTATCATCAACAATTGGAGAATACATTACCAAGAGCAGTATTCCCCTCCAAAACCAACAAAAGGACAAGAAGAAAACTTATCAAGGAGGCTGCCAAGAGCTCTACAGCAACATTAAAGCAGCTACAGGAATATCTGGCAAGTACTGATTACTCGGCATGTGACAACAATCTCTCATATTCTGCACATGTCTGGGCTATGGGGTAGAATGGCTAGAGGGAAGCCATTTGTCATGAAAAAGAAAAAATACCCAAGCCTGCCTAAATCACCCCAAACCATGTGGAATATTTGTTATAGTCTGAAGTAGCACATTGTAGAACTTTTTGGGCAAAAAGATTTGTTTGGTGCAAAAACAAGACACCCAAACAACACCAAACCCAAAGTGTAATCATGCTTTTGTAATCATGCTTTTCTTCAGCTGCGACTGGGGCTCAAGATAGAGAGAATCATCCATCCATCTTCTACCGCTTACTCCATGTTCAGGGTCACGGGGAACCTGGAGCCTATCCCAGGGAGCACAGGGCACAAGGCGGGGCACAATCACATACACACTCACACCTATTCATACACTACGGACACTTACGACATGCCAATCAGCCTACCATGCATGTCTTTGGACTGGGGGAGGAAACCGGAGTACCCAGAGGAAACCCCCGCAGCACGGGGAGAACATGCAAACTCCGCACACACATGGCCCAGCCATCATGCGCCCCAGAGGGAATCATGTATAGCTTAAAATACCAGTCTATTTTGGCGCAAAACATGCTGGCCTCTGACTGGCACCCTGTCCAGAGTGTACCCCGCCTTGTGCCCGATGATTCCTGGGAAAGGCTCCGGGTTCCCCGCGATTCTGTAGAAGGAATAAGCGGTAGAAGATGGATGGATGGATGCAGGCCTCTGTTAGACAGATGAAGATGAAGAAAATGTTCACCTTCCAGCACAATAATAACCCAAGCACAAGTCATTCAAGTCAACTAAGTAATGGCTACAGAAGAAGATGATCAATGTTTTGGAATGGTTCAGTCAGAGTCCAGATCTAAATCCTATTGAGAACCTGTAGAATGACTTGAAGAGGGCTGTGTACAGGAGATTCCCTCGCAGTTTGATAGATCTGGAGCATTTTTGCAAGGAAGGGTGGAAAAAAAATTGCCAAATCAAGATGTGCTAGGTTGGTAGACTCTTACCCCAAAACACTGAGTGCTGTATTACAAGCAAGAAGAAGCTTTAACACAGTTTTAGTTAGCACTTATTTAATCAGGTTAATTTTTATTTTTAAGTTTTGCATTGTTTTTCACTAGAATTTTATTGGTTGCTATAAAAAATGAAAACAAGAAAAATCATGCCAGATCTTTTTCCACCTCTAATGTGATTACCACACTGGGAAAAAGTCATTCTCTTACCATCTTTTAATGTCATTTTCGCAGTTCCTGAGGCACAAAGTGAAGCAGGAAGTCCTCAACAATAAAAAGGCTTGCTTGCCACACAGTAGTGCTCGCTCACCTCAGTTCCTCCGTGTCTACCTGTGTTTATAGTTGAGATGAGTTGCGGTGTACATGGGTATGATTAGCACTTTGACTCACAAGTGTTTTGTCTCATTCCACCCCGGGGAGGCCATTAGCTCCAGACTAACATATGTTTGTAGAGCTTGTCACTATCACCAGGGACAGGAAGCAGTCGCTGGGAGATGGAGAGAAATGAATAGGCATAGCCTGAATGAATTCAATGAATAGGCAACTTATCCTCTTATCATCCCAAATAACTAATCCGCTAGCTAACCATTAAAAAAAAACTCTGCTCATTTATGGATGTCATGTCATCCAGTACTACTGGACATGTTGGTCCAAAGCCGTGGTGCATATTTAGTGATGATGCTAACTGAGTTCATTCATAATCCTCTCTGTTTCTTTACTGAAGTGCAGAGTTTATGGGTATTGGGTTATTACTTCACTGAATAATAAGGTTTGAAACTATGATCAGTGTTCACTTATAGTTAGTACTCTCTCACATATAGCTATAGACAGCATGAAAAAATCAAAGTATGAATTGAAAACCTTATTTGCAGTGAATTGGAAATAATATACATATGATTTCAGTATGCATGTCTATAGTCCTTATTGCCTGGTATGTGTACTTGGCTGTTGCACTGAATTTCCTACACTTAGTGTTCACTGCATCCATATTTCAGAGACGGCAGAGGTGGATGCAAGGGGAAAAGAAAGAGTAAGAGCTCTGTCCTGCCCAGAATGACAAAAGGAGCAGCTGGGGAAAAAGAGAAAAAAATAGAGGAAGAAGAGAAGAAAGAGCTTCATCTGTATGCTGTGATGCTCACATCACAAATATATGTTCAGCTGCAAAGATCCTGGAACAGTTATATCATGGTAAGAGATACCAAGGCAGATCATTAGGTCGGTTTAAATTGTTTTAATTTATACATTTATGTTTAGGATTATCTCTATACTAATCCAACCTTCTTACATTGTAGTGGGAGTCTGGTTAGTGAGTGGTGGTTACAGCTGTTTACCAAACACATATACATTCTTACACATATTTTATACACATATACCTATACATTTCCCACTTATGCCCTGTGTGGCTGATCTACTAGAAAAAATAACAACTGCCAAGAAAGTTCACATACTTTTTCATAGTATAATAATAAAATATCCTCATTTCAGTTTGCTATTTCATATACTACACATGATTAATCAGGACATTTCTGGGTTTCTGGGTGTAGAGTATCATGACGCAGGGAGATGAGAAATGTGTGAGGGGTGTGAGCCCCCTGCTGGACAGACAATACACACCTCTCCACAATAACACTAGTACAGAGATAAAATGCACAGCACAACTAAAGCTTTTTTGACAGTAAAACACCATTATACAACTGCCAAAATATCATATTAAATGTAACCCTAGTAGGCTAGGTAAAAAAAACCAAAAACTAATTCTTAAAGCCCTTAATGTCTTCTATCATATGAGCCATTAACCATTACTGTGGAGTGGGACATCACAAATAAATTCAATACAAAACAGGCAGAAATTATATATATATATATATTGGCCTGTGGTAAAAGGAGATAATGGCCCAGCAGTGGTAGCTTGAACCCCTGACCATCTGATTAGTAACACACACACTTAACCACTGAGCCACCAGTTATCACTTTTATTCCTTTAGAAGTGAATTGAAAGTACACTTTATGTGGTTTAAAGCTAGTTAGTCCATCAAATATCACATAAAAACTAGCACTCTGTGATGAATTCCTCGGAAACACAAGAAACTGAGACACTGCTCATGTAACTTCATAAGATGGGAGAATGTTGTGATTAACAAGGGAAGGTGAAAGGACATCTGTAAGCCATCTCTAAGATCTGAACATCTGAACATCTCACTCCCACCGACACAATATTTTCCCACTGCATTGCTTTGGAAGCCACAAGCTAGCTTTAAAACCTAACTTTTGTTCACTGGTTCGTTTCATGACTTTTATTCATACAGACAAAAGTGCTGCACAGTAAAATCAAATGAATATCATTTTGGGTAGATGGAGATCCAAATCTCTTCTCAGGTCACAATTTTAAAATGTGTGTTAATATTTATTCTGAAAAATACTGGATTCAAACTACCACAAAAAAAAAAAATGTTTACTTGGCATCTAGTCAACTTCCCTTCAAGTACACTTAAACAGATAAATATATGAAATGTAAAATAGTGCACTTTCTTTATGTGTACTGTACACATAGACATAGATATATGCAGTATACTTCACACTGCAGTTTTATCCACAGTGCAAAAAACATTATCTTAGCAAGTGAAAATATCTTGAATATAGTACAATTAATGTAGTATTTCCTATTATAATATTATAATTAAACAAAAATATAAGATTATTAAACACATACATTTGAACTCATTTCAAGCTCGTTCTATGGACAGTCATTTTTTTATCATTTATTTCTAGAAGAACAAAAAGCCAAATGATCTGCCAAAAGATTAAGAAAATCTGCAGCTTGAAATTGTCTAGAAAAAAGTCTAGAAATAGGTTTGATAATCTTATATTTGGTTTATTGTATTCTTATGATCGGAAATATCTAGATGAATCTGACTATATGCAAGATATTTTCACGTTCACATTTTTATACTGTACATGCACATTAGTGTGATTATAGAGAATTTGTAGCATACCTGTATATGAGGAATAAGTTTAGTTAGAAGATTAAGTTCAACAGAAAGGTCTATTGTGCTATCACAGAGATCCACACTGATGCTGAGGACATGCACCGTGTCGTCCTCCACCTCATCCAAGAAACGCCAACACAAAATCAGGTAGTGGCGTGTTTCCCTGCTTCACTCTGTGCCATACTCATTCCCACACTCATATCCACACGACTATTTTGCTTGTTTATGTTTATGTTGATTTCCCATCTTTTCTTTGTAGCTGGGAGCGGACGTGCCACCTGTTCAGTCAGCTGAGTGGGGAGCTGTTACAAGACGAGCTCAGCTTGGAGAGTTTGTACCTGCTGCTTCAGGAGCTCTGTACTTCTGCACATCACAACCCTGCCGTCAAAACACTCTTCTGGAGGGTACGACATCAGCCCCGAGGAGTGGATGGTTTGACTACACACATCCCACTGGGTGTAGAAGATAGACAAGCCAGGGAACATGTTTGACAGCCATATTTATTAGGAAATGGCCTGAGCAAATCCTTCACACTTTACATTGGATTTGTTTACAAGATGTTTCTGACATCTAAAATAGGTTCTGGAGTACTTAATGGCCCAGGGCGAGGACAATAGGCTGTACGTCTTTTATTCTTTTTAAATAAGATTTCCGTTTTGCTTAAGGTGCTAGTAGTGTGATGAAGTGATAACATACTTAAACTTTGTATTTACATTTAGTGTGTGTGTGTGTGTGTGTGTGTGTGTGTGTGTGTGTGTGTGTGTGTGTGTGTGTGGTACAGTCACCTGAGCTCTATCCATTCCTGGTGAAGACGCTGGCTAACAGCTTGCAGCTCTCTCAGGACAGACTACACACTGCTGACAGACTACTGTGAGTCTGCGTCACGTGTCCAAATCAATCACACTGTTCAACACAATTAATACTGCGAGAATCGTACAGTAGTACCCAGGAGGCTGAATTAGATACGGTCCGACACTGTGTGCGACTCGATAATCTCCATAAGGTCCAGGAGTACGTTCCGTGGTCTGCAATCTGTCCTACAAAATGATAAGAGGATGAAAGAGGTCCTGTCATCCCCCTTCTGATCACTATTTAGCAATGAAAGGCACATTTAAATTTGTAGCAATACAGTTGTGCAAAGTAAGATTTTATATAAAATATCACCCAATATCACTGATCTGTACTTATACAGCATATAGAATTATTATCAGTGACTCACGCTGACTCGAACAGAACACCGTAATCACATAACTGATGAGCTACAATGCTGTTGGCCTCCAGGCTTTCCATGTTAGTGGTTCAGACCATGAGCCTGATGTTTGGTGAGACGGAGAAAGGACCTGCTAAGATACTGACATCCAAGCAGTGAGTAACCTCAGATTTTATCACTGGACACTTTTATGATAGAATATTCTAGTTATATATATATATATATATATGAGGCACCTTTAATGTGTTCCAGGGGAAGCGTGACAGCAGCCTTGCTCTTGGCTTTAGTGTGTGATCCAGAGCTAAAGTCTCATAACTGCAATTCTCCGTCTCACACAGACGTAAGACAGGACGCTTATCTTCTTCTTTTTTTTGTTTTTTTTAATATTTGTAATACTGTTATACTCAATGACTCTGAGTGCCATTTTCAACTGTGTGTGTGTGTGTGTGTGTGTGTCACAGTTACATGTCTTACAAGCAGAGTATCTGGATGCAGCATCTGTTCTGCTTTTTGAGGTGGTGATGTTCTGCCAGAAAGTAAGTTATGCCGTCACACATTTAAACACTCTTCAGTTGTAATGCTGTGATTGTATGTGTAGAACCCTGGTACATTGATCCATGCACTGATACGGCCTGGCTTGTTTTTTTTTTAAAGACGAGTCGCATCCCGAAGGTAGGACACTTTCTGACTGTGGCCTGGGTTTTTCAAACACTTAAAGCTCATCCTTTCTTTGTAAGTCTCTTTGATACTTTTTGCTTTTTTTTTATTTATTCTGGAAGTAAAACTAGCTATTCATTAGATTCACTGACTTTTGGTCTGTGTTTAGCTCCTGTTTATGGGCTATCAGGCCCAGCGTGTGGTTCTGGCACTGTCATTTTTGGTAAATAGATGATGATGAATACTAATATATACTAGACTGTGGGTCTTTGGGAAAAGCAGTTTGAATGCCAGAGTGATCCATGCTTATTTTGTTATGTTGAAACAGTCTGAGTCTCCTTTGAGCCCATTCCAGGCTGTCCTCCTGTACCAGCGGTGCTACCTGCTCCTGACCTGCATGCAGCACAACACCTGTGTGAACTCCTATATTATTACAGAACTCAAAGAAGAGTTCAGGTAAGAATGACTGGTGAGGCTGGCTGGGCTTATAAAATGGCGTTCAGGCTATTCCAAGCCTTGGTGAGCAAATGTAGGCTGATATACAGGATGTAGATATAAATGTTGAACTGTCTAGTCATGTGTTTTGTTAATTGATCAGAAAATCAACCATTTTACACCAAGTTCTTCATATGAGTACTAGTGAAAATGAAGATGCATCAAAGACATCAAAATAATTTATTGAAACTTGTATCAAATGAAGATTTCCACATTATCAATGTGATCCAATGCTTCAAACTTCTCGCAAGACACCGAAAATGTTTGAGTGTTTCAAATTATCATACATTTACTGCACCATTTTAATGACCTGATAATCACAAGATCACAATTAACTGCAAAACAAAAAAAAATATCTGTTTTAGTAGTTACTGTACTGTCGTGTGTTGTTAACACACGTGTGCACATGCACTTTATGTAAAAATGTGTCAATCTTATCTAGTTCTGTGAGTCTCATGTGGTTAGTGTGTTGTTTTATGTAGCACCGTGTTCCAGGAGGAACGTTGTTTTGTTTCACTCTGTACTGTACCAGCTGTAGGTGGAAATGCCAGTAAAGGGAACTTGAACTTGAACTATTTTAAAGATCTGATAATCAGAAGATCGTAATTATCACACTTGTTCATCAGCTTTTGGTGCACTTGCAGATAGATGACAAGGTGGGCAACAGTTTTCCCACCAATTCAATACGCACTTATTTTGACTGATCAACTTTATTCTGTGATGAATCATCTATATCATGCTTTGGGGGTTTCGTCTGGGAACTCTGGTTTCCTCTCACAGTCCACAAGCATGCGCTGTAGGTTGATAGACATTTCCAAATTGTCCACAGTGTGTGTGAGTGTGTGTGTGTGTGTGCGTGATGGTGCCCTGCAATGATTTTACAGCCAGGAAAGTAGTACAGAAGATGATGGATGGATGGTGATTTTGAACCGTTGTGTTACACAATGCTCTCCACCACCATCAAAAGGCCATATCTTTTAGAAGAATGGCGTTCTTTCCTCAAGCACAGTTCCTGAGACTTGTAGAACCTATGCCATGATGCACTGAATCTGTTCTGACAGCTCATCATGACACAACCGATTAATAACATACTTCATGTTGGTTTGTCCTTTAATTTTTCACCTGTAAAATTTAATATAAAATCAGTGAGGTTTTTTTATGTCTTGTCTTTACAGCTGCTGTAATGTCCACAAACCACCAGATGTCACTCTACTCTGTTTCTCACTCTTAGTTCTTGATAACGAATGATTTAGGAGATTTGAAATATGTTTATGGAGTTTATTGAGTGACTTCTTCTAACATTTCGCATACGGTTTCCTTTTTTTAGGTATTATGTGAGAAAATCAGGGCTAGAGGACAAGCTTCCCTCTCACTATCCCATTAGTAGGCCAGCACAGCATCTCTTCTCCCAGCTGCTCAGCATGGTGCTCGACAAGCCCTGAACTATGAACCTTTCTTAATCATGAGGACTGTTTACAGCCATCTGTCTCACACACGCATTTGTACAAATATCCTGTAAACCCTAAATAAATTGGTGTTTTTCTTTTTTTATCTTATTATCTGATGTCCATGGATCCATAACTGGTGCGTTATGTGCTTTGCCAATTGTGGGGAATAAGTAGTAGGGCAGAAAAAAAAAAAAAAAAAAAAAAAAAAAAAAAAAAAAAGTTTAATGACATGAACAACAGCATAACATCAATAAAAAAAAAAAAAAATAAAAAGGAAATATTTACTTCTAATTATTTGCTTCTGTGAGTCCAAGATCATTTGCTAAAGTTTATATTCATTCAGGTATTCTGTTTCGTATTATGCATGGCCTGTTATACCTAGGCTCTTTCTAAAGATGCTGATTGACATTTATGAACTTATCCCTAATGAGCAAGCCAGACGCGACTATGGTGAGGAAAATCTCCCTCAGAAGACATGTGGAAGAAACCTTGAGAGGAACCAGACTCAAAGGGGAGCCCTTCCTCATCTGGGTGACACCGGATAGTGCAATTATAAATAAATCCCTTCTATAACTGTGTACTACATGGTCAGAAAGTGTAATTGTGTAACTGTTCACTGACGGAGACTTTTGTACAATTCAATCTTAAGCCATGGTAGCAAAACTATTCATATCAATTATGGTCCAAAGCCATCTTCATGGTTTTTAAGTGGTACCATCCACAGTAATCTCATTGATCTTTAGGCTGTCCATATAGTGCCATCCTCAGTAGCAGTGAATGGTTTCCAAGTGATAAGAACTCCAACGAGAAGTAGTTTTTCATTTCTTGCATTTGAGAGCAAAGTGGTGAAACCTTTCTGAAGTTCGGTTTCTTGGGAAAAGCTGATCTTCAGGTGTGCAATAAACATCTGAGTCTGAAGATCAACACTGGTATCCTGGTCTCCTGACTTATTTCTGCACAAATTTCATAATATTATACTGTTTACTGACAACAATTCAGTTCCAGTGCTTGGATTGGACTGTACAATGACATAAACAGCTGGCGCTGGTCCCTTGGAAATGAGCCACTGGGAAGTATAAGACAGTGGGCTGCAGGAGAGCCTGACAACTGGCTGGGAAAGGAACCGTGTGGTACGACAAGTACTTGAGCTTGGTCTGATGGGTCATGTACAAAAACATTACCTGTTGTGTGCTTTGATGGTAAGGAACAGCATTTGTTTTGTCAGTTGAGAAGGTTGTCCTCATAAAATCATTGTCGTCAGTCCCATAAGACCTACATCTCCTATCTTGCAGGGCAAGCATTATTGGTAGCAACTTTTTTCTAACCATCCATCAATTTTCTGTACCACTTATCCTTCACAGGGTCGCGGGGAGCCTGGAGCCTATCCCAGGAGAATCGGGGCACAAGGTGGAGGACACCCTGGACGTGGTGTCAACCCACTACAGGGCACATTTTTCTCTATTTAAGAAAAATATCTATTTATTTATTTTATTTTAAGACTAGAGATTAGTTGGTGAATCGAGTAGCTGGTTCTCTTGTAGACTTTGTTTTCTCTCTCACTGTTGTTAAGCCCTCTGTCATTTATTTTTGATTCATTTTTGTTTTTGTTCCTGTAATATCTGCCGCTCTTATTTGGCAAAGTAATTTCCTCTACCGTGGAGGATCCAAGTTTCATTCCTGCGGTTGAGCACTCCATTCGATTCAATTCAATTCAACTCAACTCAATTTTATTTGTATAGCGCTTTTTACAGTAGACATTGTCTCAAAGCAGTTTTACAAAAATGTCAACACAGTATATAAATATTAAATTGCAAATTTATCCCAATTGAGGAAGCCACTCAGTGGTGACAGTGGCAAGGAAAAACTCCTTAAGATGTTAAGCGGAAGAAACCTTGAGAGGAACTGTTACAACACAGCCGGCAGATGGCACTGCAGCGCGGTTTCTAAGTAGACACATGACTTTGTTTTGGTTCATGCTCTGCTTGAGTATTGGATTATATGTGAGGATGTCTTTGTTTTGCTCCAGGTGTCCACGGTTCAGTTTAATTATGTTGGATATTTAAAACCTGCATGTGGCTGCCTACTTCATATTATTATTTGTAACGTAGATGCCAGTGTGATAGATATCGGTGTGAACGGTGTAGCATGTAAGTTTAGCATGCTAGCGGTCTCATTTCTATGTCCTGTTTTCTGCCTTGACTTTAGTCTCATGTTTACTTGTTTATAATTCCGTAAAGACCACGTTCCCTGTGTTTGGTTTTGTTTGTTTGTTTATGAATAAAGACAGCGCTCCTGCGCTTACTTCCTGACTCCAAAGCCCTGTGTGTATTGTTATAGGAACCCGACTCAGAAGGGAACCCATCCTCATCTGGGTAACAACAGATAGTGTGAAAAAGTTTATTGTGGATTTATATGGATTTATATGCCGAAGTCCCAGCAGTCTGGAATTAGAATAGATGAGAGCTCAATCCAGAGGTAGGACATCCGAAACGGATCAGGCAGGTCCTGAGAGCAGAGAGGATCAGGATATCTAGTATCTCCATAAAATCGTGTGTGGCTCGAGAGATGGAGAGAGGTACAGAAAAGATTATTAGGACTTTGCTTAGCGTAACAGAAAGTCTACTCATGGTAGGCTTGAGTAAACAAATATGTTTTAATCCTAGTTAAAACATAGACTTTTTAGAGATAGACTTTTCTAGCATCACTAAGAGATTTTCTATTGTTCAATAGACTCTACTTCTATGCTGTTTAGAATATCACCAGTTTGGTTTACGCCAATTACGTTCTAATTGTCGAGTGGTCTGTTTTAAGGTTCGCATTTGATCATTATACCAGGGTGCTAGTTTTTTCTCTCTAATTATTTTCATTTTGAGGAACTTCTGTTATTTGCAGATAATGTAACAGAAATACCCACATAGACTGAGAGCCACAAGGTGGTCTCACCTGCAGAGCCCTACCACAAGACCCACAAGGTAGTCTCAGCTCCAGTGCCTCAGTCAGAGGTCATCATAGTGAACTTCTCTCCAGAGTCCCAGCATGAGACCCATGAGGTTGTCTTATCTCCAGATCTCCAGATTACAGTCAGGTTCCTGTCCGAGGTTAAAGTGACAACCTATCAAGCCAAGTTCCTGTGGAAGGTCGACAACACAGCCTCCCATGCCAAGTTCCAGCTAGAGCTCGACGGGGTGACCTCCCACACCAAGTTGCTGGCACTGAAAACCAAGTTCTGCTCACGCCCAAGTCTGCTGACACGGCCAACCAAGTTCTACTCATGCTTGAGACTGACAACACAGCCAATCAAGCTCTGCATACACCTGAGTCTGGTGACATGGCCAACCAAGTTCTCCTTCTGCCTCAAGCTGACGTCACAACCAACTATGTTATGCTCATGCTCGAGGCCAACCAAGCTCTGCATACACCTGAGTCTGCTGAAACAGCCAAACGAGTTCAGCTGATGGAGAATGACGATGCTGCTCATCATCCCAATACAGCAGAGGATGTCACTCAACCTCCTTGTTCAGCTGTGGAAGTTTCTCCGCCTCCTGTTGCAGCTAAGAGCTCCATTTGCTTCCCTACTTTGCTTCAGAAGTCACTATGCCTGGCATCTTGACAGACGTTGCTCCGCCTTCTTGCTCTGCTGAGGAGGTTGCTCAGCCTTCCCGCTCTGCAGAAGTCGCTCCACACTCAAGAAAGTGTGAGTGTATTTTTGCACTTTGAGTGCCTGAATGCATGAGGAAAAGGCAAGAGGACTGGAACCGTCAGATGGGAGGCTGATGTCTCCAAGAAGAGTGAGAAAGGTGCTCTTGATTGATTATCATGTCCATTTCTTCAATAAAGACTCCTAGGGAATCAGGAGGAAAATAGATGACAATGATAAGAAACTGAATTCAAAAGATGAGATGTTGAGATGAGACAGGGAAGGAAGTGTGAAGCACTTGTGAAGTCTCTGAGACAAATGCAAATCTGTACCACCAGCTCTGCCAGTTTCTCAGGGAGTGTGAGAGAAAGTATAAGCAGAGGACAGTGCAGCTGCTATTAGCAAAGAGAAACATACATTTCTAAACAACATAACACCAATACTAGTGGCATAAGTCTCACTCCAACAAACTCAAAATCTTACCTTACCACTAAAGGTTAAATCCAAGATAGAACAACTTAAAGCACACTGAAAAAAGATTTGAATATATTTTACATTAGGGTTGTTACAGTGTCACAGTTTTACTGTCAAAGTAACAAAATTAAGGTCAAAGGTCAAATTAATTTATATAGCATGTTTACACCATCACAGCTAGCAAGGTGACACAGCTGGATAGTTTAATGTCTAGAACACAGAAGGTAACCTGTCCACTAAAGATGGAGACAGACTCATCATATCTTCATGGCTATAGTGAGTTCATTCTTATACTGTTGGAGACTATGACCGAAGGTCTGTGAATACACACAACTAGCATGATCTAGTGGTTCTCCTCACTGTCCCATACTCTACTCTAAATAAGCTGGCCATGTTGTGTTTTTATCTCATCCCTGTCAGCAACCTGCTGCTCTCTCTGAGAATCAAGTCCACAAGCTGCTGAACTCCGACACAATGATAGGAGAGTGTGTTTGTGTCTTCCAAATGCATTCATTTATTTATTTGTGGATCTAGTTTTCATTCTTTGTGGATCTCATTTTATTTTCGTGGAACTTGTGTGATTTTTAAATGATGCATAGACCTTCAACACTGTATATCTGCATCCCAGTGAGTGAAAAAAAATAAATGATAGATATGTTATATAGTAGACCATTTAATCATCTCGCTCAGTTCCAACAGAGATGTCAGTGTAATGAAGGAACACCTGTATAACCAAGCACAGTAAACGTTGTGTCCCAAGAACAGGGACACCGGAAGGTGCTTTACATTTACGTCACACCCAAATAAAAATCAAATATTTTTTCTTTTAACAGAGAATGTGGAACATAAATGATTAGCATAACGTGCTCATTCTAATATGTTATAAAGAGCCTTTATAACATATTATAACATGTTTTCATTAATAAATTAGCTGTGCTTTAAGAGGAATAATATCTACAACATTCAAACTCAAAAAGTGCTCAAAAATACAAAAGCTTGTGTAGCTTGTTTCTGTAAAATAACCAGATTTAAAGTATTTGTATAACATATTGTTTATGTATGTATTATTATGTTAGCAGTTGCAGCTGCATTTGCAGTTAAAGGAATCCTGAATGTCGGGGGTTCTGCAGCAGCTTCCTCTGCACCCAGACTTCCTGCCTCCTTGCCACACACTTCCACCCAAATACTGATTTGGTTTCATCAAGGTTTTATGTAAAGTAGGACAAAGGTACAGAGAGGTTTGCATAAGCCATTTTTGCCAGTTTTCCACATGGAGTTGTGTAATCTAATTTACACATCCCTGTTAAAAGGTTTTTGAGATATAAAATATTAAACAAAGTCATGTCATCTCATCTTTTTCCAGATTTAATGTTATATAGCAATCAACAAAATTCAAGTAAAAAACAGGTGAAAAGGTGAAAAGGTGAAAAGGCTTCAGGTGAAAAAAAAAAAAAAAAAAAAATAGAATATCCTGGCTGTATGCACACACCTTAACTAATACAGGTTTGTACAGGTTTTGTGTCAAAATACATTGGTATTTGGACCTATCCATGATTTCCTCTATCTTGACTAGAGCTTGAGTCCCAGCTGAAGAGATACAGCCCCATAGCATGATGCTGCCACAACCATGCGTCACTGTGGTCTTTGAGTGATAAGCTGTCTTGTTTTACTACCATTATGCCCCAAAAGTTCTACTTTGGTCTAATCTGATCATAAGACACTTTGCCACATGTTTTGGGGTTATTTAGGCAGACTTTTTTGTGTGAGAAAGAGCTTCCATCTAGCCACACTACCCCACTTGTGAAATATATGAGACGTTGATGTCATGCAGGGTGTGACCAGTATTCGCCGGATGTTACTGTAGTTTTCCTCTCCTCCATTGGTCAGTTTTGGAGGGACGTACTGTTAATGATGATTAATTAATAAATGAGCACAGCCACATTCTCCATTATAAAAGGGTGTGCACACTTATGCATCCAGGTTATGTTTACCCCCCCCTCCTCCCAAAAAAAATGTTCTATTTGTTTTTCAGTTGAAATTTGCTGGTTGCTATATCACATTAAAGGTGGAAAAGATGATAACATGATTTATCTTTATGTCATTTCTTTTTTACATCAAAATATATTCATTTAATACTGTGATAGCCATGCTGTCTAAGACAAGACAAGATCATACCCATGAACATTTCAAAACGTACCACCTCTACTTCTCCTTGTGGCCCACAACAGAGGGAGAAGATGAAACAGGTTCTGCTTAAGAACAACAGCTGTGTCATACAAAGACACCTGAAGGACATTTTCTACTGTGAACATATTTAAAGTGAAAAGCTTATTGTTTATTAATTCATATATAATAAGTACCACTGCTCATATCATGTTCACATAACTTGGAACTCATATAGACATTTACACACCTTGTTTTCCTGCTCAGCAAGAAAGCATGTTAGTTTTTCTGCTTCAATCCCTTTAATGGTAAAAATTGGTGTATATCCATTACCTCACTCACATTAACTGACTGTATGAGCTAGAGTTTGGCAGAACTGAGAGCTGTCAACAATAAGATACGAGTATTTCTATGAATTTTCCTGTAAACTCTGTCTGTTTGGTATCAAAGCATTTGTGGATGGCACGGAGAACTGTGTTCACAGACACTGAGTTCTGGAGGTGTTTCTGAGCCCATGCAGTGATTTCCATTACAGAATCAGGCCTGTTTTTAATGCAGTGCCGCCTGAGGGCCCGAAGATCACGGGCATGCAGTATTGTTTTTCACCCTCATCCCTTACGCACAGAGATTTCTCCAGATTCTCAGAATCATTTGATGATATTATGTACTGTAGATGATGAGATATTCATAGTCTTCGCAATTTTACATTGAGGAGCATTATTCTGAAATTTTTCCACACATTGTAAATGCAGTTTTTCAGAGATTGGTGAACATCTGCCCATCTGTACTTCTGAAAGACTCTCTAAAATACTTTATTTTATACCCAATCATGTTACTGACCTGTTACCAATTAACCTCCAGCTGTTTCTTTTTTACTCTTACTAGTCTATTTACTTTTCTGGCCTTTTATTGCCCCGTCCCAATTTTTTTGAGACATGTTGTGGCCATCAAATTCAAAATTACCTTATTTTTTCCTTACAGTGCTACATTTCTTCAGTTTAAACATTTAATATGTTTTCTATATTCTATTGTGAATGACATATGGGTTTATAGATTTGCAAATCATTGCATTCTTTTTTATTTACACTGCTGTTTTGAAATCATGTATATATCAACCCTTAAAATAAGTGGAATCACAAAACTACAGCGACATTTTACCAGAATAAAACATGGGTGACACAGCTCAGATGTCATTCGGCTGACATGCTCATGTCGCAGATTTAGGGAGTAGATCGGCATGTACACATCATGTTTCGGAATTTTCGACGGTAATGTCCAGAAAATGTCATCATTCCAGCCACGTTGAAAGTAATGGGAAATTACCCCAACTCCGACACCATCCATGACAGAGACATGAACGACATATCCAAGTTTTTAGCTTGGTCCAAAGAATCAGAAAATCACATTTGCGAATGGATCCCATGTGCATGTCACGTGGAATTTCCTGTCAGAATTCCCAACAGTCCCAATAATGTAAAAGGAGTCTAGAGGAACAAAAGAGGGCATAAACTAATAACCAAATTACTGCAGCCATGTCATATATGAAAACAATCAGATACATAAAAAAAAGTCGAGAATTGCATTATGGGTATTCCAATGATGTCACATGCACATTAACCCCCAAAATAAGTGGAATCACAAAACTACCTCAACAGCAACATGTGACATTTCAAAACGCTCGACTCAGTGAGGAGAATTGCAGTATGGATATTCGGAGTGCTATGAAGCCTATTATATTAAAAACTCGTTAAAGCGATTATTCACCCAGGGTGGACAGTAGCGGGAAAGTGTTTCTTTCTTGATTTTTATTTGAAACTAGTTTTAGCATCGGTTGTCAGATAGAAGCTGTGACTGTGCTTCCTTGTAGCTACGAGCTGTTTACACATTGCCAGATTTGAGCTAATTCCGATATTCATATTCAGTTTCGGTTGGGAGTCGCTCGTTGACACGATTACACTTCATTTGGTTAATTAAAGAGGTGTGCCCAGCTGTGAAGCAACCCACCACAGTATTTTAGAACTAAGAAACTGAGGTGAAAACGTCAGCCCTCGTTGTGTGAAGACTGTATTGTTCTCTGCTTGATATATCGCTTTGCATGTATTTTCTCATTTGTAAGTCACTTTGGATAAAAGTGTGTGCTGAATGAATGAATGTAAATGTAAATTCAATCATTAAAGTTACCGATATATGTCAATTAGATATGCTTCACAAACACATACTCATATGGAGCTGCATGGCCAAGCACCAGTCATATTTTAATGATAATGATAATAATGATAATGATAATGAGTCTTTATTGATCACATTACAGCACAGTAAATTTCCTTTCTTCACATATATTTTCTTCAGAAAATGTACATTCTAATTCTTTCTCAACTTACAAACTAAAGACAATGTAATAAACATCTCCAGTCCTCTGTGGGGTTTTACAGTCGTGCCCAGCCCATTTCAAATTTCCATCCTATCTGTTTTGTAAAATAAATAAGAAGAAGGAGGAGGAAGTAGTTTGCATTTAGTCATCAAGCCTGAAAGAAGATAAGATAGTAACTCCGTTCGTCAGATACTGCAGAACATCTCTGAAAGACACTGAGATCTATATGAGCTACAACTCTGATAGTTTACCGCCTTCACATTTCAGGTATGTTTCAGTACTTTACTGAAATTCTTCAGGTATTTCCTAAGAGTTAATAAGGGAAATGTGTTATAGAGCTTGACATCTGGGATAATGGATGTTTTTAGTATATTTGTGTTCTTTAGAACAGGGCTTTACATAGATCTTTACACCAGCAGGTGATTACAGTTAAAAAAGAGACTCATGGTGCGAGGTTTTAGAAACAGACTACGGCATAAGATTCAGGTCCACTAATAAATTTACATTAGATGGTCTGATGTTGTGTGATATCTCTATTTATATAACACTTTTTAATTTGTGTTGAACATTTTACAGCGCTTTACATAGTAAAATTAAAAATAGTAAACAGATTAATAAAATTTACAGCGAAGCACCTATATTGCTGGTATGTACCTTGCAGGTCCAGTGCATCCTGTGTAAACAGAACCATTTCACAATCATACATTGATGTGCAGTGATGTGGTACTTGCAGTAATCACATTTCTTATTTCTTAGTGCGTTTCAACACATCAGTGATGGAGCAGAGTCTGTTCATAATCCTGTTTTTCACAGGTGAGAGAGAGAGAGAGAGAGAGAGAGGTGTGTGTGTGTGTGTGTGTGTGTGTGTGTGTGTGTGTGTGTGTGTGTGTGTGTGTTTTAATTAATGGCTTCACCTGATTTACACAAAGGAGGCACTTGGTAGTCCTGACTGATACAGGACATCTGTAGCAACAGGAATTATAATATGTATAGGAGACACAGCACTAGATGTAGCTAGTCGCAGATATATGAAGTTCATTTAGATGTTTTTATAGACAGAAATCTAATTTTGTGTTTGATGTTTTGCACTCAAGATTTTTTTTTTTATTTCATACTGAAAAAATGTTTCATTGATTAGAATTAATATTTCTGACATAGTTACCATTGTGTAGCAATGTGGCTCATTCATCTCGTAGCAACTACGCCACCCCGAGAAAACGGGGAAAATAAAATTGTACACCACGTGTAGCAATGTGGTTCATTTCGTTTATATACTACAGTGATCCTGCCGACTACACTACGTGTAGCAATGTGGCTCGGTTGTTTCGTTTTGTACCAACTACGCCACCCCGAGAAAACGGGCAAAATAACCCAAATAAAGACACGCAAGTATGTTCCACTTAGAACAGGCAAGAGGCATGGACTTCCATAGAAAAATACATTTTATTTTGAAGTTAAAAAGAACTATTTTAAAAGATTATTTTAATTATATTATTATTATATATTTTTTATTTTAAAAGGCCGAGAACTATTTAAAAAGAGGAGCCGCCAACACATTCAGGCATTGGTCAAATAAAACAGTCACAAGAGGAAGTTAACTATCATAGGAGGACTGAGGCTTCCTGTATGAAGGGCAGGCTAGTACGACAACACCAGCTATACAAAAGGGAAAAGCACCACACTAATCAGAATCATACCCAAAAAAGTCACTGCAAATAAACACAGCAACAATAACGCCCCTTAATTAAGTAAAGCCCAAGGTGCCGCAAAGAACTCCCCCCAGCCTCAGGAAGCACTCAGCTCCTACAAGGAGAACACTAATCAATTACAATAAGCTCAAAGCAGACAAACAAAAGAATAAAACACAAAGACAAACTTACTGTCACAAAAACACAGATAACCTCGAGCTCAAACTGATTACAGATAGAAAGTTTACCAAGACTGACCGAAACCACTACTACCACAAATCTGATCTTAATGACAGTAACCAACTCAAAGGAACAGAACAAAATAAAACCAAAATCTAACAGAATGAAGCAGCCCAAAGCAGCAACGTGGCTCCGTGAGTGAGGGGGGGCGCTATACCGAAATGACCACATCTCACTCAGCCCGCCTTAACGCATGCCAAATCAAGGACCCTAAGAACAGACCGGTGTTACAACCTCAATTTGTAAAGCATGCAAAATAGTTTAGCTCAAGTACCAGAACTAAATGATTTACCTACCATGATCCAATGACATGTTACTCACAATGGTACATACGAAAGTCATGATAGTGTCTTTAATTGTTGTGACGACAACAGCTGGCGCTCCTACTGGAGCTACGTTAAATTACCATGCTACACAGTTGGGAGCCTTGATGGCACACTGCACCGAGAGTGAGCAGCATATCACACCTGCACACAGTCTCGGTAGCCCAACATCACACTCTGTAGTCCATAGCAACAAAAGGAAGGGGCAGGTTTTCGACCATGATGCATTCTGGGAGGCATAAACAACCACTTATATACTGTGGAAAAGAGAGAGACCATTGGCCACGTAGTTAATAAGGGTGACATTTCAACCACGACACCCCACTACATTCACATAAACTTTTAAAATTCTCCTCCACAGGAGTCCCCCTCGTCCTGTCTGTCTCTCGTAGGTACTATTTGATCCAGCAGGGAAAGAACTGGAGTGATGCTCAGGCTTACTGCCGAGTCGAACACACTGACCTGGCAATGATGGAAAGTAATGATGACATGGTACAACTTCAGAGTGAAATACAGAGAAATCAATTCAGTTCCAGTGCCTGGATTGGACTGTACAATGACATAAACAGCTGGTGCTGGTCCCTTGGAAATGAGCCACTGGGAAGTATGAGACCATGGAAAATAGGACAGCCTGACAACTTTATGGGAAAGGAATCGTGTGGTGGGATAACTCCATGGGGTTGGACTGATTTGCTATGTTCAAGAGCATTCCCTTTTGTGTGCTTTGATGGTAAGGAACAGCATTTGTTTTGTCAGTTGAGAAGGTTGTCCTAATAAAATCATTGTCGTCAGTCCCATAAGACCTACATTTCCTATCTTGCAGGACGAGCATTACCGCAACTGGTAGCACCCTGTTTATGTATATGGCTGAAAAACTCAGTCACTGAGTCTTCTGTTTAGATGAGGCTCCATCAATATTCTGTACCACTTATCCTACACAGGGTCACAGGGATCCTGGAGCCTATCCCAGGTGAATCGGGCCACAAGGTGGAGGACACCCTGGACGTGGTGTCAACACACTACAGGGCACAGTTCTCTTTATTAAAAAAAAAAAATCTATTTATTTAGTTGATTTTCTGAGTAGAGATTGGTTTTTGAACCGAGTAGCTGGTTGTCTTGTAGTCTTTGGTTTCCATCTCACAGTTGTTTTGCCGTCTGTAATATTTTTTTTGTTGCATTTTTGTTTTTGTTCCTGTAATATCTGCCACTCTTATTTAGTAGAGTAATTTCCTCTACCATGGAGGATCCGAGTTTGATTCCATTACATTCCTCACTTTATTCTGTCTGAGCTCTCATCTCTAGGCCTTTCTGGTATTCCTGCCACACCCTCTGTTAATGTTGGCTGGTGGAACAGTGTGTTAGAGCATTTGTAACTGGAATACTGAGAACTAGGTTTAAGCCGCACTAAGCAAAATCTTCACTTCTCTCATTTGACTAATCAAACTCTGCTATTGGGTCTACTCTTTGGGTGCTCTGCATGAGAGGGTTGTTAAGATGCTCATCCTGATCACAGGGCATCTTACAACCCCATTACAACTTATAATCTACAAATAATCATGTTTTTTTATTCTCACAGACACTAAAACTGGCAATCAGAGATACATGTACATCTCTAACACTAAGACGTGGTATGATGCTCAGGCTTACTGCAGAACGTATCATACGGATCTGGCCAGTGCTAGAAATGCAACAGAAAACTCTGTTATACAGGGACTGGTCACTGGGGTCACTTGGTTTGGTCTGTTCAAAGACTCTTGGAAGTGGATAGACAAAACCAACTTCTCTACCATCAGCTGGATGTCTGGACAACCTGATAATGCCCTGGGGAATGAAAACTGTGGTTATTTAAATAACAGTGAGGCTGCTGATGCACAGTGCTCAGGCATAATGCCTTTCTTCTGTTACTCATGTGAGTTAAAGTTTTATTCAGTCTCATGATAATAAATTTGAACTGCTTTTAGAAAGTAAGTTTGTGGTCATGTTTGTGCTTGCACGTGTCTTTACATTTCTACATTCAGTAACCACAGGACACCAACAAATCGTAAGGGTGAAGGTGCGGTCCAATCAGGATGTGAATGATCCTGCAATAAAGGCAGCCATCTTGGAGCAGGTAGGTCTCATTCTCCTCAAGACTCCACTTATAATGTACATGCTCCTCCTCATTACTGCAGCCAGAACCTGAGTCTTTATCAAACTCAGACATTTATACACTGTATTGTAATCACAATCTGACTGTTGTGTTCAGTTGAAGCATTTTTACATGTTTCACTGGGGAATAGTGCTTCTATTCTGAATTATTGAGTAATTACAGTCCTGTTTTTCAGATCAAGCAGGAACTGAAGGATCATGGGATGACAGAGAACATCAATGTGAAATGGAGAGAGCAACCAGATGGAAAGGTGTTTCACAAGGAGACTGAAAAGAACACTACAGGAAAAGAAGAACTCTAAGTCTTTATCAGTGTCTCAAATTGAAAATAGTTATTTTAGTGATATCAGGGCAAGGCTGGAAAAAGTAGTGAGAGGTTATACTTAAGTGAAAGTGAAAATAATGCGTCTGTATCTTACTCAATTAAAAGTGGAGGTTTCCAGACAACAACAAAAAAGAAAGTAAAATGCTTCTATTTTTAATTTCGTTTTAAATAAATATATTAAAAAATAAAAACAAAAAATGTTTTTATTTGATGAAATTAGATTGTGGTCACATTTTCATATAAAAATATTTTTTTTTTCTTATCTAAACCCGTTAAACCGTTTTTTAATTTTTTTAATTACCACATTTTGCGGTAAGAAACTCACAAACACCTGATATTTAATATTAGCCAGGGTCACTCATCCTTAAGTAACACACTGCAGTCTGGTGGATTATCTATATTCACACACACACACACACACACACACACACACACACACACACACACACACACACACATACAGATAGATATAGCATTAACTACATTGTGTAGAAAGAGAAGGTCAGAGAATGTGGAGAATTGGCATGATTTTAGATCGCTGTTTTTGTACAATAATGGAATTGATTGGATGCTAAACTGAAATGATTAGCTGTTAACTGAGTCATTGACTCATACATTGTGTAGAGTCACTGACTGAGGCAGAGAAGAAGAGACCTGCGAGATTAGTTTAACAAATGCTTTGTAGGTGTAAATAAATAAAATGTCATTTAAAATGATGTTTGTGTTATAGAATTAATAGTAATTAATAAGACATAAGTAAAGTATAAATACGCCAAACGTGTCTAAAGTGTCTGTAGTGTATGAATGTGTGTGTGAGTGTGTATGTGATTGTACCCTGTGATGGACTGACCCCTGTCCAGGGTGTACCCCGCCTTGCGCCCCATGCTCCCTGGGATTGGCTCCAGGTTCCCCGCGACCCTGAACAATGAATAAGCGGTAGAAGATGGATGGATGGATGGAAATACACCAAAATCACACATTAGTATAGAAAGGAAGTACAATTACTCAAGTATTTTCCACCGCTGACTATTTGAACTTTAATGAGATGTAGTTCACTATTAAAGGGATGAAGGATAATTAATTAATAATTAATTATTAATTCTAAGGTAATATTTGTATTTTTCATTTAGCTCTCTACAATGTCTCTAAAATGAAGCTGATCAGCTGAGCTGTTTTTTGGGTCTTTACATATTTGGTGTTGCAGATACAATGCTAATGTAGCTAACATGTAACCAATGTCACCCAAAATATTTGTGTAAAATACACTCAAATCTTTATATACTCAGTTCTGATAACATTTTTAAGATCTTTAATCTTTCATAACTCATATATAGACGTTCTTATACCTTTCCTTATAATAAGCATTGGCTAACCATTCTACACCTGATGAAGTAGAGTTCATAAACTATGTGATGTGAGAATAAGTGAATAATTCGCAGGATATTTCCCTCTGCTGAGTCTCTCCTGCTTTCTCATGAGCTCCATCTGCAGGAGTTCCACTGTGTTCCTCATTTCATTCACTGGGATCTAAACCTCTGATGATGTCTGTAACGCTGCTCTGAAACAATCTCTACTGTAAAAAGCTCGATAAGAATACAATTTTATTCACAACTACTCTATTCACCATAACACAAGCAATCACATGTTTAACATCACACTGCTCACTATATAATAAGTCTGTGTTTTTCTGTATATTAGACACACTAGTGATTTTAATGACCTTTCAGCATCTTTAATCATGTGATTCTAGTATTTACGTGAAGACCATTTAAATAAAGAAAAGGAGAATAAGAAACAGGATTCTGTGGTTCATGAAGAATTAACTAATCTGGTTAATTAACCTGAATGATGAAGAAGCTGCTTGCAATTCAACTGCAGTTCGCTGATATTACACCTTAAAATAACACCCACATCTTATTAAGTTGTGTAGGTTCCATACTGTTAAAAATCTAGAAACAAACTTGAGACCTCACATTAATTAAGATCACTGAACAATAATGTTCTGGAGAACTGAACAGCGCTTAACATTATGATCTTGCCCTGCAATGATTTTACAGCCAGGAAAGTAGTACAGAAGATGATGGATGGATGGTGATTTTGAACCGTTGTGTTACACAATGCTCTCCACCACCATCAAAAGGCCATATCTTTTAGAAGAATGGCGTTCTTTCCTCAAGCACAGTTCCTGAGACTTGTAGAACCTATGCCATGATGCACTGAATCTGTTCAGACAGCTCATCGTGACACAACCGATTAATAACATACTTCATGTTGGTTTGTCCTTTAATTTTTCACCTGTAAAATTTAATATAAAATCAATGAGTTTTTTTTATGTCTTGTCTTTACAGCTGTTGTAATGTCCACAAACCACCAGATGTCACTCTACTCTGTTTCTCACTCTTAGTTCTTGATAACGCATGATTTAGGAGATTTGAAATATGTTTATGGAGTTTATTGAGTGACTTCTTCTAACATTTCGCATACGCATTTTGCATCTCTTCTCCCAGCTGCTCAGCATGGTGCTCGACAAGCCCTGAACTATGAACCTTTCTTAATCATGAGGACTGTTTACAGCCATCTGTCTCACACACGCATTTGTACAAATATCCTGTAAGCCCTGCATAAATTGGTGTTTTTCTTTTTTTATCTTATTAACTGATGATGGATCCATAACTGATGGACTGGCACCCTGTCCAGGGTGTAACCCGCCTTGTGCCCGATGATTCCTGGGATAGGATCCACGTTCCCCGTGGCACTGAAAAAAAGGAGTAAGCGATAGAGGATTGATGCCAACCCTATGATTAGTGTATAACCCACTCTACCACCTGAGCCACAGAGCCACAGCCTGATGGATGGATACATTTTATTTGTGTAGTGCTGGTTTACAGAAATGTATACAGTGCGGATTTAAATATTTTTTTTTTAGGTTTCATTTTTATTGAACATTTCTGCTGAACTTTTGATTAACATTTCTACAGAACATTTCTACATTTCTACAATTTTTGCTAAACCGGTTCTGCTAAACATTTCTGCATAACATTTCTACTGCTAAGCCTATCTAAATCGCCTTTTCTCTTCTGTCCTCCCCACCATTTCCCAAAAATACAAAATTAGCAACAGCAGTAAATATTCACAGTTTTTTTTTTCTTTTTATACAAAGGAAAACAAAATTGAACCCACAACC
>CM022766.1:2862948-2875448 GCA_012411365.1 Ameiurus melas
TTTAAATGTTACAATTACAAAATGAATGAATTCGCAGGTGTTTGACAGAAATGCAGACAAATGCACACATTGAAGAGGAATCATTAAGGTGTCTGGACAGATGGCTAGACAGATAGATGGACAGATGTCTGGACAGATGTCGATCAGTAGAGTAAGTGTGACGTTAGCTAGTATGCGTTAGCTTGACGCCTCTGAGTTTAGGGCGGAACTATCCGGTGCTCCGTACACCAGCACGGAACATTTTGGTGAACGGACCGGAAACAGCGTGCATCCCCACAGCGAACATGTAAGTTGAACCGTGTTACATTTACATGTATTCAAAAGCCGAAGCGACTTACAAATGAGAAAATGCAAGCAAAGAGCAAAGCGAGATGATTGAAACAGTAACTCCAGCGCGGAAGTGTGAGAGGAAGTGTGGAGTAGGAGGAAGGAGGAGCTCAACTCCTCTTCACGTGCAGCAGACGTGAATCCATTCCAACTTACTGGAAAGATAAAAGAGGCGGTGGAAGAGTGCATGGGGATGGATCAGGCCTACATCATCACTGATCTGGACACGAGGCAGCAGTGTGTAAAGAAAATACAAGAGGTGCTAGGTGTAAATCTCCTGAGCTTTTAGCTGTGGAGGAATGCAGGCTGAAACTCATGGAGGGTGTGACGTCATGAAAAGTTTGCAGTGGTGTTAACACTCCGGTCTTAATGAGCACGGGATGTGCTGCTGTCACACCACCAGGAACAAAAGGAGACCACAGTTGTATGTCTGACGGCTGAAATAAGGAAAGCTTCGATAAACAAGGGGGAGGTTTTAGGTGTAGTTAGGGATGCTGAGAAAGTGTAGGACATGAAGTACTGCTAAAGCTTCAAGACTTTTTAACCAAAGATCAAACAGAGTGGAAGTGGGAAGAACAGCATCCCAACTTTATGTAGTGGACAGATGGCGCACCGGATCTCCACGATGATGAGTAACATCTTTTTGCAGATACCAGGAGAAATAGGAAGGTCACGAGGAGGCTTTGAGGAAAAGAGTGATGCATTTGTAGTGCACATTAAGGAAGTCTCAGCAAACCTATCGACTGTATAGAGGAACGGGCGTTATACTGAGGCGTAGGTTTTTCCTTTGAAAAGTGAAAAACTGTCATCAAATGGAGGGAAAAGCTGAGGTTCTAAAGAGCAATCTGAAAGAGCGGAGACATTTCGGTTCTCGGGCGGGACATATTCGAAAACTAATTAGGAAATGCAAGAAAGTGTTCAACATAATGGGGTGTCTGGTATGGGATGCCATAAAATATCACTTAAAGACATGGGTCTTTAGTGTACAGATCAGCTCGTTGACGAGCTGAAGGAGTTAAATAAAAATCACATTTAAAAAATGCTAAGGATTTCAAATTTCCCTCTCGTACGAACAACCTAGAGCAGCGGTCCACAACCTTTTTTGCGCGACGGACCGGTTTAATATCAGACAGTATTTTCACGGACCGGCCTTTAAGGTGTGGCGGATAAATACAACAAAATAAAATGATAGGACCGGCATAAAAACTGGGGTCTTTTTAAAATATAATAATAAACGTGAATCCAATGTGAAATCGCAGATTTATTAGCAGCGTCCTCGTAACATCCTCTCTCCCCCCTAACGCTCTCTGGTCTCTATGGGAAGGTTTCAACGTATCACGTGACCGAGACGAGCGTCTTGACATGCGTCAAGAGTGAGTCGTAGAAGGATGTAACGGAGAGAATCCGCTCATTTTTCAGATCCAGATAATAAATAAAACGGAAATAATGTAAGTTATTTATTCTTTCTGTGCGGCCCGGTACCAAATGACCCACAGACCGGTACCGGTCCGCGGACCGGGGGTTGGGGGCCGCTGACCTAGAGGACATGCAAAACATGATAAGATGTTAAGGCTTAGGCAATGGCCTCAGCACAAGTTTAGAAAACTGATGTCCGGTCTGGAATGCTTGTTTGTCTTTGGGTGCTCCTGTCGATCATTTTGTAGACACTACACTCTACACTCATTTTGTAGACACTAGGTTTATGTTGTGGCAATATGCTTCATTTCATATTAGTGAAGTAAGGATGTTCTCAATTTGTGATTTACAAGATGAATAGTCGTAGAACCCATTTATTCGCTTGCTTGGTTAACTTTTGGAGTACCTGACCTGCTTTATGCCTTTAAAATTGCTCAGGATAAGGAATTTGGTGTTTGTGTATCTTTATTTAAAAGTGGATGTAGGATTTAGGTTATAGTATTAATCATTAATAGCATTAAAGAAAATCTTCTTATAAATGATCCATTGTCTTGTATTTAATGTTTATGTACTTCATTGTGGACGCCTCCATATTAGACTGATACTGCCTTCAAGTTCTCCTCAGAAGTTTGTGAGTACGAGTTCGGAGGTGGTGTAAGTGGACAGCATGGGGAAACTTTATTTTTTTGTCATCAACAACACGAACTTTATTTTGCCTTAATGACTGAACATAAAGAACTGAATAGTTAGCATGCATAATTATCGCTGAATGTATGCTGACTTCAAGTCAAGTCCTGTCAGAACCATCGTAATTAAGAGGTGAAGGCAAATTAACATGCCACCACAATGTCGTAATTACAACATGGGAACCTACTTTCTGCGTTGGTTGTGTGTCAGTAACAATAACAAAAAGTCATGAGTATGAATGTCATGTCTACAGCAGATGGTAAGATTTCAGAGATTAGGCTAAATAAACTTCTTGTTGTTGAGACAAAAGTGTCCTCATGTCACTCGACACACATCTCGTCACCCTTTCCAAACCCGGACGCCTGAACTTCACTGGAGGACTTGAAGGCAGCATATTCTGGATTTTTCCTTCTCTGAGGTCATAATTTGACACTTATTCATGGATCACTTCCTCACTATCCCTCTCTCACACATACACCATCGTTTTCTCAATTACTATATCACTCACTCACACCCTCCTGTTTCATGCCATCTCTTGCAATTCAGTTCACCTTCAGTGAGCACTTTCACCTGGTCAGGGTCACACTTATTCACACCTTGGGGCAATTTGGCATAGCAGTCCACCTACTGGAATGTTTTTGGGAAATCTGAGGAAACAAACAGAGGAAGATCATGTGAAACTCCACACAGACAGTAACCCGAGCTCAGGATTTAACTAGAGACCCTGGAGCTACGATGTGGCAATGGTCTCTCTCTCCGGTTCAAATCAATGAGCTTTACCGGTGTGATGGTTACAGCCTTACCACAGCACTGAATTTACAAGAAATTTTATACAAATAGAAAACAAATCATAATAATATATAATCACTCAGCACAAACGACAGCCAGGTCTCTATGTTAGTCATGTACTATACTCCTCCTCCTCTTCTCTCCTAATAAGACAAGCTGTTCATCAGTGTTGGTAAGAGTGTAGAACTGAGGATATATTTTCTCAGCTGGATTTTCCAACATTGGCTGTTTATTTGATACTCACAAAATTAGTGCAGTGTTATTTTCACTCTGTCCATCTCTGCTCTTTTAACCAGCCGATCTCAATAGTACACAGTCGTTGGTATTGTGTTCCTGTGTTTAATCGCAGTCACTCTGTTCAGGTGATCTGCCGCGGTGTATAATTGATTCAGGGCCAGAACGCATTTCCTCCGCACTCATGTTTTTAGAGCATCACAATGTGATTGAATCTGATTGTTGTTCCACAGCAGAGCTGGGTGACATGACAACATCATCACGATACCTTTCTACAATACATGATACATGATGTGCATCACGATATGTATTTTAGCTAACAAGCTAAAAAGCCCTATTCCGCTGGATATGATGGGTTTTGAATGTCAGTTCTTTTTTTCCCTGTAGATTCCCCAGACAGAAATCTGTCCATAAACAGAAATGCTTCGGAGAGGATCAGCACTGGTAAGTATATCTTTTGTACATAGTTTTATATAGTAATGGTTTACTCTTTTTTTTTTATTTTTTTTTAAGTGATGTTTTTCTTGATGTTTTAACCAGTTTGTATTCAAGTCTGTTTTTTGTTTTTATATATTTTGTGTTTTTATTTGTGTTTTTTATTTTCTTATGGTGTAAAGTGCCTTGAGAAGCTGCTTTAAAGGCACTATATAAAAATTGTTTATTATTATTATTATTATTATTATTGTTGTTGTTGTTATTATTATATAAGTAGATGAATGTTTTATTCAACAGTTATTCAGGCAGATTGTCAGGAACAGATCCACAGATGCCAGTCTCATCTTGGAGAGATGTGAGTTTCAGGTTCTTCCACAATCGTTTCCATGAAGACAGTATTTTTAATGGAACGACGATTCCAACATTGACACTTTGTGAGAGCATATCAACTCTCTCCATGTTAACACCGAGAGATCTTTTTGACCTTGTGTTCGATGCAGACGTTGACGTTGAAGTGTACCGTGGCCGAGAGATGCGTGGCACCCCGAAACAAAATCGGGAAACACACAACCAAACCAGACGTCACAGCTTGATTTAGGGAAATGACGACTGTTTTAAAATTGAGATTTAGGGAAATGTTTTCTCATGGTGATTAGGTACCTTTTAAATAAATCATACTGACAGTAAAAGCTTAAACAGACTTCATTTGGACTTGTATACAGTTATTGAATGGTATTAATATTCTGACTGTCCAATAGAGACATTGTTTATTCAATAAAAGCACATCATTTAGATTCCTTGTACCTGTGAGACGTAAATCACATGCAGCATTAATCATAAAATAAAGCTTTCGGCTCCGCAGCTGGATGTGCTGCAGTGTGTGTTTTTAAGACATCCCTACAGTTTCTTGATAGCAGTAGTAATGGGATCATCACCTTCTTTAATGAAAACGCTGAGTGCACCCCAGTCCCTTCTCACTCGACAGCAGTGACTGACCTCACTTAATAGCTAAATGAAAACAAGTCTCCACAGCCACAAATCTTCCCAGAAGAGTGGAGATTATTAACAGCAAAGTAGGAATATATCTGTAAAGGGATGCTGTGGTGGTCAGGTGTTATACCAGGACGCAACTCTGTCACATGGTTTTCTGTTTAAATGGTCAATCAGGAACAGTGGTTTGGTTTTGTACATTGATTTGTAAATAAAAGTGGACTTGACTTGTGTGGCACTGACCCTCTCTTAGTCCGCTCGTAGTTTGATTTATCCTGAATAAACACATGGGTGCCATTAGTCACATTTTGCTCTAACATACATTAACACATCCTTCTCCTTCTCCGTCTCTCTCTCAGCCATTAACCGGGTACAGCTGCTGGGGCGTGTGGGCCAGGACCCTGTTATGAGACAGGTTGAAGGTAGAAACCCCGTCACCATTTTCTCTATGGCCACGAATGAGATGTGGCGCTCTGGAGAGGGCGATATCCCCATGACCGGTAACATCATGCAATAAATATTTCAGATATGGAAATATACTGTATATGCACTAGTGTTGTGATGGTAAACCTGTATGTAGTCCTGATTCCTGTCATATAACAGTAGGGAATGTGTATAACCTTGTTGTTGTTTTGCTATACCAGTATGTATTTCAGTGTTGCTCTTATAAACTGCTAATTTCCGAATTTTACAATAGTTTTAAATCAAGTTATTTATTTATTATTACTCATGGGCTGCTCAGAACTGTACATTGGTACAGAGAGGTATTATGATGTACTGTGTTTTCCTGACTGCTATTGGTTCTCAGAGTGGAGTTTATAAATGTTTATTTGGTGATTGTGGTGGTACCCGTCAGTTTATTATGGAGTTCCAATAGTTAATAATAGAGCTGTAGCTAATGATTATTTTCATAATCGATTAGTTGGTCAATTATTTCTTCTATTAATCGGATGGGGGAGGGGCAAACTTTCAGTACCACTTTTTTTCGTTTGTTTAAAATAAAGTCCACAAACTGAGTGTTACAAATATAAGCTTGTTTGTCCAATTATATGAGACTGAAAAGAAACCAATACACAGACACACACACACAACAGAATATATATTATTAATTTAGGACTGTAGTTTAATTCAATGCTATATCTATAAAAAAAAGTAATACGTAAATACTTCTATAATATGAAAACTTTGTTTACTTACTTTATTATATCAGTCCAACAGTACTAATTCACTTGATTATTAACGAATTGAACTGAACTCGGTTTAGTTTTCAAGAAGAACAGAAATCACCCAGTTGAAACTTGTCTTCTGCATGTGGAATCGTGAGAGTTGAGGCTAAAAATGCAGCTTGGCAAAACCCTTTCCACACCAGCTGCTGCAAGTAAACTGATACGCTGTGAAAGTGTAAAAACCTGAAAAATAAGCCAGATAAACTGGTACATGCAGCACACACCACCATTTCAGGGTCTCTGCTTCATTGGGAATCAGTGTGAGTCAGATGTGGTCTGGTGGTTAACCCTTTTCGTTGGTGGATGAGGTGGAGCTGAGTCAGCTTCTGTACATCTGTGCTGGGATCATGTGATAAACGAGCAACTCTGTAAATAACAAATCAATGCATATAGACAGAATGTACAACCCCGATTCCAAAAAAGTTGGGACGCTGTGTAAAATGTCAATAAAACCTGAATGCATTGATCTGCAAATCTCACAAACCCATATGTTATTCACAGTAGAACATAGAAAACTTATCAAATGTTTAAACTGTGAAAATGTACCATTTAAAAAAAATATATGGTCATTTTGAATTTCGCTGCAACATGTCTACAAAAAATTTGGGACGGGGCAACAAAAGGCTGGAAGAGTAAGTGTTACTAAAAAGAAAGAGCTGGAGGTTAATTGGCAACAGGTCAGTAACACGATTGGGTAAAAAAAAAAAAGGAATCTTAGAAAGGCTAGGGTTAGGGAATTGGAAATCATTGCATTCTGTTTGCATTGTAGTTATGGTACTAGAATATAAATCTATCCTTCGTTCGTGTTGAACGTGTGATTTCTGGGTACACAGGAGATGTCAGTCAGAAGACGACATGGCACAGAGTCTCAGTGTTCAAGCCCGGGCTAAGAGATGTGGCCTATAACTATGTAAAGAAAGGGTATGTATACAGTGCAGTACACCTGAAGTGTTTTAAATGGTTATATATGTAATTGTACCAAATAAGATCAACTTTATTGATCCCACACTGGGGAAATTCCCTAATGTATGTACATTTGAATGTGTGTCAGTACTTTTTAGGATTATTAAAAAAATAAAGTGAGGAATGTGATGTTTCAGCTCAGTTCATGACCGATCAGGCCGATCACAACCAGGGCTAAAGACGTGGTACACAACAAACTTTAGCTGCAGAACCTGTGTGCTAACTTAACAAATGTTAAATAAAAAGTCTAAAAAAGCTAATGTCATTGATTAAACATAGTCTAACAGTGCTAATGCTTTTGCTGTTATTGATAAACATTGATTGTTTTTTTTTTAATACTATGTAATACATTTGAGAATATGACGATGCTTCGGTAACTGAAATCTCACACCACCTCTGACAATGCGAATTCGTAAGGGTAGTAATGTTAAGATATTCAGGGGGTGTGGGTGGGTCAGGAGAGTGGGGAGAATGAACTATATGAAGTGATATGATTTATTGTGTGTGGTTTAAAGGTAGAGAGAGCTCACAGATGATGCTGATGATGACGGCTTTGTACCACCGTCAGATATTTGACATTTAAAATCATTGTTCAGGTCTCGGATTCTCGTCGAGGGGAAGCTTGACTACGGGGAGTATGTGGACAAGAACAACGTGAGACGGCAGGCCACCACCATCATTGCAGGTTAGACATAACACAGCTAAAATACTCTTGATTCTGCTCAATATTAGCGGTAGGTGCTACTTATCTAGCAAGGCATTAGAAAGTTTAGAAGTTCATGATACAGTTCATGACCGATTTAGGACTTAGAAAATAATGATTCTGGGTCGAGTGTGGCTTTGTACTTCGCCAACAATAGATCTTTTCTCTCTTTCTACAGATAACATTGTCTTTTTGAGTGATATACGGGATCGAGAGTAAAGGATTTTCCAGGAAGCTTATTAAACAGTACCCAATGTATTATGATATTCTTGTTATTTGTTCTTTTGTGTGACTGTGTGTTTGTTCAGCAGAAGGTATTGTAATTATGTATGGCTTCCTTATGTGAACAGAAGTTAACAGGTTTGACCAAACCTTACAGTGAATTTATACTCTTCTTCAAAAACAGATTTGGTTTTTATTACTGATGTACTCTACCTTGTATTGTAATAAAAAAATCTACTGAACTCCTGTCTTTAGAGACTTGGTGTGAACTCTTCACCACAGTGGCAGAACTCATTTATGTTTTGTATAAAGACAGTTTCTCTCTTGTTTCCTGGATGAAACAAGATCCCTTCTAATCCTTTTATGTCCTACCGGTTCAGTATATCTGGTTTCAGAAGCTTTTAAACACTTGTTTCAGGGAAACTTCTTTAAGTGGTGGTTTCAGTAGTCTTTGCACTTGCTCTATATATAAGGTAGAGTTTCTAAACAGCCTGTTTTGTACACATGGAATATAGAATTAGGTGCAAAGATTTGCACATACTCTGAATAAAATAAATAGGTTTTAATTAAATAAATAAAAAGACTTTGTGGTAAATAGATACAAATGTAATTTATACCAACAAGACATTTAGCGTGCTTAGTTTCACAGATGTTCATTCATTAATACAAGTAACAAACATGCACAAATAGTGTATCTTGATAGAATCACTTCAGTGGTGTGTATCACGCTTTCTGAATGTGGTGTTTTAAAAAAAAATCATTTATAAGTATGAATGCAAACCTTTTTGTCTTTATAAATGTGCATCATGTCTTTCCTATCTTTTGGATCCTCTCAGTTGTAAAATTCACAAACTCTTCTTCAAATCAGGCTTGGAACCTAAAAGGGTGATGGTAAAGCTTTGACTTTAGCTTTTGGTTCTTTCAAAGTATTTTTTTTTTTTTTTTTTTTTTTTGCTAAACTGTATGGCTCAAAGGTTTGTACACACCTCAATCCATCCTTGAACATCCCATTCCAAATTCATGGCCATTAATATGGAGTTGGTACCACATTTGCTGCTATAACAGCCTCCAGTCTTCTGGGAAGCTCTGTGCAGGACACTCGACACTTCTTCCACTCCAACCTTCACACACCCTGGAGCTCGCTTTGTGTACAGAGACTTTTGTGGAACAGGTTTGAGTCTCTTAGTTCCAGTGAAGGGAAATTGTAATGTTACAGCATCCAAATACATTCTATACAATCGGGTGCTTCAAACTTTGTGGTAACCGTTTGGGGAAGAACCACATATCCCTGGTGAAGGGGAAAAAAAACCCTGTAGAAACCATTATGGAAATTCTAACAATTCTAAAATGGAATCCACACAACATGCCACCAATAGAAGGCAACAAATTACCAGTACAGACCCACAGGGACCATTACAGTTCCCATTAAAACCAATACAATTCTTATTATATAACCACTAAAAACATTACAATTTTTATGAAGGTTTCTATTCTTATTATTTTGTTTTGTCTTTGTTTTCAGCAGGGATGGGTGTGATGGTCAGGTGTCCACATACTTCTGGCCGTCCAGCGTGTATGTAATTCCTGGTTAGTTTTAATACCCATGACTTTATAAAGTGTAAAATCCATGTACATGTCCGTGTTCGACACAGACACCAAAAAAGGAAGCAACTTTTGTGTTGTGTATTTATTGATGTATTGTTCTGGACACTCATTTCTTATCAATACTGTGAATACTACCACTAAACTGACTATTTCAAAGTGAAAAAGATCTGAAATACAACTGAGTGTTTGAGGGACGGACAGCAGGGGGGGCTCACGAGGAGTACTGTTGGCTTTATTCGGTTTGCTAAGAGTTTTAGCAGCTTGGGTTGTGTACACTACACTCTGATTGGCTGTCTGTCCTGTCAGTTCCCACTAAAGTCTTACGTGTTTCGAGCTCTGCTTGTCTTTTTTTGTTTTACAAGTCTCACCTGATTGGTTGTGGACACAAGAGGGCGGGCTTTATACGGGTTATGGGTTCTGTTTGTTTAGGTCTTCGAAAATGGCTTTGTTACGACAGGAACATGAGTGACACGTTGTGCTGTGGTGTACACGCAAATAAATAAGTTTAAAACAACACCAAACACGTGTAACACGTTCAGTAAAGAGGATGTAAAACACCAAGTTGAAATATGATGATATGAATATTATATGTGCGTTACTCTACAAACAGCCGTGATTTCTCCGCCCCCAAAATTCCTGCGTGTCCCAGGAGGGGCGTGGTTACTGAAAGTCGAGCTCCACCCGCGTCACGTGATCATTACTGGAGACTCTGGATGATTATATCTCCGACTTGACCAGCGAAAGGGTGACTTTTATAGGAGGTCTCTCTCTCTCTCTCTCTCTCTCTCTCTCTCTCTCTCTCTCTCTCTCTCTCTCTCACACACACACACACACACACGCGCACGCACACACACACACACTCATCCTGATCAACACCCGGGATGGAGGTACTGGACAGCAGTGAGCCGCTGTTACAGTGGGACCGGAATCTGAGCGAGCTGTCCGAGTCAGCAGATAGCGACAGTGTCCTGTACAGCACGGTGAGTACACGCTTAAGCACGTCACCGCGGGGGACTTTCCTCCCGCTGTGATTGGTCACTCATCGCTGGGGTCGTGGGTCAAAGTTTTCCCCAGAACCCTAGCGGAGTTAGGACCCAGAGTAACCCCCGAGGAGCGTCCTGGCTCCTGAGGGATAAAGTTCACTCGGTGCAGGAGAGCCCTATTATTATTTCTTTTTATTTATTATTATTATTATTATTATTTTATTTAAAGGTGCAATAGACAATATTTGGATTTCTCACAAGTACAAATAACGTGGGAGGATGTGTAGAAATGATGATCAGATTACAGTTTAAACCGTTGTTTCGGAGCGTTTCACTTCGGTGGGGAAAATATTCCAGTGTGGATACGTGCATCCGGTCCGGAAGGTGTGTTTGTGTTTGGGATTGGTCAGTCATTTTAATAGACACGCCCCCCGCCCCAATGCTGCACGTCTCTTAATCTGGTCTACATAAATGGTCCTAAATTGTAGAATCCTGTATGTGTGTGTGTGGAGTTTGCATATTCTCCCCGTGCTGCGGGGGTTTCCTCCGGGTTCTCCAGTTTCCTCCCCCAGTCCAAACACATGCATGGTAGTCTGATTGGCGTGTCTAAAGTGTCCGTAGTGTATGAATGGGTGTATATGTAATTGTACCCTGTGATGGACTGTCCAGGGTGTACCCCACCTCGTGCCCCATGCTGCCTGGGATAGACTCCAGGTTCCCCGCGACCCTGAGAGGGAATAAGCGGTAGAAGATGGATGGATGGAACTTTAGTTAACCCACTATAAGTTTTGGTGGCAGAGGTTTGTGTACATTAGTGAAAATGTGGGCAGGCTCAATGAGTAAAAAAAAACTATTCAATTCTTATTCAAGTCCACCTGTTTAACCTTTAAAGACCACCCCCTCCCCCAAATCTTACATAATGAACCTTTAAAAATTCAACATGGGATCAAATGCAAGGCACAAACTAATTACAGGCTTCATGTTCCCACTATTCCTGGTTCCAGCGATCTGGAGTTAGGTTCTCTAAAATCAAGACTGAAGGCTATGGCTTCAGAATAATGAGTAGAAGAGAAGCTTCATGTGCCTTCAACACGTTTTCAAAAACCCGAACGTTTTGGAAGTATGAATGCGCCGCTCTGAAGGACTGCCTACACTGATTTGTGGGACAGTTTCTGTCGGACCAGGAAGGAGAGAATAAGTTCTTTGTGTTTTTGGATCTTGGGCCCGGTCAAGCACGGACATTTCCTTCACTTTCCTTCTCCCTCTCCCTCACATTCTGGGGTTTTGTTGACGCAGAATTCCTCACAACAGTGCCAACTTGTTTCCCATCCATAGCTTCATTCATCTCCCACTGGGAATTCAGGGCTCCCTCTCTTTTTTTCTCTCTTTTTTTACACTTCAGGAGGTCTGGCAACCACGTATTTGCATGATACACGTGGCTCACATCTGGTATTTTCACATCTGGCGTCGGTTTTCTTGCCAGGGGCATCATTTAAACTGCTGTTTATTTCACCCCTCCTAACCACCAACTTGCATATCATGAAGTGACTATCTGACATAGTGTTTTATAAAAATGCTGTTGTAATATCGGCACCGTTCCCCTTCTTCTTCTTCGTCTTCTTGCCCTGTATATATGTTAACATTAACGGCTTGTGATTTATGGTTGGAGCTACAGGTGGCCTTTTCTCCAAAGCTCCAACTGTCTCCTTTCTTCTTGGGGTGAAGGAGTTTTCTCTGCTAACCCCTCAGTGCGTTTTTTTCTTCTTCTTTTTTTTCTCTCTTTTAAACTCACTTCTTTCTTCAGCTGAAAACTAGCTGTGACCTCATTCTGCATATTCGAGTAGTTTATTTCCCCCAAAATAGTTTATGGAATACTTTAATCATTTGGGAATATCATCTGGTTAGAGATAAGCTCCTGAT
>CM022766.1:2880448-2882948 GCA_012411365.1 Ameiurus melas
CAGTTCATCCCAAAGGTGTTCAGTGGGGTTGAGGTCAAGGCACTGTGCAGGAAACTTGAGTTCTTCCTCACCAAATTTGATGCACCATGTCTTCATGAAGCTCGCTTTGTGCACAGGGGCATTGTCATGCTGGAACATGTTCGGGTCTCTTAGTTATCTTAATTAGGTCTCTTAATTGTGTGATTCAAACTGTGTGGCAACAGTTTTGGGAAGAACCACATATGGGTGTGACGGTCAGGTGTCCACATACTTTTGGCCACGCAGTGTGTTTGTATACACAGATATACAAAGACACAATCAAATAGCAACTTATAAGTTATTTTTTATGCTTGTGACCAACTTGCGTGTAGAATGGGTATGAGATACTCCAGTGTTTCTGCTGAGTATCTGGGGCTGAGCCAAACTGGAGTCATGTCCTGAATAAGAGCAAGGTATTTAGAAGGTGCTATGGGATCATTCTGCCATTTTGTTAGGGTTACTTCTTGGGTTACATACCACACATACCGTGAGAGCTGAAACGGTTAGCTGTTTCATTGTTGCTTTCAGGACTGGCTTCAAAGCAAGTCAAGGGAGTAGCAGTTGTATTGTGACAAACTCCTGAGGATCACTTTTACATTTCTGGTGTGTGCCATTTTCATTTGAGAAGTAACTCAATGCCCATGTATAGTTTACAGGTAAATGAGTACAGGTCCCACAGATCTTCAAGCCATAATGTAATAATTACTAACCAATGTGTGCAGGTACAGTTGAAGTTGGTATGCCTTCATAGTTGCCTGGGTGTTCTCCTTACTGTGGTGGTGTATATTTAAGCATATACTCGCCAACCAGTTTGTACAGCTTCACTGTCTTTGCACACTGTACCCTCAGGTTCCTGTTCTTGGCTGGCAGGATTGAGCCCGACATGGTCTGTTACTGTTTTTGGCATGTTGTGCATTCGGAGATGCTTTTCTGCTCACCATGGGTGTAACGAGTGGTTATTTGAGTTACTATATCCTTCCTGTTAACTTAAACCATTCTCCTCAGAACTCTCTCTACACAGTGTTTCTGCCCACAGAACTGCCACTGGATGTTTTTTTTTGTTTGTTTGTTTTTCGCACCATTCTGTGAAAACTCCAGAGGCTTGTGTGTGTGAAAAATCCCAGTAGATCAACAGCTTCCGAAATACTCAAACCAACCTGTTTGAAACCAACAGCCATGCCACCATGAAAGTCACTGAAATCACTTTTCACAGGACGATATCTTCCAAACCATAATGAACACTTGGTACACGTTTGTATGAAAACCTGTCGACTATCTAGGCTGCTAGATAACACGTTAATAGCGGATCACCCGTGAGATACTGCGCCATTGGCATCGGATTGCCAAGTCCAGTAGGGCAGAAGAGAAATGATGATATCACAGAGAAACAGCAGTGATGTTCTTTTGGACATTGATACAGCCACACAGATCAGTCACGCATGGGTTTCCTTTTTGCAGATAAGCTCTTGCTGCCCTTTGATTGTCTTGTGTTCAACTATAAGATGTCATGCTGAACAATCCCAATACCACATTGGGTTCTTCTCATACTGATCAAACACATCAACTACTGTCCTAACTAATGGGGGTCAGGGTAGTTCAGTGGTTAACACCTTGGACTACTGCTCGAAAGGTTGTTCGTTCAAATCCCAGCACAGCCAAGCTGCCAACCCTAGGCCCTTAACCCTCAAATGCTCTGGATAAGGGCATCTGCCAAATCCATCAAAAAATCCCCAAGAAAAGGAACTTGTATAAATCTGACTTCCACTGATCTACTTTGAAACATGGCCTTGCTAGCAGACACCACGACTTGGCACACAATAACGATAATTACTGACATTGTACAAGACTCCTTTCCAAATAAAACAAGGTCTCAAGGCTGGAATTTGAATGTTTTTATATGGCGCAGACATGTTTTACCATATCACTACACCGGGTCAGAAAATGATTAAAGACCAAGGTACAATTCACACGAGAGGCATGACCTTTGCCCCTGGAGCGTGTGTGTGTGTGTGTGTGTGTGTGATTGCACACTCCTTGTAGCTGAGTATCTCATTCACATCTGTTTTTCTGCTCTTGCATTAACCCAGTTAGCATGTTCCTCCCCCACTCTTCTTCCTCTGGCTCACATTTACACACATCCTGGTGTGGCTAGAAATGATGCGCTGCCCTCTGAATTCTGCCACTAACACTGACACTAACACTAACATGACTACCATGGCCTCTCCAGATGGGTTCCGTATAAGAAATCTCTGCTTTTCCAAACACAGACACACGCTCCCTTGTTTCTCAGTTCACACACCACGAACAAAGAAGCCTTCTCTCCCTGCGTTCAACCAACACCTCTCATGAACCCACTAACTCGCTGCCATATGCCTTAGTGACGAGCCGCTTTTATGTATGATCAGCATAGGGGTTTTTTTTCAGAGAAAGTCCTCCGATATGGCTGCCCAAAAGCCCCTGCGTTCTATATTTGTCATGTCAT
>CM022766.1:2887948-3058814 GCA_012411365.1 Ameiurus melas
AAGCTGCAAGACCCAGCTGGGGTTTGAACCAGCGGCTGGATGCTGGTGCTTCAGCAGCTTGTCCTGACTTGTTTGAGTGAAGCAAATGCTTTTGCTGGGTGAAGCAGAGAGAGAGAGAGAGAGAGAGAGACGAATAAACTATCTGCCCTCCAGCCAGATATCTGAGGGAGAGCTCAAGCTTGCTGATTGTACAGAGTGAGATTAGATGGCCTCTGATAGGTGGAGTGAAAGTCGGTGGGTTGCAGCGTTGCTTTGACTCCAGTATGCCGGCTGTGAAATGTGACATCTAAAGGATCCCGCTGAGAGTCATTTAACCACTTAAATAGGGTGCAGTTTAAATAAGCACCAGCCCCTGTCTCTGTAGCTGAACCTGAGGCAGTAAACTGGGGCAGGAGAACCCCTGTAGACGTGTGTAGATGTGTCTTCTGATATTTCAGAGAACAAAAGTGGTAATTATGGTGTATATTACGAAGACGCAACTCCAAACACACACCAGCATAAGCTTGAAGTAATCATGTCCTGTCAAAAAACAATAATAACAAGTACTTAACCAGATTTATTTGGCTTTCCAGACTTTTCAATTGCCTACGAAGAAGTACGACACAGACAACAGCGAGAGTTAAGAACCGATTTAAGATCGTTCTCATGTCTTAAGATGAATGTCTCAGAAATTTAAGACATGAATTAAACACATCCATATGGAAACTATCCATTTGATGTGCTACAGGTTCTAACAAATGTAGACCTCTTATTAAAAGTAAGAAAGGTTCTTGGGTCCTTGCCTGTTGTGGCTCTTCCATTGTCCTTGTCATTGTATTTTTCTCACTTGTTGGTTTGTGAAGGAGCGACACTTGATATAATCCTGCCACAGCTTTAACTTTATATTTAGATTTCATTGCAGACTTTTTGAATAGAATTAGTTGTTTTTTTGTCATAATTGTGAAATATAACCAGTAATTTCCATTGGCTAAATTGGAAAAGATTTCAAATTGCAGAAACACTCATCAGATCTTTTCCTTTTCAGTCTTTGCCTTTATCCAACATTGCAACCTCAGTGTCAAGTGTAATTCATTTTCTTTACAGGTGATTGATTACATTTCTGCCATTTACAGTTTGGCGCGTAATAATTTGAACACTATATTTTTGGGGTTTTTTTTATTTCATATATATATGAACATTTTAGTATGATATATTTTTCCACGTGTCCATTTCTGTAAACCGCTGGCAAGAAATTTGACAAATCTTTAAAAAAAAAAAAAGCCCAATCTTATCTCATCTCATTTTGTTCTGTGTTCTCTCTGTATGTGCATCATTTCTGAACCTCTGTCTCTGACCCGTGCAGCACTTCACTGATCTCCTGGATGACCTGTCTCAGGAGGCCTTGCTTGGCCAGCTGCTGAGCGACCCCTTCCTGTCAGGGAGCAGCGAAATGATGGACGTGGAGGAGGAGCTGTGCCCGGCCTCTCCCCCGCCTCCTCACATCCAAGCCGAGCACAGTTACTCACTGAGCGGAGACTCGCGGCCTCAGTCGCCCCTCTCGCACCTGACCACTGAGAAAACCAGCAGCGAGCCTGGTGAGTGTAGGAAAAGACAGATTACAGAACTTTAATTTGATATCAGCCTCTTAAACCCCTCCTCCTTTATATTCTGCATGAGTGACGCATATTTTCCTCAAAACAGTGAACTGTACTGTCAGTGTTACAGATTCAAGTGAATTTGTCTGTATGTTGATTGGTCTAAAGCTAATACTTGTATACACAGTAAAACTTATTTAAAGGTAAAAAATAAAAAAGAGCTGCATTGTTTACTGTTCATGCCATGAGCAGCCATTTTGATTTGATGTCACTTGCTGAACTTGGGGGTCGAGGAGACTGTCCCAAGTTCCCGAGGAGGAATTTGAGTTGAGGGGACATTTTCTTTGGTCTTTCCTACTCAAAGTTTGGAAATTATCAGGCTACATCCACTTTTGATAGGGTGGGTTAAGCTGGGTTTTTAAAAATAATTTTTCTCATGATTATTCCTTGTTGCACTGTGCGACCCGATCCCAGCAAAATCTTGGCAGAATTCTACAGACTATCATCTCAGATTATACAATACAAATCCTAGGCCTAAGATGAAATAAATAAAATGACTAGGTTCTGTCATACTGAGTGTGCAGCAGTGCAGGACAGGTTTGCATCTCTTCGACTGGAAATCATGAAAAAGTTGCCGTAGTAATAAATAACCTTGTGCTGTACTTCATCCTCTGTTTCTTTCCACGTTGCATCTCCTTTATTGTCCTGTTGTGATATAACTGTCATGAGGCGTTCTAGAGATGCTCAGTAATAATAATAATAATAGATGATGATGATGATGATGAGAGCTGTAGTGAGAGACCTGTTGACTGTGTGCAGGAGAGTCAGACAGCGAGGACTGGCCTGTGGAGCAGGAGGAGGAGATGGAGGAGGAGGAGGAGGAGGAGCGGTTAAACCAGAAGATGGAGCCTCTGCTCTGTGATTCTCCAGCTCTGCTGCCTACACTGACTCTCACCCTCACAGTTGACCCAGCGCCCATCGCTTCCCTCTCACACGCCACACAGCTCACCACGCAGGTCTGCCTGCTCTGTTTCCACAACCTTTTAAAATGAACATGAGCCTTAGTTAGGACGTACGGTAAGAACGGGAAGCTTGTCAATTAATGCACCGTGACGTCAGCGACACTTTTCTGGCCACAAACACATTTACTGCAGACGGAAACATCTTCATCAGGCAAAACTAAAGCTTTAAACTACTCATGTAGTTGTGACCGTCTTCTACGGAGGAATATTCCTGTGTTTATTTGGAGTCTAGCACTTAATTAGCGCGTCTAAAGCCCTGTTCAGATTGGATTAGTCTGTCTGTAATAAAATTAGTGATGAAACTCTCGCGTCTGGGTAACAATGAAATGATGACAGGAGGAATGAGTTTCTAGTAGGTTGTATTTTCTACAAACTCGTACAGCATGTTTCCGTTACGTGGTCATATGATCACGCTCCGTTCACAACATGGAATATTTAATAGAAATAAAGATGAACTTCTCGGCATTTGTATATAAATAAATAACTGTGAGTGTAGTGTTATTAATGTTAATAATTCTTACTAATACATACTAACGTGAACAGATTGTATGTGTACATTCTTATAAATATTGTTTACTTTGCTAATATTCAACTTAATACACCACAATATACAGAAAATGCACATTTTATCATTGTGTGTTGCTATTAAGAGATACTTTCTTGGTTGAATGAGGCATTCGTAATTAAGTTCTATACACTCAATACTCCGTTTAAAGGTAAATATGAGATCATTGATCGATTTTTCCCCATGTTGTCTGTGTGTGATCACTACAGATAAAGGAGGACGAGAGCTACAACCCTCAGGTTAAACTGGAGCCACATGAGGTGGATCAGTTCCTGAACCTCTCCCCTAAAGGTACATGCCTCACCGAGTGCCTGCACCGACCTGTCAATAATCCTGTTACAACACCAACGTTTGCTGAGAGCATAAACTAAACACGGGCGAACAAACGTCTCCCGAACACCAGACCACAGGCGCGTCACGCATGCTCAGAGTCGTGTGCGCTTCAGTAAATAGTGGACTGTGTTCGTATAGATTGTATGGTTGTGGATGTTCTCTTATATTTCTGTGTGTGTGTGTGTGTGTGTGTGTGTGTGTGTGCCCAGAGCTTGAGGCTTTGCAGATGCCCCCGACTCCTCCCAGCTCTCACGGCAGTGACACAGAGGGCAGTCAGAGCCCCATGCACCCCTGCACTCCTGCCAGCCCCACACAGAACCCAGCTGTCCTCAAGGTGGCGCAGCGCACGACCGCCTCACTGCCTAACACACTGTCCAACTCACCCCTGCTCACCGCCCCTCATGTAAGTGTGAAGCAACACACACACACACACACAGTGACACTACTGTAGAGCCTGCATGATCATGTTATGTCATTTTCATGACCTTGGATCATTGTTAGGATCAATACCAATAAAAAATAAATAATAATATGGAAGAAAAAATCCTGAATTTGTGCTTATCCTGAAACAAACTGGGATTTTTATTGGAACTGAAAATGTCTTGGTATAAAGAGACTTTTTTTTTTTGTTTGTTTGGATTTATTTTTATTATATTCATATCATTTATAATAATAATATAATAATAATAAGCTAATATAATAATAATACTGTAGTAGTAAAAATGATCAGACGGGTGTCTATTGGCTGATGCTCAAGGATACAGTATCAATATTATTTAAAAAAATGAAAAATTGTATTGTGGTGCTGTCTTTACATCTAATGCACTTTCCTTTTCCCCCTTACATCACCGCTTGCTTCAGTTTCTGTGCAGCATGCATCTCAACAACTAGCTCAAGAATTTTAGGAATATACAGTGAAACATTTTATGAAATCTCTCTCTCTCTCTCTCTCTCTCGACTTCTCTTTCCTTTCTTTCTGACAGAAGCTGCAGGGGTCCGGGCCCCTCCTGCTGACAGAAGAGGAGAGACGCACTCTGATCGCAGAGGGATACCCCGTTCCTACTAAACTGCCTCTGTCCAAATCTGAGGAGAAGGCCCTGAAAAAGATCCGCAGGAAAATCAAGAATAAGGTGTGTGTGTGTGTGTGTGTGTGTGTGTGTGAGGCTTTTTACCCTGACTCTGCTCTGCATGCTGTGATATGAGAATGTCTCTAATGCCATGCGATGATTTCTGTTTCTCAGATTTCTGCTCAAGAAAGTCGCAGGAAGAAAAAAGAATACATGGATGCCCTCGAGAAAAAGTAAGTTTTTTGTTTGTTTGTTCATTTGTGTTTTTGTGTTTTTGGGTCGAACTGCGACTGACGGTCAGACTGACAGCCGACTACATGACGCATGCTCACCTTAAACATGCTGCACTTGTGTGCCACTGAGCTAGGGTTAACCAACCTTACCTAAATCCTAATATCTGTGCAAAACCTCCATAGCGTCCACGAGTAGGCGTCCGTTTAAGTGGGCGTTGTGTCTTATGTTTGTAGACGTGTCATGCAGCCTGTCTGTGTAGTCCTGCAGGCTCTGATCAGGTCACTTTTCTGCAGTCGAATATTATATTGTGTTCTGAAAAGCGAAGCTGAACTAGCAATCCTTTTACTGTATGCTTTTGTAATTTTGCAATGTTGTTTCTGTCCACAGGGTGGAGACATGTTCCAGTGAGAACAGTGAGCTGCGCAGGAAAGTGGAGAACCTTGAAAGTACCAACAAGTACGTCAGACCATCCTACCTTCCTTTTCTTTTCTTTTTTTAACCAAAATCACGATTTGCCGTTATGGATTTGAGAAATATTTGTGGAGTGAGCTTTTAAACATAAATGTGTTCAATGTTTAAACCTGATCTAGTTTTTGTCTTCATCACAGGTCTTTGCTGCAGCAGCTGCACTCCCTGCAGGCCATGGTGACGGGAAAGGTCCCTCGCTCGTGCAAAATGGCCAGCACTCAGACCTCCACGTGCCTCATGGTGAGAACCCCAGGTGTACTCTCAAGCCGTGTGTGTGTGTGTGTGTGAGATTAGAGAAAGAAAAAGAAAGTGAAAGACACTTATGAAACCAAGAGTGCAGCGTTTAATAGCATGTGTGTGGTACAGATTGTGAGAACAAGTTAACTAGTCAATGGCTTTAGGGATGGATGCATTCCACTACTGATTCAGTAATGGGTCATCCATGATTCCTTGACGCCTGGTTTTTTTTATGTATTTAATTTTTTTTGGTGGAGTAAGAATATCACCGCATGCTCCGTTTGAATCACAGAACCACTGGGTGCAGGACACATCTGTCCTGTGCAGTCGTTCTGTAGTGAACTGTACTGGGTTCTGTTGTAGGAATATTTAGATAAACAGATATCAGACATAGGGCGCACGGTGGCTTAGTGGTTAGCACGTTCGCCTCACACCTCCAGGGTCCGGGGTTCGATTCCCGCCAGGGCCATGTGTGTGTGGAGTTTGCATGTTCTCCCCCAGTCCAAAGACATGCATGGTAGGTTGATTGGCAGCTTGGTAAATTGTCCGTAGTGTATGAATGGGTGTGTGAGTGTGTATGTGATTGTGCCCTGCGATGGACTGGCACCCTGTCCAGGTGTGTACCCCAAGTACCCCGCCTTGTGCCCGATGCTTCCTGGGATAGGCTCCAGATTCCCCGCGACCCTGAAGCAGGAATAAGCAGTTGAAGATGGATGGATGGATATCAGACATACTGACATGTATTCAGATGACAGATTTTTACTAGTGCACTCGTTTTTTTATAATAACATGTTGTTATTGCTATAGCAACAGCTCATTTGCAGGGACTGGTTTCGTGGATGCGCTACATGAAGAAAAAAGTATAATCTTTATTATGGCGACGTTTTCTGTGAGGAGATGTTTATTTAATATTTTAGGGAAGGAGTCGCAGCGTCAGTGCTTTGTAACCGTCGGAGGAAAAGCTGTAACTTTAAGATTTTATTAACGTCAGGAGAAAGTGAGGGACTGACCTGACGATGTTTTCATGTCGGACCACATCACTCCACCACGCAGTGTTGATTATTTTCCTATAACAGCATGATGTCAAGTGTTTTATTCATTTTAAAAGTTGTGTCATTTAGAAAGCAGTAGCATTTATATCACGTTTAAAGGCGGCGTGTCCTTGCTGAAGGCAATCCTTAAACTCGGTCCTCGTTACAGGATGACTCATTTTGTAATTCTGTAGTGAACTATGTTTACAAGTGCAAGTTAACTGTCATGTACTTACCGTTTTCTTTATTGTTTTGATTAACATTTGCTTGTACATTAATACATTCATAATTTCAGCCTGCAGCCTGACGAGCAGCATTACTGAGCAAGCTATGTTCCATATAAAGAAAAAGAATTTAATATGGGAACTTTGTCTATGCCGTCGTCCCGCAGGCGCTGGTCCTGTGTTTTGCTGTGTTCCTGGGTAGCTTCTACCAAGGCCTGAGCCCCTGCTCATCTGTCACGAAGACTGATCTATCCAGAGAGCTCACCATGCAGGAGTCTTACACTACTACAGGTATAACATACACACAAGGACAACAAACCTACTTTACATTTACATTTATTCACTTGGCAGATGCTTTTATCCAAAGCGACTTACAAATAATCAAAGCGATATATCAAGCAGAGAACAATACAAGTAGTGCTACTATACAAGATCCATTCATTGAATACCAGAGAAAGCAAAGTGCACAGAGTAGAGGTGTAAGTGCGTTGTGTGTGGGTTTTGTTTTTTTGTTTTTCCTCTCTAGGAGTTGGTTAGGTGTTCACGGAAGAGGTGGGTTTTTAGCTGTTTTTTGAAGATAGTGAGAGATTCTGCAGTCCGGATTGAGATCGGGAGAGCATTCCACCACTGGGGAACGGTATGCGTGAAGATTCTGGAAAGGGAACTTACGCCTCGCTGAGTGGGAACTACTAAACGTCGGTCGCTAGTCGATCGCAGATTGCGAGAGGGAACGTAGGCCTTCAGGAGAGAGTTGAGGTAGGAGGGTGCTGTTCCTGACAAGGTCTTGTAGGTGAGCATCAAGGCCTTGAACTTGATGCGGGCAGCTACAGGAAGCCAGTGGAGGCAGATGAAGAGGGGTGTGACATGGGTTGTCTTGGGCTGGTTGAAGACAAGGCGCGCTGCAGCATTCTGAATCATCTGAAGGGGTTTGATGGAGCTGGCTGGGAGGCCTGAAAGCAGTGAGTTGCAGTAGTCCAGTTTAGAGATGACAAGATCCTGGACTAGTACCTGTGTAGCCTGTTTGGTGAGGTATGGTCAGATTTTCTTGATGTTGTACAGGATGAACCTACAGGACCTTGCAGTTGCTGAGATGTGGTCTGTAAAGGTCAAGCCGTCATCAAGAATCACCCCAAGGTTCCTGGCCGTCTTGGTTGGAATGAGTGTGAGTGAGCTGAGCTGTACAGTGAAGTTCTGGTTGATTGAGGGATAGGCTGGGATGATGAGGAGCTCAGATTTTCCCAGGTTAAGCTGAAGATGGTGTTCCTTCATCCAGACCGATATGTCTGACAGGCAAGAAGAGATGCGTGCAGAAACAGATGGATCGTCAGGCTGGAAGGACAAATAGAGCTGAGTGTCATCAGCATAGCAATGATATGAAAAGCCATGAGACTCAATCACCTGACCGAGAGATGAAGTGTAGATGGAAAAGAGGAGTGGACCCAGAACTGACCCCTGACCCAGTTTCAGAAATACCTCCGCTCCATGATACCTTGAAGGATCTGTCAGAAAGATAGGATTCCACCCAGTATAGAACCGTTCCAGTGATGCCCAGGTTGGAGAGAGTTGATAGGAGGATCTGATGGTTCACAGTGTCGAAGGCAGCAGAGAGGTGAAGTAGGATGAGGACAGATGATCTAGAGGTTGCTCTTGCTAGTCCTAAGGCTTCAGTGACGGAAAGCAGAGCAGTCTCTGTGGAGTGGTTGCTCTTGAAGCCAGACTGCTTGGTGTCTAGGAGGTTGTTTTGTGTGAGAAAATTGTAGAGTTGATTAAAAACGGCTCTTTCGAGAGTTTTGGAAAGAAAGGGGAGGAGGTCTGTAGTTGTCAACTATAGCAGGGTTGAGTGATGGTTTTTTAAGCAGTGGGGTAACCCGGGCTTGCTTAAATGAGGTAGGGTACGTGCCAGTAGAGAGCGATGTGTTAAAGATGTGTGTAAGTGCAGGTAGTAGTGTGAGAGAGATGGATTGAAGAAGTTGAGAAGGGATAGGGTCAAGGGGATAGGTTGTGGGACGGCTAGAGAGGAGGAGTTTAGAGACCTCAGTCTCTGAGAGGGGAGAGAAGGAAGTCAGTTGGGAGGTACGTGGAGGAGGAGTTGGTCTATGCATGTCTGGGGTTGAGAACTGGTTCCTGATTGATGTAACCTTGCTGGAAAAGAAAGTTGCAAAGTCATCTGCAGTGAGAGAGGTAGGGGAAGGGGGAGGAGGGGGACAGAGAAGAGAGGAAAAGAATGCTAGTGTTGGGAGAACTACCAATCTTATCTTGGAAGTATGTGGCTTTAGCAATGGAGATGCTTTTGGAAAAAGAGGAGAGAAGTGTCTGGTAATTGGTTAGGTCAATTGTTTGATTTGCGCCAGGTAAATTTCCATGTTTTGGAGAGAAGCAAACCTGTACCACCCCCTCGTCTGTTGGGGCATGAGGTATGGGAGAAGTTGAAATTGGAGGCCAGGGCAGCTGGTGTGGCAGTTTTCTCAGCATGGATCCAGGTCTCAGTCAGAGCCAGCACGCTGAGGTTAGAGTGGGTTGCAAATGCAGAAATGAAATCTGCCTTGTTGACAGCAGATTGGCAGTTCCAAAGTCCGATTGAGAATGAGATGGAACCTGCAGAGGCCGCGTTCAGAGAGCGTAGGTTGTCCAAGTTGCGTACATTTTTGGGAGAATGCCACCGTCTGCGCCTGTGGCAAATAACAGGGATAAACTGATGACACATTAGTGTGTGTAGACAGGTAAACAGCAAGAAGAATAAAGGGAGAAAAAAGTATACTTAGCAGCACGTGTGGTGTCTTGTCTGTGTCCTTGCTCGGTGGACTCGCGCAGGTAGACTCGCAGGTCTTTACACGAGCTCGTTCTTCACGCGACAAGGTCTGACGCTTCCGCCTCAGCGTTTCTTAATAAATACTGATGTTTCAGCTGAGCACGCGTCTTTAATTAGCAAAACAAAGAGTAGTCGCGTGAACGAGCGACTCCCGACCGAAACTGAGTACCGGAATTTGCTTTAATCTAGCAACAAGCTCTTAGCAACAAGGAAGCACAGTTACAGCTTCTATCTGACAATCGGTGCTAAAACTAGTTCCAACTAAAAAATCCAGAAAGAACCACTTACTGTTCGCCTGGGTCACTAATCGCTTCTCCTTTATCAATCTTGTGGTAAAGCTGTTTGTCAATGTTTGCGTACGACTGAAATTCTCTGCCAGATTTCCAGAAGTTTCCGAAAGGCTCAATATCTTTGTACTCGTGTGCGTATGTTGATCGTCCGTAAAGCGCATTCGAGGCACCGCTCATTTGCATGTAGTGATGCCCATAACACTCCGTAAAAGGTCAAGTGCACATACAGCTAGGAGCATGAAATGAATGGTGAGGGGGTAAAGGCAGAAGTGGAAGTTATTTTTACGCACTTCTATAGCAACAAAAATATGTAATACTAATATTGAAAGGCGAGCGCTAATTCCTTCATCGTCGGAGGTGTTTGTTTACGGCTCTGCGCAGACAGACCGGCCTGTCCTCGATTTATCCAGTAGCATTTCTTTTGTTGTAATTTAAGGGTTTGTGTTGGCTTCTCTTTCTTTATTTTTCGTATTCTTTCATTAATGCAAATAAAACAAATCCACTGCTTTTCACTAAATGTTCTCAGTGGTCCCTGCCCTAGTGAACTAGCATGAGGATGTGTCTTTGATAGAGACGCAAAAGTTCTTCTTTTCTTTTTTTTCTTTTGAATTTACAGGATTTTCACAAATGCAAGATTTCTTGTGTAAACAAACAATTTTACGAATAAATCCGAATGTATCCAATGTCTGAAACGTATTGTTGTGTCCACCAGTGAAGTCCAGAAGCCTGCTAGCTGTTGAGGAGCACAGTGTAGGTGACGAACCCCGCCGCTCCGGGCTAGGCGGAAAATATCCAGAGTTGGACACACAGACTGTTGACATGGCGATGTGGCGCCTCGAGCAGCAGCACAGACTCAAACAGGCCACACCTCAAACTCCAGAACCCAGCCCACCTTTCATTCAGAATAATGGCACAAACACACAAACAGCCCTTCTCATTGACCTGCACCCACACAGGTAACGTAACTCCTCAGAATGTTTAACAGACACGAAGGATTCATGTGGACTCTCTGAGTTTCTCACTGAGTGAGTAAATGAATCACTCGTGTTTCTCGTTCCACAGGTCAGTGGAGTCACAATCCAACGAAAGCCCAAAAGTCATTGAGCTGGAGAGAACAGTGAACGAGCCGTCGTGAAGGTGGCTGGTCCTCCTCGAGCTTACCTCCACCTTCAGGGCAGGAGGAGACGCGCGCGTGCACACACCCTTTCTGTATTTATAGACTTCCTTTAAGTATTGTTCCTCTCACCATTTTCTTTTCTTTTTTTTTATGGAAAAAAAAAATCTGATAGAAAAAAAGGAATATTATATCATTCCACCATTTTTTATATATATATAAAATTTTTATACTATATTTTAAAGCCCCCCATGTTTCACTCTTTTGTGTAAAGTACATATATTCCGTTCACTGAATTTGAAAAACAAAATGGTGTCCTTCTGTTCTTTGGTCTGATGTTGTACACCCCTGGGCCTGCATTTATAAAAAGAATATTCATGTTTTCACTCTCCCTCAGAGTCGAGCGATTCTAATAACCTAACCGGAAACACAAGAACTTCAGAACACAACAATGTTAAAGATCTAAAAAGGTCTAATATTTGGGTGTTAGGGTTATTACATCAACTCAATCCGATTAATCAGTTCCTTCATGTCACATGATGGTTTGTTTGTTTAAACCTGTGCTTATTTTTCCGTTCGCAGTGTACAGTGTTACAGGATCCTGTGTAATAGTGTTGGGTTCAGGTTAAAGTGAGCGTGTCAAACACTTCATAACAAATCAAAGTTTTTCTGTTATCGGCGAGCAGGGAGCGACTAGTACCATTTATTCTTGTCCATAACCGTGGTGCACTTGTCATTTGGCAGAATTGAGTTCCTCTTAAACTGGCACAGAACCATGCGCATGCTAAACATAATCCAGGCTGGTCAAGTGTTTACATTTGCTGAGGTGTGTTAATGTACACACTTTGTACAGTTTTTTTTTTTCTTCTTGGATCCATGGTAGATGGAGCACTCCCAGCATCGGAACTGTTCTCTGTTCAGCTCAGGTGTAATAGGCAATATTTTACATTTCTGGCTTTATAAATAATGTGGAAAATATACTATAAGTATGATTTTTTATATATATATATAATATAGTCCCCGACACCCGTTCACTTCCTCTTAAATCATTAATAGGATAATTTTATGTTCAAATGTCATGAGATGTAACTTGGCTTCCATGCAGTTGAATGATGTCCTTGCTAATGTTTACTCAAGTCAAACCAGCATAAGTTTTGGTGGCAGAGCTTGCTTCTTTTTCACGGCGCACGGTGGTTTAGTGGTTAGCACTTTCGCCTCACACCTCCAGGGTCTGGGGTTCGATTCCCGCCATGTGTATGCGGAGTTTGCATGTTCTCCCCGGGTACTCCGTTTCCTGCCCCAGTCCAAACACATGCATGGTAGGCTGATTTTCGTGTCTAAAGTGTCCGTAGTGTATGAATGGGTGTGTGAGTGTGTATGTGATTGTGCCCTGTGATGGACTGGCACCCTGTCCAGGGTGTACCCCGCCTTGTGCCCGATGATTCCTGGGATAGACTCGAGACCCTGAAAAGGAATAAGCGGTAGAAGATGGATGGATGGATATCTTTTTTCACAAATCTTGCCTATTACACCTTTAACGATACAGTCAGACTGCAGTCTTTAAATAAAATAAAAAAAGACGAGACCACGTTTTGTAGAAATTGGAACACATTGTCACACACTGTCAATATTCTCCTGAAATTACACCACTACCAACAAAATATCCACATAAACTGCAGCCTTTTTGGTGCCCAAGACTCTGTAGAAAAACAAATTATGTGGACCAGCATCCAAACCAATCAGGACAGCAAGGTGTCCGAATGCTACTCCTGTTGGTCAATTTGGCGGAGAGAAAAAATCCAAAGGGATGTATTTGGATTTTGAGTTTTTGAACTTCTCTTGTATTCTGATGAACAAGAGGCATAACTCATCATCTTTGTGGTTTGGAGAATGTGTTGAGTGTTAAATAATGAAGATTTGTAAACGTTTTGTTCTGTTTATTAGGTAAGAGGGAGAGTGAGAGCTTTAATGTAATTGTACTTAAAGAGGTTTTCATGGAGGATCACAAGTGGACCAGTGAAAACTGATCACAAGAAGATGTTGGCAATGCAGTGGGGTAAAGAAGTATTGAACGCATCAACATTTTATTCAGTAAATATATTTCCAATGAGGTGATTCACATGAAATTTCACCAGACATCAGTATTAACTCAAGAAATCTGGAAATATAAAGAATTCACCACATTAAAGTCCATAAATGAAGTTATGTGTAATAAAGTGGAACGACACGGGGGGAAAAAGTATTGAACACGGTAACTGAAACGTATTTAATACTTAGTGGAGCCTTTCTTTGTAATGACGCTTCAAGACGCTTCCTGTATGAAGAAATTAATCTTCTGCAGTATTCAGGTGTGATTTTGACTCGTTCTGCTAAACATAAATGTATATTCTTTAAAACTTCTTCAATTAGATTGAAGTCAGGTGACTGACTCGGACATTCTAACGCCTTGATTTATTTTCTCTGAAACCAACTGAGAGTTTCCTTTACTGTAAGCTTTGTATCGTTGTCCTGGAAGCTCCACCCACATCTCATCATCATCATCCTGGTGGATGGCAGCAGATTCTTCTCAAGAATCTCCCGGTAAAGGCCTCCATTCATCGTTCCTTCAATGATATGAAGTCTGTCAGTACCATGTGATGAAAAACAGCCCCACACCATGATGCTCCACCTCCAGACTTCACTGTAGGTGTAGTGTTTTTAGGGAGATGTGCAGTGCCCTAACACGTTTCTTCTCCTAACACGGTGTGTAGTATGACAGCCAAAAAGTTCCATTTTGCTCTCGTGTACACTCTCCCAGTATTTCATAGACTTGTCCAGATGACTTGTGGTAAACTTTAAACGAGCTTCAGCATGGCTTTTCTTTAGTAATGGAGTCTTGTAGGGTGAGAGTGAGCAGTGGAGTGCACTGTCTATCTGTCTATTGTTTTCTCTGTGAAGACGCCACCTGCTGCCTCCAAGTGTTTCTGGAGCTCTTTCTGAGTGCTCCTTAGCTCTTGGGCTACTCTTCTGATTATTCTTCTGACTCCCTGGTCAGAAATCTTGTGAGGAGCTCCTGTGTGTGGCCGGTTGATGACAGAGTGATGATGCTCACACTCATAGATAATGGACCCACTGGTGCTTCCAGGTGCTTACTGGAAGATTCAGAAGTTCTGAAATACGTCTGTATCTGATTCCATCAATATGTTTCACAACAATAAGGTTGTGAAGGTCTTAGGAGAGCGCTTTGCTTTAACCCATCATGAGATGTTTCTTGTGTGACACTTTGGTAATGAAAAGCCTTTTAATAGACCATCAGTTTACTAACCCAGATGATATTAATCTGCACAGATAGGGGGTATAATTACTTATGGATTTCAGCTGGTTCCTCACCTTACCTTGCCTTGGAGAACTGCTTTTTCTTAGTGTTTTTTCCTGTGTCATTGCACTTTAATAAACATACCTTTATTTATGGACTTTAATGTTCTTTAAAATAAATTCTTTATATTTCTGGGTTTTCTGAGTTAATACTGAGGTCTGGTGAAAATTTCATGTGAATCACCTCAATGGAAATATATTTACTGAAAATAATGTTGACCAATACTTATTTCCCAAACTTCATATATATGTAGATTTACTGCCTGGCGAAGACATGTGGCTGCGTTTCTATCCTCTACCATCACAGCCTGCACTGCTTTAAGCTGTTTGGGGTTAAATGATGTGTTCTGGGAGAGTTTGTCCATATAGCAAATGATGATATGTTGCCCAGAATCTCACCTGCACTGTATCTCCAAAGAATTGATGTATTTATTATTTGTTAAACACCTTTTTGTTTAAAAAAAACAAAAACATGCTGCCACATGTTTTCTGGATCTGATGCAACTATTTTTATATGGGGAAAAAAAGTGTTTGGATTTGATTTTGGATGCAATCTTTGAATTCACACTGCATTATACTGTACTCGTGTTGCTTCAGTAAACACTGTTTCTGTTCTATTACAGTATCAGCATAAAGATCCTGTCTTAGCTTTTCTTTATATGAAGTAAATATTTTCCTTAGAAAAGCATAATTTTCGAGTTTGTCATTTGTATAATTACTAACAAGTGCTTGAGCTACACATGATGTCTGTTATTTACTAGCACCTTAAACACATGGGATGAAACGGAGTATAATTCTTAAGATGTTATTTGAAATGTTTAAATCTTTAAACAGCCAGATGTTAGGATTTTTAATCCATAGTTAATGGGTTATGGGTCGTTCCCATGTCAACACGACCAACACCCAAACTAATCAGCATCGAGTTATGTACTGAAAAATGACACTTGTGTCCTCTACTCTAAAATACACCGCAAAAAATGACATCTTAGCAAGCAAAATATATTAATATAGTCTGATTTAACTCGTATTTCCTATTATAACGATAAACCAAATTCTAAGATTACTAACCCTATTTTTACACATTTACTAATTTCAAGCTTGTAACAGCTTTATCATATTGGCAGATCATTTTTGATCATTGTAAACAATTAGCAAAGAGAATAAGAACATTTCATGCTGGAAACAGAAAATCTTGAAATAGTCTTAATCTACAAAAGAGAATTATTAGTTAAATTAGTCTATTCTCTCTCTCTCATATATATATATATATATATATATATATATATATATATATATATATATGTGTCAATATATATGATTTATTTATTTATTCATTTTTGTATAAACTTAAAAAATAATAATCTGGACATTTCAGTGCATTTGATTTTTGCCAAAAACGCTTTTAACCCTTCACTATTAAAGTTTTTTTTTAATGTTACACACACATATTCTCTTCACACTTTGTGGGTCAGCACTTCTGTAAAGATAATTGACTTCTGTATGTCATCTAAAAGTGTCTGGACTCCAAGGAGTCAAAAATCATCGAAAGTCTGAATCAGAGTTACGACCAGTGCTGGGGTCACCTGAGTTTAGGTCAAACATTCCAGTTTGAACTCTCAAAGAGCAGCTTTCAGCCATCTTGGTTCTTTCTCAAGGCTGCTTGAGTCTACAATTTCAGATGTTTGTTGAGGATGTGTGGAATCAAACTGTAGAGTTTCCTGCTGTTGATTCAGGACGTCTTTGGGGCTCGGAAAGCTGTTTGTGGAGCTCATCGTGTTCTGTCTCGACAGCTGAAATGACAGTTGATTCCTTTTCATCTTATTAGCTGGAGGAAACCTCTTGTATTCTGTGTTTGTAATACCTTCTGCTGTGTTCACCTGTTCTCCAAGATGCTTGTCACAATGTTCCTGGACCTCAGCTGACTTTAATGAAGAATCCTCAGACGGTGTATGTTCTGTGTGCTCCTGTAGAACACTGCCACTGTCCGTGAAGTCTCCTAGATGGGGTTCACTAATGACTACTGAAGGTGTATTGTTGGGGAAAAGGGTGTTTATCGAGGTTTCAGGAGACGGTGAGGTGCTGTTCACCTCATTAACAGTGGAAAGAGGGTAAAAGTGTGTGTTAAAATTTTGCTTGGAGTTAGTCTTCATGTTTTCCTCCACTCTGGCGTGAAAATGGTGGTCTGGATTAAACCGTAAGAAGCTGGAGATGTCACTGCTGTGGCGTTTGAAAGATGGCCGCATGTGCTCCATGGGCTCCTGGACGCTCAGCAAGCGACGCATGCGGCCCAGAACTGTGGCCTGTCCCTGTGGGTTGTTGGTATTGATGTCTTCGCTCTGTAATATTTCAGAGAGACTGCAAAAAAATGAAACACATCCTATTTATATGATATGATAGAACAAAATTCTGTGACAGACACTTGGTTTACTTGACAGTTCATGTAGCAACACTATATGACCAAACATTTGTGACTCCCAACCACACCAATAGGTGCTTTTGGAACATACTAGTCCAGAATTTGGCCCCCTTTGCTGTTTTAATAAGCTCCACTCTTCTGGGAAGGCTTTCAACTAGATTCTGGAGCGTGACTGTGGGGATTTGTGATCATTCAGCTACAAGAGTATTAGTGAGGTCAGGTACTGAGGAGGTCTGGGGTGCAGTCAGTGTTCCAGTTCATCCCAAAGGTGTTCAGTAGGGTTGAGGTCAGGGCACTGTGCAGGACACTCGAGCTCTTCCACTCCAACCTTAAAACCATGTCTTCATGGAGCTCGCTTTGTGCACAGGGACATAGTCATGCTGGAACAGGTTTGAGTCTCTTAGTTCCAGTGAAGGGAAACGGTAATGTTACCACATACAAAGACATCATATACAATTGTGTGCTTACAAACTCTGTGGCAACAATGTGGGGAGTATGCATGTGATGTTCAGGTGTCCACATACTTTTGGTGATACAGTGTACCTGTGGGTGTTCGGGAGATTCATGCTCACCTCATATCAGTAGTGGAGCCCAAGAATGATGGGATGCAGTAGTCCGCGGAAGCACGGGTATACGGTGGCCGTACATCACTGTCGTTCCAATAAATATCTTTAGTCATGTGGGGAATGTTCATATGCATCTCATCCACTGCCATCAGTGACACCTACCAGCATTACAACTATTGTTATTACCTTACATTTTAAAAACCAGAACAGTTTTTATACATTTGTATAAATTTCAGCTGTACCAAGGCTTAGGATCTGGCATGTCAATAACTGAATAGTACCTTGAAGTCAAGTCCTTGTAACATAACCTAATGCATAAGACAATACCACCATGGCCTATCAGTACAATGTATATCAGTAAATTAACACACTACCATGCATCCATGTGACTAACCTGGAGGTTCCTATCAATGCACCAGTTGACCTCGAAATCATCATCATCCTCCCCAAATGGGTTTATGAGCTGTTCTGCTACCTGATGTTAAAAAAAAAAAAGAAATTATAAAACACAACAAAACATTACAAAACATAGCAGCGCCTTATTGTACAACATCAATAGAGTGTGCACCTGGACGAATATCATTTAAAATCTGATTGTAATTTGCTGGTCAGATATATGCTTTGTGCTTCATGGCCAAACAAAACATTTACACACCCATGTTCCAGGATGATGACTTTTATAGTGAAAACGGCCATATAGTGAGAACTGGTACATTCTGACTGGCCTACAGATCCCAATTCCATAGAAAACCTTATTTAGAATTATTTAATAGCAGGTGAAACATCACAAACTCTAGCAGAAATTGGAAACACACTCAATGGGAAAGTGGGCAAAATCTGACAAGATCTCAAGACACCGGTGAAATTCTTAACTAAGGAAGATTTAACTAAGTATCAGGAGAAATTACATACACTAATTTCTGTCCAGAGAGCTTCCATAAACCACTTTTAGGCAGATATATTTATTGAGTGCATGATTATATTATTTCATATGCAAGTCTGTCCAGTATGTCTGGATGGATGATGTTCGAGCTCTGTTTACTGTCTCCTCATTTTCAGTAATTGAAGCAGCATGTGGAGGGAATAGATGGGGATGTTTTCACAGGTAATGCTCCTTCAAGGAACATAAAATCTAATTCTGGTTACAAAGCAATATGTCTGTGAACGTTTTGAGTTGGTGGATGCTATTATTTTTTTCTCCTTTGTGTAGTTCATTTTTTGGTTTCATTTGGTATAATTGGTACTGTGTTTTTATCTGTTCCAAAATGTATTTTAAAAAATTCTAGAAATGTGGTGTGTCTGCCAGACCTTAAGCCATCCAGAATAGAAGATGAACTGCAGTAATGTGAAGATGGGCACGTAAAGGTCAAGGTCGTGTCCTGGATAACCCTGAGCAGGGTCAAGAAATTGTCGGCCGATAATGCAGGCTGAGAAGAATGTGTAGACAGCCAACGTTACAACCTAATAAGAGAGAAAGGAAGAATCCACAGTTTTTCATTACTCTTAATGTCCATGACTTCATTATGTTTCTGTCGGGAACAATTCAGCAAATTAAGTAAATGTATGGATGTTTACTATGTAATTAGAAATGTTTATTTGTCCCTAATTGCTTAAGACTTGTCCTCAGGAAAGGTCAATGTCTCATGTAACCACCAGGACAAATGATACTGTCAGTCTGGTTTGATCCAGCTCAGCTTCACTGAGCGCTGAAAGTTTATTGCTTCACAAGGACAGTGTGCTTATGTGTGTTGTCTCTGGCTCTGGAGATATACAGAGTATTTACAACAGATGAAAAAGTCAGCAACTGTTTATGTGGAAAAACCCTCACCTGTGTGTAAACCAAGGGGATCCCAACCCAGTCGTATCCAAACAAAGTAGAGCACCAGGTCCTGAATTTGTTCATCTCCTGAAGGAACACACAAACAGAAAAGTCCTGGTGGCTACTCGTATTGCAGGCTAATGTCAAAGTCTAACGCTGATTTGAACCCCAGGCAGTTTGTTAGTCATCTTCTATCTTTAGATCCCTGTTCAGCTAAGGCTCCACAAATTCCACAAAAGTTTCCACTTCGTTGTAACCTTACAGCATTTGTGACTGAGCTCATTCTTAGTCTGATTAGTCTGTAGAGGAAACCCAGGCTTATGATTTAGCCATGCACACAGTTATGACAAATATCCTGGTATCGTTCTACCTTTCCAGACTGGCCATGCTCTGGGAATGTATCCAACATTTCGACTTACCCAATCTGTTAGGGTGACAAATCTACTCTTTGCACTGATGCAATGTGTTTATTACAATGCCAGTGGGTCACTCCTGCATGCTGAATCCAAACTTTTTGCATAAACTACTTTGTTTATTAATTTCCCTATTGCTCAATTACCTTAGATGATGTCAAAAAAGAGGTTTTAAGAATGACCTGATGTAAAACCACTAAACATAATGCAGCAGTATCATGTTAAAATTCTTCGCCGATGACCAGACTGGACAGATGCAGATCTGGTGACTCGTCAGTCTGTTTAGAGTGTCTCAAGGGCACTTGTTTGTCTTAAGTCAGTGATAGAAGATATACAGGTTTTTCCTGATACTAAATCAGACCCTGATATCGTACCAGCACCATGATCACAGTTGAATCATTAGACTTTAAGACATTAAAGGAATTTAGCCCAGGCTTACAGTAAGAATGATCTGAAGATCCATACTGTCTTGTATTCGGCCCTCTTTCCTTGCCTTGGAGGCCAGATTGGTGAACCACACCACAGGGATCCAGTATTTGAGGTGTGGTGATTTGAGGTTCTCAAAGATCTTCCTCTCCTCTATTGTCATGAAGCCTGAAAAAAGTATCAGACAGAGACTAAGCCAAAAGCCCTGACCTCCTAATCAACCACATCAGCAGCAGTGATCAGATGAATGTGGTTTTATTATTTGCTCCATAGCATTTAGTATCATTTGATTGGATGTCATAGCAGTTTTAAATATTCAGGGTTTTTTTTTTAACTACACACTGCTTTCTTTTTTCCCTTTTCCTTTCTTTTTGCAAATTATTGTTACAAAAAGACCCCAAATGTACAATCTGAGGGTCACATTGGCAAAGCAAGCAAAGTATCAAAAGCAGCCAAGAATCAGAAGAGGATTATTTAATTCAAATATATGAATGAATATTGAATACTTGTGATGAATTGTTAATTAAATAAATCTTAATCAAAAGTACTTCTGGTCATAAAAATATCGAAAGAGAAGCTGTAAAAAAAAAAAAAAACAGTTATAGAAATCATGATCAACAAGGTGGTGTGATGCAGATGCCATTAGCTGATTAAATGTTTTGTTCCACAATAATCAATAATTTTTTACACTCACCTTCCACTTTATTAGGAACTTCTGTACATCTGCACATTTGTGCAGTTATCCAATCAGCCATTTCACAATGCATAGGATCATACAGATACCGATCAAGAGCTTCAGTTAATGTTCACATCAGAATGGGAAAAAAGTGATCTCTGTGACTTTGATGATAGCATGGTTGTTGGTATCAGACCGTTTGGTTTGGGCATTTCAAAAACTGTTGATCTCCTGGGAATTTCATATGCAACAATCTACAGAGTTTATACAGAATTGTGCAAAAAAACAAACAAACAGAAAATCCAGTGAGCAACGGTTCTGTTGGTGGAAATGCCTTGTTGATGAGAGAGATAAACAGAGAATGGCCAGACTGGTTCGAGCTGCCAGGAATACTATGGTAACTCAAATAATCACTCTTTACAACCATGCTAAGCAGAAAAGCATATCTCATAACACACAAAACACTGAAATATTAATTGGATGGGATAAAACAGCAGAAGACCCCATCGGTTTACATGCCTGTCTGCCAGGAATATGAATCTGAGTCTAAAGTGGGACAGACACACCAAATCTGAACAGCTGAAGAATTTTCTCCTGCCCAGTTTCTTTGAACTTGATCATTTGGTTGATTAGATAATTGCATGAATGAGCAGGTGTACAGGTGTTTCTTATAACCTGGATGGTTAGCATACATAAACACTATAAACAGTCGTTCCCTCACCAGAAAACTCCTTCTAAAAATTCTTGACAAACATCTCCTCACAGAAAGCTTAACCATGTCAACGATTCTGATTTACAACTACTATTACATCTCTTCATGTGACTTCACTATACAAGTCCTTTTGTAAATTGTTCACACAGAAATAACAAGTGCATTAATATATACTTATGATTAGCTTTACAGCCAACACAACTATCAGAGCTGTGCTGCTTAAGAAAATGAATCAACATCAGTCAGAATGAAGAATTCAACAGTGCTGTGATATAACTGTGATTATCAGTTTAACTTTCATTGTGCAGCTCATAATAAGAATAAGAATAAATGAAATAATTGATTATGGAAAGCCAGTGCATTTCCATCAGGAAAAAACCCACATCTGTTCAAATGTAATCCAGTAAAAATGCACAAAGTCGTAACACATCCATTGGAGTGTCCAATTAGTAGCACTTGACGATCTGTTGCTATGCTGCTATATTGTTTCATGGAGGGTACCGGACTCTTGCTTTTGCCCCTGCCCCAGATGCTCCTTGTTCTACAAAGCCTTGGTAATGTGATAAAGCTATAAAAAGTGTGTTTTGGCTTACCTGCATCCACCACGTGGTCAGTGGTAGGGAAACGCTTGTATACTGCAGTGCTCACTGAACGGAAGATAAGCAGTGAGGTGAGGTTGACATAGCGCATTAGTGTGCGCCGCAACAGCCGTCCCTGTTCGTCCTGACCCTGAACATAGCTCGAGATGAGGAACATGAGCCGGTCAGGCCATGGCAGGTTCTGAAACTGATTCCACCAACGATTCACCACCAGTGTTACATAGAAACCTGCAGAAAAGAAATGGTCATGATCTCTAAGTGACGCTATAAGTTATATGTTAACTCAAGACTGATTATTATGAAATACTGTGCCAGTGATACAATATCATGCTGGTAAAGAACCTTTATTGTGATCAAGCCTGCAACTTAAATGATGCAAAAATTAAAAAAAACTGTAGAATTCTCTAATTCTGATTGGTCAGAAAGTGTTAATTAATTTTCTATAACAGCAGCTCTGACATGGACAAGAAATTTTAAAAGTGTGGTGCTATTTAACAAAGAATATGTATACTCAGCACAAAAAAAAAAGAAACGTCCCTTTTTACGGAGACTATGTTTTAAAGATCATTGTATAAAATTCAAAGAAGCTCCACAGATCTTTATTGGAAAGGGTTTAAATGGTTTTTAAGCTTGTTCAATGAACACTATGAATATAAAAAGTCCTTAAGACACGACCAGTTTACAGGGGGTAGGCAATTAAGGTCACAGTTACAATAACATTAGAGACTTTCTACTGACTCTGAAAAACACCAGAAGAAAGATGCCTAGACCTGCTGCAGGGAGACATGAGGACCGCAGATGTGTCCAGAGCAATGAACGGCAATGTCTGTAATGTACGATGCCTAAGATGTGCTACAGAGAGACAGGAAGGACAGCTGATCGTCCTTGCAGTGGAAAATTACATGTAACCGTGTGTCCCCTCAGACGTGATGGAGAACTTGTAAATGCCTTGGTGGAAGAGTGGAGGAACATCTCACAGCAAGAACTGAGTTCAGGGACTCATTATTTCATTTCTGTTTGTCAAATGTCTGTGAAACTTGTTCAGTTTATGTCTCCTTTTATGTTAATACAAATATTTACACATGTTAAGAATTTTGCTGGAAATAAAAGTTGAATGAGAGGAGGATGTTTCTTTTTTTTTGCTGTGTATATACAATAGATGTTTATTGAACAATTATGGAAGGAGTCTCCACTGTCACCGTGACAGATTTTCTTCAGGACAGAGGACTTTGTACATTCCAGTTTCTTGCCTATCAACTTCAGGAGAAAAATGATCTGATCTGTGATGAGGGACTGACAGTTTATAGCTGCTATAATGTAAGTGATAAAATGAACTAACTTTTTTTTTGCAGGTGTTCAACAACAATAAACATAACTATAAATGTTGAATTTTAAAGCTGTTACTTCAATTAGTTCTCAGCATAAATGCAACTAGTCTGTTTACTAATTCTCAGGCAATGAACAGTGACTATAATCAGTCAGTGATCAAAATAACATTAAGTAAAAAATCATATTCAACACGCACCCAAAAGCAGTCAACAGACCAAATGCACCAACTAGGGGTGTGATGAAAAGCGTGATGGTACAATGTCATGAGGAGAGTAATTATTATTATTATTATTATTATTATTATTATTACGTGACTGAACTGTGTAAAATGGACCCGCACCTTGGCTTTTGGTTTCGTTTCTCCTTCTATTTAGACATTGACTAATGTCTAAATTAGACTGCATTACCTGGGTGTATTCTGCTAAGCAACAATAAAGACTTTGATCTGCACCTGCTTCTACCTGCACCTGCTGTGTCGTAACATTATTATATATACGGGGATGCCAGTGATATGCTAAAAAAGAATTGTCTACTTCTTATAGAGCAAATATATCAGGTACAAATAAAAGACAACCATTTAACATTGATAAACAACTGAACGCTGTAAGTAATGTTCTTACTTTTATGCTTGCATGGTTACATGCCTTGTCTGGTCATTCCACACACTCTCAGCATCATTTTTCATAAGAATATGAGTTACTAATCAGGTGTAGTAAAACTGTACAAACATATCTGTTCTGTTTGTCTAATTGTTCCAAAGATTCATGAAATTCATTCAGCATGTCTATACAGTACAAGCAGAGATTACAGCTTGGGAGTAAAAGAGTACAAACTTACCAAGCACAAATGTAACAGGGATCTGTTCAGCATATCGATCACAGTATATGGACAATTTTTCAAAGAAACGCTTCTGAGGATCTGTAAGCACCCATCTAAAGGTGACAGAGATATGCTATTAGGATTAATGATGTTACATCTAATGATTTTTTTTTACACATACAATAAACAAGCATGTGTATGTATGCATCTGGGGGTCAATCATTCATTTATTAGCTGAGAGAGCAAAATAATAATTAATTGTTAGACATTTAGCTATTGAAGTATTTCCATGTTTAAAAAAAGAAGATATTTCATGTAAATATTTTTACTTACAACAATTAAAACAAATGCCAGTATAAAAGTTGTTGAAAGTAATGACATGTAAAAGAGCCTTATGTTTAAGAACAATGCCAATGGAGAAAAAGGATGAAAATATTAAACACACTGTTAAAATGATGCTTTTCAGGTAGATGCATTGTATTACCTGTAGATGAAGCTAAAGATGGAGTAAAGAAGAACAAAAACAAGAAATTCACGGTAGAGCAGTTTGTAAATGCTGCCTCTCCACCTCAGTAACAGTCGGTGGAAACCGAAGAAGGTGGCGTTGGCCACTTTACTCGAGTAAGTAACTGTCATCTTAAATCAAATCCTAAGGTTTTCTGTGGTTACCTCTTTTAACTACCTGTGAAGTCTATATTCAACCACTGACTAGTGTCTGCCTGAGCATTTTTAACCGCACATGCTTTGTGAATAGCGGGTTGTGGAAGGGTGTCTGACCCTATATGATTGTGAGGAACAGACAGACAGACAGATAAACAGGCAGAGAAAGAGAGAGAGGGGGAGGGGGGCAGAGAGAGAGGGAGAGCTATATTTATCCTCTATAGTATTACTGTGTACTGAGTGATTCAGGCATCTTATTTCCTACAGGAGGGATCAGTTGTGCAGTAACACACAGGGGAGAGTGGGATCAGTTGTAACACCTGTCTCTCGGTCTATTTTTCATTACAAAACATTGCTATTTCACGTTATTATCAGATCATATACAGCCTAATATTAACAACAAACAACAGCAGCTTGTAATTATAGATTTCAGTGTAACAATAACAAAATAAAGATGAAATGCTATCACAATTGAATTATGCTATAAGGCCTATATTATAGGCCAGGGGTTCCCAAACTTTTCCAGGGCCAGGCCCCCCCAAATGGCAGTAACATTTGACCGAGGCCCCCCTTTTGCAACACGTCTTTAAAACACATTAAAATACAGACTTCTGAAAAACCCCCCCATTAAAAAAAAATATTATTACATATTACATCTTTACATTACATTACATCAGGAATTGAGTGTGTGTGTGTGTGTGTGTGTGTGTGTGTGTGTGTGTGTGTGTGTGTATGTGTGTGTGTGTGTGTGTGTGTGTGTGTGGTTGTCTGAGAGTGAGAAAGAGAAAACATACTAGTGGGAGGGATGGGCTTGGTGGCTCCGGCCAAATTGTTGAGGCCCCCGGGCACCCCCTGGCAGCCCCCACTTTGAAAACCACTGGTATAGGCTACTCTCTAGTGAATTTTAAGATCAACCCCATAATGTACAATTGAGATTTGATAACAGAGTCGCCTGGAAAGTCTGCCAGCTTGTTTTAAGCAGTTTTAGTTTACCCATGTTTGAATTAATACCATTAACCAGGGTTGAGAGGTTTCCATGCCTACAACAAAAACCACAGAAAAGACCTGAAGCTAGTCCCAAAAAACTGGGACTTAGGGTTAGGGTTAGGGCTCAGACAACTCAGTGTGGCTTGCTAAAACCAGAATATACTTTGTGATATGCTGGTTTGAAAAACTGTGAAATAAACATTAACAGTTAATAAAAGACACTGTAACAGAATGTCACCCACACATATCAGCATTATTATCTCTACTACTGTTATTGGGGCATTTATTCAAGCAATTTATTGCAAACAGAAACAAGTATAATACAGAGATACTGCACACACGGCCACAGCAGGAATTGAAAGTGCTAACCACTACGCCACCGTGCGCCCGACCCGTACAATGTTTTGAGAAAAACACACACACAGACACACACAAAAAAACATTTAAGAGAAACACAAACACATACACATATACTCACAGAATGTCCAAACAAAAAAGAAACGTGTAACATTAAGCAATAATAAAAATATATCTTACCCATAATGAAGAAGTGATGAAAATAACCAAACTGTTCAGTACAATGAGATGCACACAGCTGCTTGATTACCAGAATTGGGAATGGCAGTAAGGGCCTTGGAAAATGTTTAAAATACCCAAGAAAAACATGAAGATAAGAGGATATCCAATGACTGAAAATGGGTTTTAAGGGGATTTCAGAGTGAGAAAAGTTTATTGTAAGTTTTTAAGGGAAATCAGAAAAAGAATGTGATAATGAGGCGTAACCTGAAGATAAAACTATAAATAGGGCATTGCGTCTGTGCTTAGATTCAGATCACTTTTGGGACATCACTGAGTGGATCTCGTATTTAGCACAATAAACTGGATTTTTGCTTCTCTCATCTATCTTGTTTGTGGCTTCATTTTGATCAGTAAATTGAGTTTGACTAACTAGAGAAAATTCAGCAACCTAGTCATTTTAGATACAACAGGACATATACGATTAAATTAAAGTAAGAAACTATTACAATGACCCCATGCGTGGGGTTGGTTGTAACATGGTGTGGGGTCAGGTGTAACATCTCAATTCATTAGGACAGGGAGAGATAAGTATATATAATATATTTTTCAAATTACAATCATATGTAGTTGTACAATGCTTGGCAATCATTAGCTTGAATCCGGATGATGCCACAGCCACCTGTGGCCTGTAGCCTGTCACGGTTTCCCATTTAAGCAGCTCGCAGGAGAGCATGTGGGTGCATGTGCATGTGCACGAGACGCAGAGTATTTGCCCCATTTATGCCTGTTTGCCGATCACCTGACCTTTGCATGTTTCTGGATTACGTTGTTGGATCATGATTAGGATTTACCTGCCTGTGTCTCTCTTTAATAAAACTGTTAAACTGCATTTGCATCTGTCCTATCTCCCTTACGTCTCAAGACGTGTCAGAATACTCCGCCTTAACATGGATGCAGCAGGAGGATGAGGAGAGCATCATGGCAGTAAATATACGGACTACTGGCCACAATACAAATCAGTCCAGTTTCCCCAGAGGACTGCCGCTGAACTCCCAATAGAGACTTATGGGCTGGAGAGCCACCCTTTGATGTTCCTGGTTCACAGCCAGGTGTATTTTGCTAGCCTGGCACATCCCAAGCCTGTCAAGAAACGGTGGCTGGGGTTCTTAGTGTCCCGGTTTTATGGCCCGGCACGTGACTAGGCAGAGCAGCTGGTCCATACAGGGTCCAGTGCCCTCAATAACGTCACTAAATTTGCGGAACATTTTCTGCAAGAGTTTGCACAGCCAGGGCAACTAAAAAGCCTGGATTTACTGGAGAGGAGATTAAATGGGATAAACATGGCTGACATACCTTTCCACCTCTATTATGACTGGGTGGACCGTGTAGCATCTGCAGCTCCACTTCAGGTTCCGGCCAGCATGATGGAGCTGGCACCAACCTGTATGGCTGAGAGCTGCTGGAAAGAGGTTCCGCTGCGGTGTCCTACATGCAAGAAGCTAGGTCTCCAGGAAGCATTTTTCTGTTCAAGATCAGCTGGCACAAACTGCTACACAAGCACAAATTGCTACACGAGAAAGCTTTGATAAGGGTACCAGAGTTAAAAATGTCTAGAAATTATTACAAATGTTGAATTTGGAATCTGTTGCTGTTAACTCTCAATATGAAGTCCAAATTGCTGTCACTGCCAATGAAGCACGCAATCATTAGTCTGGAAAAAATCTAAACAAACCCATCAGAGAGATATATTAAGTGTGACCAAAACAACTATTTGGTACATTCTTAAAAATAACAAAATGCAATGATGAGCTCAGGAACACCAACAGGTCTGGAAGACGATGGAAAACAACTGTTGTAAAAAACTGGTAAAAAGAAAAACCCCTTAACAACGGTTGGCCAGATCAAGAACAACTTCCAGGAGGTATCTGTGCATATCTGTGTCAAAGTCAACAATCAAGAGAGACTTCACCAAAGTAAATACAGTGAGTTTACCATGAAATATAAAACATTATGATATAAACCTCAAAAACATGACCAAAGTAGAGTTGCCAAAAATATCTAGCAAAAAAAAAAACTGTACTGTTCTGGAACAGCTTACGGACAGATGAGACAAAGATCAACTTGTACCAGAATGATGGAAAGAGAAGAGTATGCTGCTCATCTTCCGAACTGCTCATGATCCGAAGCACATCACCTCATCTTATGGTGTGGTTGTGTGTGGCTGCCAATGGGACTGGTTCCCATGTATACATTAATGATTGAATTCTGAAGGGCTATACTATCTGCTCAGATTCAGCCAAATGCTTCAAAACTCACTGGACAGCGTTTTACACTGCAAACGAGCAGACTTCCAAAGCAACCCAAGACTTTAAGGCAGTAAAGTGGAATGTCTTACCAAAACCAATTTGATCACAGGACCTGAATTCTATTGAGCAGCATTTCATTTGCTGAATACAAAACTGAAGACAATATGCCCCAAGATCAAGCTGAAGATGGCTACATGACAAAACTGGCAGCGCATCACCAGGGAAAAAACCCAGCATCTGGTGATGGTTTCAAGACTTCAGGCAGTCATTGACTGCAAAGGATTTGCAACCAAGCATTCAAAATGACACTTTAATTCATAATAATGTTAGTTCATCCAATTACTTTTGGTCCCTTAAAAAGGGAATCACATTTAAAAAGCACTGTAATTCCTACACTGTTCACCCGATTTGGATGTAAACACCCTCAAATGAAAGGTCTTAATTTAATACATTTAAAATTCAATATACTATGGTATATTCGAGACAGACAAAATAACAATTTCTTATAACTGTCCACATATTAATAGACCTGACTGTGTATAAGAGAATGTTCCCAGACTGCAACAGACATACAGTAAGGTCTTCCCTGATCAACTCAAAATTATTGCTTTAAATTTGTTTCATGATGTTCAGCACATTGTGATGTTGTGATCTAATCCTACCTGATCCTGCTTCCCCCAAATGACTTGAAGTGGTGTTGAAATGAGGTGCATGTTGTCATGCAGGGAGTGTCTGAATTTTTCTCCTACTAACTCCATGAACACAAACAAAATGAGAGGATTTGTAGCCACACGTCAAGTTAAAGCAGGCACACAGGAGACATGTACAGTACAAAAGCTCAGAGAGTGAAACTCACCCTCATGGTAGACGTTATGTAGAAGTTAGGTAGAAGTGGAATACAGACTTTGACCAATCCCTGAAGGATCTGTTAAAAAAAGATGATTATTATTATTATTATCATACTATATATATATATATATATTATTTTTTATTTTATTTTATTTTTAAAGGGATTGTGAAGGAACCCAATCTCCTCAGTTCTACATTTAAGCCTATGAATTGTCACAGCTGAAGCAGAAGACCTAGACCAAGAGATATCTAAACACTCTTTGTTGCATTTATTCATTTTGTACACACTTTTAACCAAAAGGCCTTACAGAAGAAGCAGAAAACAATCCCAAATTTTAACTCACAGATTTCCAGTCAATAATACAGAACTTTATTTAAACAGATGGCCCACAAGCATGATAAGTGTTGTAATCTGGGCCACCTAATGAATTTTTAATTTGTGTTGTAAATTGAATTGAAAATTTAAAAAAGGTTAAAAAAAAAGTGTTGGTCCACTAGGGGGCAAAATAGAGCAATAAACATTATTTCATTAACAAGCAGAAATAATAATAAAAATAATAATAATAATAATAATAATAATAATAATAATAATAATAGGGTAAGGCTGATTGGCATGTCTAAAGTGTCTGTAGTATATGAATGGGTGTGTGAATACTAATAATAATAAGGGTGAGTTTGGTTAATGCAAATAGGAGTCGCAAATGTTTTTCCTGTTAAGTGTTCTAACAGTTAAAAAGCATCAAGTTTCCTCTAGTAAAATGTTACAAAAGTCACACTTAAAATTTTCATTTGAGTTACTCATAATAATAATAATAAAAATAAAAATAATAATAATAACAATAATAATAATAATAATAATAATAATAATAATAATAATAATAATAATAATTATTATTATTATTATAAATGTAACTTTTGTCATTTAAAAATAATAAAGAATCTTATTACATTAATACAAGGATGTGAGAATTACATATAATAAAATTATTGGGATTTAAAGCTAATAAAACCTGGCTCATTACACAAAGTAAAATTTAAACTAATGCAATCTAAACATGTATGCAAACTGTCTGAACATTAAAAAAAACATTAAGAAAAAAAAAACAAACGCAAAACACTATTACCTTATCAAAACTAGTTGGATAAGACAAATACCAGCATACATGAAAAGCCCCTTGTAAATCGGTCATTGTAACTGCTAAGAGCTGAATTCTCTCCATTCTCCACCCACGAAAGTCAGACAGAATACTTAGTGTACACCGGAAAAAAATGGGTTGTGGAAAAAAAAAAAGATTTGACTACATGCATTCTTCATGTGCTTTTCCTATTCACATCTAACCCAGCTATTGGATTAAATTGAAGGTCCGAGAACTCCTACCAGAAGCGTGTTCTTACCCAACAAACAAACAATACTTTGAGATTTAATGCTACTTTACATGAAATACAAAACCTAATTTTCTGCAAAAGAGAAAAAAAAACCCTCAATGTGCAGTCTCTAATACAACGGCATGTATAAATCGCTCATGTCTAATGGTTTGTCGATCCGCCGTTTGCTTTTATAACTTGTTCACATCTTGTTATAATCTGAACAACCAGGTACCACACACCCGCCGTCTTCAAATCAGGTCTGGAGATGAGGTATTTCTGTTCATTTATCTGTTCTGTTCTGCCTTGTTACAGGATACATCCCCATTTCAAAATCTTGATTCTTTTTTTTTTTTAGATGAATAATCTAATAGCAGTACATTTCCCTGTTCCTGTAATAGTAGTTTTAATTTAACATCATTGCCCAAAATGGAATGGAAAAGAACCCCAGATTTAAAAATAGCCTAGAAAACCTAAAGTCAAGGACCATGTAAGATGTGATTTCAGACAAATTGAAGCTTAAGGATCCAGAGACACTTTGGATATTCTTCCAGGGAATCATATATAATATATATAATATTAAGAAATTATTAGCCATCAGTGTGGGGAAAAAAACAGCTTTTGGGTTCTGTATTAAGTACTGCCCCAAGGTGCAGAGCATTTCACATCAATTATTCAACACGCCTTTACAGCAGATCTATTCGATATACAGTCATGTGGATGTCTCTGCTTTGTTGCTCACCCACTTTGCTGCAGTTCACAGGGAAGTACGTAGGCTTTCTGGCCCATGTAGGCCTTGCTGAGACCTGGACCTCGACTGGTCACTTTGCTGGCATCAGAAGCAGCCCTGGGCACGGCGTTTGAAGAGTTGGCACCGATCACCATGACTGCAGGAACACGGGAGCCTGAAGAGAGAGAAATAGGATTTTCACTGTTTTGTATTCACACACACAAAAAAACTTCCCATCCCAAAGCTAGTGGGTTGTAACAATCCACTTTGTACGTCCTCAAATCCTTAGCGACTTTGTCAAAGTGTAACGAACCCTGTGAGCAGTACAGTATGGCCCCAAGTGTGTGAAAACTGAACTCAGAACCAATCCTGTTAGTCAGAAAACTCTAATTCACTGAAGAGGATGACAATGAAGATGCACTGTGCTGCTCTTGAGAGCTCATCTCGAAAACACAGTGGTAGGAGACTACCCAAACTTCAAATATTTTAAAAATTAATTTAAGTACCAAGTAAACAAGTAATATACTAAGAAGTCATTTCCACTACAAAGCACAAACACCAACTATACAGAGAACCGTATCCAGAACGCTCTCCAAGATTCTTGCCACTGAGGACTACTTCCTGCTCAGGTAGCAGTCGATCTGCTAAATCTCACTAGCCAATGAAATATCATTGTTCATTAAATAATGAAATTTGAGGTACTGATGTGTCCATACCGGTGACTTTGGCCTTGAAAGGACTTCCTGTGATGTGTTTAGGGCCGATGGATTTGATGCTGATCAGGTAATTTCCAGGAGCCTTTGGTTGTGTAGTGCACTTTAATCAAGACTGCGGAAATATACAGGCAAGCTCACAGTGTATGGGCAACCATTAAAGCAAATATGTGATATTACATTTGTAGGAGTTTGGTATTCATGTAGTAAAACTACTGGCTAAATGCTTAGCAGGGAAAAAGTTAGAAGCTGATTGTAGAAAGCTCAGGCGCTTTTATTGTATGTGTAACTGTACCGTAGTTAATTCAGCCATTGACTGCATGGTGTTGGGTCAAGTGAAGAAATCTGTGGAGCCGTCACAGGAGTTGAAATGCCACTGGAGACCGAAGAGTCAACATCGAGTATTAATACACTGGGCTTCCTTGTGGTGTCGACTGAATGCTGGGGGCATCGACTGTAATCATCAAAAGTATAGAGTGGAGAGAAGTGTTTAAGGCTCAGTCAGTGGCAGTGTATTTAATCAGTCAATGTAACATGTATTTAGTAGGAGTGTTCCCCTGTGTTTCCTAGGTAATATTGCTATCATTCCTTGAAAACGACAGAACAGCAGCACTTAAACATGAAAAGACTACAGTGTACACTGATGCATTAAAAGACTTCAGAGTTCAGAAATACTTCTCGCACAATTCCAGGCCATAGAGTGACATGCTTGCTTTCAGAGTAGAAATAGAAATTCTATTGGTACTGCAATGAGTGGAGGATGAGAAACCACGAAGAACGGTTATTTGGACAGATTCTTCACTTGCTACATTTCCATCCATGTTGCAAATTTAATTTAACTGAGAAATTGGAATATCGCATAAAACATTTGCGAATAAAGCGCCGTTTCCATCCCATGCGTTCATTGGAACACAATCATCACTTTCAGGGAAATTGGCTCATCTCGCTGTCTGCCATTTTTAAATGCAAGCCATTAACTAGTTTTGAAGCTATTAAGTGAATGGGATGTTAAAAGTCCAATGTTACTATGGTACAATGTAGCTAGTTTAAATTATTTTAGTTTTACAAATTACTTATTGACGGATAAAAAGACAAATGATTCAGCGGGTAACAACCCAGCGGATGGCTTGACCCTACCTGTTCCTCCTCACAAGGATTCAGAACCCTTCAGGAAACCATCAAGCTTCTACTGGGTTGGGTCCCCTGGGGTTAAGCGTGTGCCAGCGGACTCCTTCCCTACCTTATGGTGATAGAGTAGTCTCGGGAAGTGATCAGGCTTCTACTGACTTAGCCGCCCCCCGACTCGGTTTTGGGAGTGGCCCTATCCTACTGGGCCCTTTCTAAGATCAATTTTCCCTATTATGGTCAAAAATCCTTTGGATTATGTATTTGTAGTCGACAGAAAGATTGATCCCACGTACGAGCAGCAAAAAAACGCATGCGATTAGCTCCGACAGCTGTCAAGATATTTGCGTTTAACATTTGGTTTAAGGTAGGACCATGATCCTTTCTGTCTCGCATAAATCTCCGTCTCAGCGAATCAGCATCACCTGGTATTTTATTTGGCCGAAGCTAGGTTATAACTGTGTATTTTATCCACTTTTTCTATGTATTAGTAGATTATAATCCGTATTTCATTTATTTCCCGTGTTATCATTATTACTCGATTTATTATTTATGATTGCAGCATTTGTAGAGAAGTTATGAGCCGGTTAGGATTAAATTATGATTTGGTTATTAATTTAATCGTTTATGTACCTGTGTAATTAAACTTTAGTTTTAAATAAGCCCTTAAACCCTCTATAAATATGGCCCTCACCCTCAATGCCACCAGGGAGACCGATTATAATCGGACTATAACAGTGGGTCATACAAAATTGCAGAATATCTGGTTTTCACCCTCAAACCACTCTCCACAATTCACCCAAGCTATATCCAGGACACGCAGGACTTTATACAGATGGTGGAAGAGGCCAGACTCTAACCCCAGAGCCTACTTTTCACAATAGACATAAATGATCTATACATTAACATAGAAACCGACAGGTCTCAGGTCATTGTCATGCTGGAAAACCCATCCACGAGCCATTTTCACGAGCCATTTTCCACGAGCCTCCTGGCTGAGCGAAGGAGGTTCTCACCCAAGATTAATTATAGACTGATCATTTCTTTGTCAGTGGGCAAACATGCAAAATCCGCAGGGGATCAAATACTCCATGTTTGACAGTGGGGATGGTGTTCTTGGGGTCATAGGCAGCATTCCTCCTCCTCCTCCAAACACGGCGAGTTGAGTTGATGCCAAAGAGCTCCATTTTGGTCTCATCTGACCACAACACTTTCACCCAGTTGTCCTCTGAATCATTCAGATGTTCATTGGCAAACTTCAGACTGGCATTTATATGTGCATTCTTGAGCAGGGGGCGCTGCAGGATTTCAGTCCTTCACGGCGTAGTGTGTTACCAATTGTTTTCTTGGTGACTATGGTCCCAGCTGCCTTGAGATCATTGACAAAATCCTCCCGTGTAGTTCTGGGCTGATTCCTCACTGTTCTCATGATCATTGCAACTCCACGAGGTGAGATTTTGCATGGAGCCCCAGGCCGATTGAGATTGATAATTCTTTTGTGTTTCTTCCATTTCTCAAAGATATCCATATAAAGGCTTGTGGCAAACTTTAGACGAGACTTTTTATGGATATCTTTGAGAAATGGCTTTCTTCTTGCCACTCTTCCATAAAGGCCAGATTTGTGCAGTGTACGACTGATTGTTGTCCTATGGACAGACTCTCCCACCTCAGCTGTAGTTCTCTGCAGTTCAGCCAGAGTGATCATGGGCCTCTTGGCTGCATCTCTGATCAGTCTTCTCCTTGTCTAAGCTGAAAGTTTAGAGGGACGGCCAGGTCTTGGTAGATTTGCAGTGGTCTGATACTCCTTCCATTTCAAAATGATCACTTGCACAGTGCTCCTTGGGATGTTTAAAGTTTGGGAAATCTTTTTGTATCCAAATCCGGCTTTAAACTTCTCCACAACAGTATTACGGACCTGCCTGGTGTGTTCCTTGTCTTCATGATGCTCTCTGCGCTTTCAACAGAACCCTGAGACTATCACAGAGCAGGTGCATTTATACAGAGACTTGATTAAACACAGGTGGATTCTATTTATCACCATCAGTCATTTAGGACAACATTGGATCATTCAGAGATCCTCGCTGAACTTCTGGAGTGAGTTTGCTGCACTGAAAGTAAAGGGGGCCGAATAATTTTGCACGCACCACTTTTCATTTTTTTATTTGCTAAAAAAGTTCAAAATATCCAATAGACTTCGTTCCACTTCACAATTGTGTCCCACTTGTTGGTGATTCTTCACAAAAAATTACAATTTTATATCTTTATGTTTGAAGCCTGAAATGTGGCAAAAGGTTGAAAAGTTCAAGGGGGCCGAATACTTTCGCAAGGCACTATCACTTACGGCTAGAGAGTAGCACCGGAGAAGAAGTGTGTTGGCTGCAGTAGGTGAGAGAGGCTCACCAAAAGTTGTGTGTTTATATTTTGTTTGGTGTTTCAATAAGTGTTTATTTTTTGTTTGTTTTAATCCTCCCAGCAGCATGGGCTGTGATGACTTAAAGGCAACGGATATGGCAATGGCAGGAGAAACACGACGTGGACATGAAAATGGACCGGATAAACGACAATGAGATGGCAACGTAAAAGAGAAAATGGAAAGGAAATAATTTGACAAGAGTGTTTATGAAAGAAGCAACGGTGACTGTGGATCTGGGAAATGTGAAATATGAGGTGACTCTTGAAAGAGAGGAGGACATTTAACAGAGGAGGAAAAATTAACAGATGGGCTGATAATTAAAGGCATAAACTGTGAAGTGAAAAGACTACACAACTGGGATTATGTGGTCTCCTTCATGCATCTGCCTGTTTATTTGGATGATGAGGACATTGTTCATAAGCTGGACGGATGGGGAGTAATCCCAGTCTCTAAAATTAAAAGGAGAATGTATCTGGGCACAAACATCGAGGACGGGACAAGATTTGTCAAGACGAGGTTCCCGAGAGAGGTGACGTCCCTCCCGTATAGCCCCAAGATGGAAACGGCAGAAGGACCGCAGTACTTCCGGGTGATGCAGTCACCAGGTGAAAACTTGTCGCCTGTGCATGAGCCCGGTGCATGTGGTGAAGGATTGCCCTAATTTTATGTGCTATAAATGTGAGGAGAGGGGGCATTTCGCAAGAGACTGCAACATGGTGAAGTGCCCGGATTGCAGAAAGTTTTTAAACAAGTGTGAATGCTGGATGGAGAACAAGGAGGAAGAAGAGGAGCAGATGAATGGGCAGGAGCATGAAGGAGACTGTGAGAAGGAGCAAGAAAAAGAAACCAGATGAACACAGGGCAGTGAAATAACAGAACACACAGAAAATGGAGAACAGACAGATGAATACAAAAAAGAAACAAGAGGGACAAATCTGGACACAAAGACATTTTCTGTGTGTTCTTCACTTTCATTTTCAGAACATTATTCATTATTCCTTTGTTCTTTTTGTTCTGCTCTGTCCAGTGCACTTTCCAAAGTAACAGCCATGACTGTAACTTTGGAAAGTGCACTGGACAGAGCAGAACAAAAAGAACAAAGGAGTAATGAACAATGTTCTGAAAATGAAAGTGAAGAGGGGGAAGAAATGGGAGGATAAAACAGTGAAAACTATGAAAAGGCGATGATCCATAAAGGTAATGCCAATGTTTAAAGGACTTGGTGGGGATGGACTGAAAAGATGAATTTGATGTACGTTTTCCTCCGTTTTATGATTTTAAGAATTGCTACATTTAATGCCAGATGATTTAAATGTAAGAAAATTTGAAAAAGTGAAAGAAATGCTAAAAAGGGAAGATGTAATTGTTTTACAAGAAACTAACTGGAGAGAGAGGTATATAGGTGAAATAAGGAAAAGATGAAATGGGGACATATTTTATAACAATGGTGATGATGGGTTTAAAAGAAAATAAAGACAAATTGTAAAATATTGTGTAAGGACAAATTTGGGAAATGTATGGTGGTTGAGAGAATATGAAGAGAGGACAGTGGTGGTGGTCAATGTACATGCACCAACGGCAGAGCAGGAAAAGAGTATTTTAAGGTTTTAAGGGAGTTTTTAAAGAAGCACAATCAAGTTATTATAATGGGGGATTTTAATACAGTGTTTAGTAAATTGGATATGGCTGAGGGAATGGTTTTTAAAATGGACACAGGAAGAAAAGAGCTAAAATCACTGATGGAAGAAAATAACATGATTGATATATGGAGACAAAGGAATGAAAAGAAAAAAGAATACTCAAGGAGGCAAATAGTCGGGAATTTTATGTGTAAAACAAGAATTTAATTTGTTTTATGTACAAGGAATATAGGAGTTTTTATAGAAGGGCTGAGGTATGAAGAAACAAGCCTAAGTGATCACAAACCACTTTTTATGCAAATAGATTGGAGTACAGTGAAAAGAGGGCCAGGAGTATGGGTCTTAAACACAGAGGTTTTAAAGAATGAAGTATATGTTGAAAAGATAAAAGATCTCATTGAAAAAGAAAATGGAATGTATGTGGAAGATAATAGAATATGGTGGGAAAATGTGAAGTATTTAGTGAAAAAGATTACAATAAAATATTGCAGACAAATTCAGAAAAGCAAAAAGAATAAGGAAGGAGAAACAAGGGAAAGATGGGAAAAAGAATTAAATGAGAAAGAAAAAGATATACAAAAATTAAAAGTAATAGAGAAACAACTTAAAGAAATGGAGTAAAATAAATATCAAGGTGCGAGGTTGCGAAGTAAAGCAGAGTATATAGTGGAAGGAGAAAAGTGCACAAAATAATTTTTCGATCTGGAAAGGAGAAAGGGGAAAGCTGAAACCATAAAAAGAATAAAAGGAGAAAATGGAGAAGTAGTAGAAAATAATGAGGAAATTTTGAAAGAAATAAAAGCATATTATGAAAAGCTATTTAATACAGAGGGAGTAAAAGACGAAGAAAAAGTATCGCTATTGAAGCAGATAAAAACAAAATTAGGAGGGGAAGATAAAAAAAAGACGAGAGGAAGAGATTAAAAAAGCTATAACTGAATTAAATAAAAAACAAAAGTCCAGGTATAGAGGGTTTGGGGAGTGAGTTTTATATCGCTTTTAAGGATTTTATAACTAGCGTCTTAAAAGAAGTATATGAAGAGGTTTTTAAGAAAAGAGAGATGAATCAAAGAATGGGAATGGGTTTGATGAAATTGATATATTATAAAAAAGGAGACAGTGTAGACCTAAAGAATTACAGACCGATCACAATGCTCAACACAGATTTAAAGATTTTAGCAAAAATTTTAGCCAACAGATTAAAAGAAGTAATGCCGAGTATAATTAAAACAAATCAAGTGTACGGTGTAAAAGGAAAAGACATAGCAGACACAACAATAAGCATAAAAGATATGATCAGGTACATGAAAAGCAAAAACAGAGAAGGCTTTTGACAGGGTGGAACATGATTATTTATTTGGAATTTTAAAGAATTTTGGATTCGGAGAGAATTTTATAGAATGAATAAAAATTTTATCTAGAGGCGCAATAACGAGAATAAAGTGTAACGGGTTTTTAACACAGTGTTTTAAAATAAAAAGATCCATAAGACAAGGATGTCCACTATCAGCTCTTTTATATTCACTATTTTCAGAACCACTACGACTCGCCATAAAGCAAGAAGAAAAAAATTAATGGAATAGGTGTTGAAGGAAGTAGAGAAAAGGACAAAATATTTCAATATGCGGATGATACTACAGTGATAAGAGAAATGGAGAGAGTTAAAAAAGTCATGGAGATTGTACAGATGTTTTGTAAGGGATCAGGAGGTAAGGTAAACGAAGAAAAAACAGTTTATATGAGATTCAGAGACGTGACAGATTTAACAAATCATTTTACTTTCAAAGAAACTAAAGAAATAAAGATCTTAGGTGTTTAAATTTGGAAGGATGAAAATAAATCAAGCGAAACCATGTGGGAAGATATCTTAGGAGGTATTGAAAGAAAACTGAACTTTTGGAAACTAAGGTCTCTTAGTTTAAAAGGGAAGGTTTTAATCTTAAATGTGTTGGTGTCTAAATTATGGTATACTTTATATGTGTCGTCTATGCCGTTGTGGGCAGAACGAAGGCTGAAAAAATGTTTTTTAGATTTATTATGGGACAGAAAGCCACCAAGAATCGCGTACAATGCTTTAATAGGTGCAGTGGAAGCGGGGGGTTTGGGTTTAATGGATGCTGAGCAAAGGAAGTACAGTTAGATAGTGAAACTAATAAAGTATATGGATGATGAAAACAAAGCAGCATGGAAAAAACAATGGAATATTTTATAAACAAATGTGGGAATTTTAATTTGGGGGATAATATTTTATGGATGAAAACAAATAACTGGATGATGGAAGGGTTACCAGATTTTTATAAGGAAATTATGAGTGCCTGGGGGAAATTCTTATCCAATGTACATTATAATCCCCAAGGACGAGAAAACATTTTAAATCAGCCTTTATTCTTAAACAACAGCATTTTAAATCAAGGAAAAGGGATTTTTTTTTAAAGAAATGGTGGGAGGTGGGAATCACAAGGGTTAGAGATGTTTTATATGAATTTAAAGAAGGGTTTTTACCTGTACAGTGTATAGTAGATGGAGGAGGCAAAAGAGGATTTTAACAGACAAGAAATAATAAACAAATGTCATAAAAAATGCAATACCCAAAGAGTGGGTTAAAAGAATTGAAAACATGGAGGAGAGGGGAACAGGAAGAGATGTGTATGTGAAGGTGGGAGAAAAACTGTTTGCTTTTAAAGAATGTACAGTGAAAATGTTTTATAGCCTTTTTAGAAATGGAGTTTAAAAAAAACCTATTGTAAATAAATACTGGCAGCAGCAATTCAATGATCTTAAAGAAGAAAATATATGGAATAATATGAAAGGGATGATCATAGAAACAAAATTAGAGAACCTAGAATATTTTATCAGACATACAGCGATATTTACAGATGTTTTACTGAACAAAATAGGAATGGAACAAAGTGCAATATGCAAAGTATATAATGATGATGCAGAGTTTTTACATTTGTTTTTAAACTGCAAAGAATTGAAAGGTTTTTTATGCGAAATGTAAGAAAATAATTGAAAGTCTGAGAGGGGAAAAATGAGAGAGACAGAATGGAATAAGGTCGTCATGTTAGGAGTAGATAAAAAAGGGAAAAACCAAAAACTGATCAATCTGCTTGTGATGTTGATGAAAAGTGCAATATGGGAGAGTAGTTGTGGCAAAGAGTTTTTTTATTTTAAACAACATAAAATCGATTAATTTTATAAGGTCTTTAATGATTTACAATGGAAAGTGCCAGGACAATAAGGGTAATTTTATCATAATAGGAATATAAGTTATTTTTTTATGGACTGACCTTGTTTTAAACTGATTACAATGGATGTAAATAAATGTTTATAAAATTAGGATTTATTAAAAATGATGGCAAACCTGGCAAAGACCCATCAGATCCAGCAAGCTACAGACCCATAGCATTAACGTCACAGCTAGGCAAAACTATGGAGAGGATGGTAACAAATGGATTAGATCTCTATATAGAAAGTAAAGGTCTTCTCTCACCGTATCAGTCAGGATTTCATAAAGGGAGGGGGACAATGGATTCTATATGATACCTAGAGTCAGAAGTTAGGAAAGCTCAGACTAACACAAAGTGTAATTGCTGTATTTTTTGATGTTGAAAAAGTGTATGATATGCTTTGGAAGGATGGACTACTAATTAAACTCAACAAATTATGAATAAATGGAAAGATATATAATTGGGTATTAGACTTCCTGAACAGAAGTGCAATTGATGTAAGAGAAGGTGCAGAGTACTCATAAGTATGCAGTGGAAAAATGGTACCCCACAAGGCAGTGTATGTAGCCCAATACTGTTTAATATTATTATTAATGACATATTTGATCTGGTCGGAGGAAATATAGGAAAGTCACTTTATGCGGATGATGGGGCACTCTGGGTTAGGGGTCGGAATATAGAATATTTAAGAAAGACAATGCAACATGTAATAAGGAAAGAAGAACAGTGGGCAAATGAACGGGGATTTAAACTATCAATTTCAAAACCACATGGTATATGTTTCTCTAAACATCATAAAACAGTACCACAAATTATATGGGCTAGATCTTGAACAGGTCAAGGCTGTGAGATTTTTAGGAATGCTGTTTGATGAGAAGCTGACCTGGGGTCTGCACTTTAATAAAATTAAGAACAAATGTAAAAAGATTAGTAATGTTCTGAGATGTCTGTCAGGGCGAGACTGGGGAGCAGGTATGGCATCGCTCATAAATATCTATCAGGCTCTTATGAGGGCCGCCTTTGATTATGGCTGCCTAGCATATATGTCAATAAAATCTTAAAAAGCACTCGATCTGTACTAGAGCATTTAAATCATCAGCAGTGACTGCATTAGAGGTGGAGACAGGAGAGATGCCGTTGTGAATCAGGAGGGTTACGATGCTGGCATATTGGGTAAATCTACAAGGGCATAGCAGGGGGCAGCCCACGAAAGCCATCTTACAAGAAAGCTCAGAGTTCTACAGGACTAACTTTAATAGCTTTGTATGGTTAGGAAATGCAAAGGCAAGAAATGCAGGTCTCCGTCAGCTACAAGTAAACCCCATTGTGGCGATACCAACTGTACCACCCTGGAGATTCATAAAGCCATCTGTAGATACAAGATTACAACAAATGTTAAAAGAGAATTCTAAAATAGCACCACAAGGAATAATAATTCAAAACTATACTTACTCATATAATTACTCATATATACAGATGTGTTAAAACAGCCTGAGACAGGCCACGCTGGTGCTGCTTTTTCATTCCTCGGTATGAAGTAGCAGTTAAAAAAAGGGCGACCGATCATTTATCAGTGTACACAGTAGAATTATTAGGAGTCCTATTGGCACTGCAGGGGTTGGGAAAAAAATCATCAGAGCCTAGATGTCGCTATAGCTTCTGACAGTCTATCAGCACTATCAAATATACAGTCTGGGAAAACATCATGCAGACGTTGTTTACCAAATACTTTATCCGCTTCTCATACTTCATGCTAAGGGGCTGAATGTTTCCTTCTTCTGGGTTCCTGCACATGTAGGAAGAGAAGGAAATTAAACTGTGGTTGTACTGGCAAAAAGATCGATTAAACATGACAGTTTATACAAGTACCATTAAGTAGAGCAGAGATCAAAACCATTATAAAAGGGACACGCGCATAAAATATGGCAGGAATACTGGGACACAACTGACACCAGACGACTCCTATAAACCACACAAAAACAAGTAGGCATGAGTGTGAGGCAGGGCAGGAACCCAAAGGAAGAGATGATAAATACGCGTCTTAGAATAGGTCACGCTGGCTTAAATCTAACATTACACAGAATAGGAAAACACCCCACTGGACTCTGCACACACTGCAGTACACAAGAGACGGTAAAACACATTCTTTTTGTTAGACTACAAAAAGTACGAGGAGGAAAGAACTGAGCTAGAGATGCAGATTGGAAAACAAAACATGACAATAGAGAACTTGCTGGGGAAAACTTCTGGGAAAATGCACCGCCCCTAATAAACTATCTAAAAATACTGGGATAAGTGAGAGACTTTAGTAATCTAGTAGGAATATCTAGTATATAGTTATTTATCTCTTTATTTTCCTTGATTTATGTAGTATTGTTTTGGTATTATTATTATATTATTTATTTTAATATACATTTTTTATATTTGATAATAGTATTTTAGAATCAATGCGAAATTTTACTGGGAGCCAATGCAGTGTGGATAAGATCGGGGTGATATGGTCGTATCTTCTAGTTCTAGTTAGGACTCTAGCAGCTGCATTCTGGACTAACTGGAGTTTATTTATATTCCTACTGGAACATCCAGACAGTAAGGCATTACAGTAATCTAATCTAGAGGTGACGAATGCATGAACCAGTATTTCCGCATCATGTAGTGACAATATGTTTCTTATCTTAGAAATATTTCTGAGATGAAAGAAGGCTATCCTAGTAATATTATCTACATGAGCATCAAATAATAGACTGGAGTCAATAATCACTCCGAGGTCTTTAACTGCTGTACATGATGAAACAGAAAGACCATCCAGAGTAACCATGTGATCAGAAAGATTAGTTCTAGCTACACTTGGGCCTAATAAAAGTATTTCTGTTTTATCAGAAGTAAGTAAAAGTTAGTTAACATCCATCGTCTAATGTCCTTTACACAATCCTCAACTTTACTAAGCTTCTGTCTGTCCTCTGGCTTCGCTGACACATACAGCTGTGTATCATCAGCATAACAGTGGAAGCTAATTCCATGTTTACGAATAATTTCTCCTAGGGGTAGCATATATAAAGTAAAAAGCAGTGGGCCTAAAACAGAACCCTGTGGAACTCCAAAAGTAACCTCAGTACACATGGAGAAATCACCATTTACATCTACGAACCGATAACGATCGGTCAGATAAGACCTGAACCAGGAGAGGACTGTTCCCTTAATGCCAACAACATTTTCTAATCTATCAAGGAGAATAGTGTGATCTATAGTATCAAAAGCTTCACTAAGGTTGAGTAACACAAGCAGCGAGACACAACCCTGATCAGAGGTCAGTAGAAGGTCATTTACTTCTTTAACTAACGTTGTCTGATTTTTTAAATCAAGGGTTTAATAACTGGTAATTTAAGTGATTTAGGGACATAGCCAGTGCTTAGTGAAGAATTGATTAGATTTAAAAGTGGTTCAATTACTCCTGGACAAATCTGTTTAAACAAAAATGTAGGTACGGAATCTAGTATCCAGGTTGATGAACTGGCTGAAGAGATTAATGTAGCTAGTTCGGTCTCTCTAAGCGGAGCAAAATACTCTAAACATTGGTCTGATATTGCTACACTGTCATGTAATGGGTTTGTTACAGTATTGTCCGGTTTTAATTGAATGGCCTTATTAATGAAACATTTCATGAAATCTTCACTGCTATGTAATGATTGAGTGTTTCTCTCTGTAGTTGTTTTTATTCATAGTTAATTTTGCTACTGTGTTGAAAAGGAATCTAGAATTGTTTTTGTTATTTCCTGTTAAGGTGGAGAAATAGATTTTTCTAGCTTCACTAAGAGATTTTCTGTATTTCAGTAGACTCTCCCTCCAGGCTGTTTGGAATATCACGTTTGGTTTGATGCCGTTTACGTTCCAATTGTCGAGTTTTCAGTTTTAAGGTTCGCGGTTGATCATTATGCTAATTTTTTCTCTCTAATTATTTTTCTTTTGAGTGGAGCCACTCTATCTAGCGTGTAGCGGAGTGTTGACTCCAAGCTTTCAGTCGCCTGATCGAGTTCTATGGGATCTGACGGTGATCCAAATCTAATTGATGTTTCTGCGAGGTTATTTATGAAGCTCGGTGCAGTAGCTAGTCAGGAACCGATGATGGTAAATCTACCTATACTTAAATTTCATATTTGTTTTATTTAACATATATTCACACTTAAATAACTAAATAAACAAACACAGTTGCCTACCAGGAAAAGTCATGGATCGCTATCTATATCTTCCTCCTGCACACTAAAACCACTAAAGTCGTCTTCTTCAGTGTCGGAATCAAACAGCCTCAGAATTACCGGTACTTCGTCACACACCACCTCTGAAAGCGTCAGTTTCAAAGTCAGTTCTTCACTCTGCCATCTCTAACGTCTCACCATCGATTCATTGATGCCAAGCTTACGTGCAGCAGCTCCATTTCCTTCTTCGGACAGCCAGATCGATCGCCTTTAACTTGAAAGCTGCATCAGATGCATGTCTTCGTGTGTTTTCCCTGATGAGGGGGTGTGCATGACACACAAAATGACTGATCTGAAGAATGTAGCGTGAGCGCGTTAGATTTAATTCAAACAGTTTCATTGGTCCACTGTGACCTGTTGGGACATTTCATTTGTCCGATGAGACGAGGCTAAATGTTTTGGCGGCATGAAACTCGTTAGCCCGTAAAAATCCATAAATTAGCCGCATAATCGTTTAAGCCGCAGAGTTCAAAGCGTGTGAAAAAAGTCGCGGCTTATAGTCCGGAAATTACGGTACTTATTCTGAAATGGGCATCTATGAACCACAGATAATTCCCCACTGTGATGATTTTCAGCCCAGTCCCACGTATTAAATCCTGGATTTTGTCTCACTTCTTCCTGTTCAGTCAGTTTGCTAAATGCTCAGCTTGAGATACGACTGCCTACAGCAGAGATTTGACCCCTGTTCTTTAATAGCTGCGGAGAGGCTGCAATGTGGCGATGTTTCCTCGTTCCTCACCTGAAGACCTGTAACAGTGAGGTGCTGGGCATTGCGCTCGTCTGCACACATGGGCACCAGGTAGGGTCTGTCGGGGATGTGCAGGTGGTTGAACTTTACAGACACCTCGTAGTCACGTGCAAACACAGAGAGCTGTTAGCAAGGTTTCTGAGCTAAGCTCTGAAATCACACTCATGGTGAAATTATCGCCATGACTGCAGGAACCCGGGAGCCTGAAGAGAGAGAAATATGATTTTCACTGGTTTTGTATTCACACACACAGAGAGAGAAAAAAAAAAAACACACTTCCCATCCCAAAGCTAGTGGGTTGTAACAGAGAAATCCACTTTGACAAAGTCGCTAAGGATTTGAGGACGTACAAAGTGTAACGAACCCTGTGAGCAGTACAGTATGGCCCCAAGTGTGTGAAAACTGAACTCAGAACCAATCCTGTTGGTCAGAAAACACTAATTCACTGAAGAGGATGACAATGAAGATGCACTGTGCTGCTCTTGAGAGCTCATCTCGAAAACACAGTGGTAGGAGACTAGAGTTAGCCATACCACCATCCCCCTGTCCTCCTACGCTGCACATTAAACACAGTCACTGAAACCGGTTCGAAAGGAACGTGTAGAGAGAGAGACAGAATAAGAGTGAATAAGTTCAGACGTTACTTTAACGTATCTGTTATCTGAGTGATGAGTGCCTTGACCTTGGACATGATCTGCAAGGTAGGAAGCGTGAGGTTTAACAAGGTGACTTGTAGTCAACACCTGTTTATCAGTGTTTATTTACAGTGTGCACTTACACAACGTTCTGAAGCTCCTGCAATGCGTTATTAATTAAAGTCTGCATGGTCGCTCGTCTCTCCTCCAGGTCTGATGCTGCAGCCTGTTGGTTGCCCTGCTGTGCATTTCCAGCCATGATGTCTAAAAAATTTTCCAACAAAATTATAAATTAATACAAAAATAATATATGGAGTGAAGTTTAGTTTTTTCATATGATGTGAAACAAGCAAATGGAAGACATCTCGCGAAAACCTATCTTCTAGTTTAAACAATACGGCGATTCTTTTAGCCAACACTAACATTTTTACCTCATAAGCATCTTTGTTTAGAAGTCATGTAATACATGTTATTCTTTTTAAACAGCTCTTTTAATAATTTTTTACACACTCTCCCCAAACAATATAAACAGTAAAATAAAACAGGAATGTGTTGAAATAAAACTCAAGTGATCGAGTCGCTGATGAATCGTTAGCAGAGTGGTTGAACGTAGTTTAAAAAAAAGTTTTACTTAAATGAATTGTGCATCCTTACTGCCGGGTTGGGAGCTGCAGCCTGTTGGCCGTGCCCTATGCCACGGTACGGCGCATTTCTTTCACCCTGTCCTCAGTCTCGGCTGCACGTGATGCGTGAGGTTAAACACTGTGACTGTAAATAAACACGGATAAACAGGTGTTGACTTACCCTATGCACTGAACTTCCAGCCTTAGACTACTGATCCGAGCGATCAGAGCCGCACGTCTCGCCCGCTCAGCTGCCAAAAACTACAGGAACACATGGATCTTTTAAACACGCACTTCGTTTTACATCTCCATCAGAGATGCAGTAGGCCTAGTCAAAGGCCAGACAGAGGTCATCTAGTCCAGATACCTTGTTGCACCACTGACTGATGGTCTCAGGTTCGGGGGATCTCTTAAATCCGGAAGAGGAGCCGGAGACGAGCGCTGCTCTATCTCTCTCTCTGTCTTCCGGGTTCGGCTCTCCGCTGGATTTTGGAGTTCGTTGTACCGGCGTTTCCTCCTCCCGCTATGGAAAGCCAAAGGGATAATAATCCCTCTCTGACCGAAGAGTTAGAAGGATGTGTTAAAAACTGAGAGCAGCGTATAAAGAGCTGCTTGAAGTGATTACCTAGTGAAAGTAAATACTTCACACAGCAGAAACTCCCCTGTCTTCCAGCAGTTAGGACAAAATCTCACTTCTGGGGGAAAACCATGCTTAAGCCATAGTCATAACTCCACGATGTTGGATTATTTGGCCATTGTGAGAATGAATGGCATGGCTATTTAGCTATGCCCGAGGGGGAGGAGGCGCTTGCTAGCTACCTCTCTCCACCAACTGCAGGTAATTACAGGGGCCGGCTTGCATCCAAGGTGGCATTGGTGGGCAAGCCTATGCAGTAGTAGTCTTGCTTGTGGGTCACTGCAGACAATGACAGGGTTGCAGGCCTACCAAGCAGACCTGCTGAGTGAGCTCGACTTATGGCAAAAAAAAAGTTGTCTCAAGCTCATCCGGGTGTCCAGGAGTGGAGCCTGGGCGCAGCACTAGTATGGGGAAACCCAGAAGGCGATTGGCAGCCCGCCAACCCTCGCAGACAGCCAGGGGAACCGGGCGGCCACAGTCGCGGTCTGCAGTTAGGCCTAATCTGAGAATGGTCATAAAGGCCAAGCAGGCAAAGATGAGCGGTCCTGAGGGGCTGTGGAGAGATGTGGGGACATGAGGTTGTTAGGGCAGGTAGCCCCCAGTGCTACTGTAGGGCCTCCCCTAGCCAAGGTGGTCCCCAAGTTTTCGTGTTCTCTGGTCAGCAAGCTGTCACAGGGCAATGGAAATCTGATGCTTCTCTCCAATAGAATGTGGAATAGCTAACATCACTAGAAGAATCGGCAGCGTGCAAGCTACGGCCAAATGTGTCTCCATGGGTTCTGTCTACCATAGAAAGGGTTACAGGGTCCAGTTATAGCTCGACCCCCCCGTTCACAGGTGTGCTCACCACAGAAGTCAGCACAGACTAGAGCCCAGGAAGTAAGCTCCCTTTTGGACAATGGGGTCCTGAAACATGTACCCCATTCCCTCAGGGAGGGAGGTTTACAGCCTTTATTTCCTGTTTCGCAAAAAAGTGGGAATATGCGGCCAATTTTAGATCTGCATCATCTGATCCGTACTCTTCGGACATACAGGTTCAGAGGCTGATGTTCAAACTTATCATGCCACAGATCCAGTTCGAGAACTGGTTTGTGGCGATAGGTCTAAAAGATGCATGTTTCCGCATAGGAATATTGCTAGCTTTATCCCCTCACACCTTCACAAAGTGCATGGATGTCACTCTGGCTCCATTGGGACTCCAGGGCATCTGTGTACCAAGCTACCTGGACGACTGGTTAATTCTAGCACGATCCAGGGAGCTGGTGGTTCAACATTGAGATGTTGTTCTCGCCCATGTGAAGAACTGGGGGCTCAGGTTGAATCTCAGAAAAGTTGGTTTTCCCTGGTGCAGTGGACAACTTTTCTAGGGGTTATAGGATTCTACTACGATGAGGGCGTTTCTATCCGCAACAGGCGTAGTGTCAATCCTATCAACACTGAGCTAGATAAAGCTGTATCTTGGGAGCCTAGGGTGGAATCCACACATGTGGCTGAGGTCACATCTGTATGCTGCCCCCCCATCGCTGCTCCCACTAGCTCTAGCGAGAGTTCGCCAAGATAGCCTGCTAACAGCACCTTTTTGGCAGCTCAAACATGGCTCTGAGAGATAATATCTCTGCGAGATGGCACTCCTTGGGAGATTCCCATCCGCAGGGATTCACTGTGGACCCAGTAACTGCGCAATAGCTACAGTCCTGGAGCTCCTACAATAACATTTCTCAGCGGGGTGAGCTCCTTCTACAATCAGGGTTATGTGGCCGCCATTTCGGCCATCCACGCCCTGTTGAGGGAGCCTCTGTGGGGCAACATCCTCTAACTTCGAGGTTCATGCGTGGTCTCAGATGACTGAGGCCCATCTGCAGGCCGCGCATACCTTCCTGGGACCTTCCATGGCCCTGGAAGGTCTGTCGGCTGCCCCATTCGAGCCCCTAAAGCGGATCTACTGTCTCAAGTCGGAGGGCTGATCTATCACGCTCAGCCAGAACTCGGCAACTGTGGGTCTGGCCCCTGAGGGGCACCAGCTCATAGATTCGGGTCTCACAACTGAGATTGTTGAAACCATATTAAAAGATAGAGCACCATCCACAAGGAAAGCGTATGCACTCAAGTGTCAGCTTTTTGTCTTCTGGCATGAGGAACGTCACCTAGACCCAGTGAACTGCACAATTGCTACAGTCCTGGAGTTCTTACAGAACGTTTCTCAGCGGGTTGGGCTCCTTCTTCAATCAGGGTACTTGGCCGCCGTTTCGGCCAGCCATGACCCTGTTGATGGAGCCTCTGTGGGGCAACATCCTGTGGTGTCAGACGGCTGCGGCCCATCTGCAGGCCGCACATACCTTCCTGGGACCTCCTGCGGTCCTGGAAGGTCTGTCAGGTGCCCCATTCAAGCCCCTGGAGTGGATCCCCTCCACAAGGAAATCAAATGCACTCAGGTGTCAGCTTTTTGTCTTGTGGCATGAGGAACGTCACCTAGACCCAGAGAACTGCGCAATTGCTACAGTCCTGGAGTTCTTACAAAACGTTTCTCGGCGGGCTGGGCTCCTTCTACAATCAGGGTTAGTGGGCTGCTGTTTCGGCAAGCCATGCCCCTGTTGATGGAGCCTCCGTGGGGCAACATCCTCCAACTTTAAGGTTCATGCGTGGTGTCAGACGGCTGCGGCCCATCTGCAGGCCGCGCATACCTTCCTGGGACCTCCTGTGGTCCTGGAAGGTCTCTCAGGTGCCCCATTTGAGCCCTTAGGGTTGACCTACTGTCTCACAAGCCGCAGGGTTCATTTATCATCCATGGCAAGAACTAAGGAAGCTGTGGGTCTGGCCCCTGAGGGGCACCAGCTCATAGATTCTGGTCACACGACTGAGGTGGTAGAGACCATGTTAAACGCTAGAGCACTATCTACAAGGAAATTGTATGCGCTCAAGTGGCGCCTTTTTGTCTGGTGGTGTGAGGAACGTCAGCTACACCCAGTGAACTGCGCAATCGCTACAGTCCTGGAGTTCTGACAAGAACGTTTCTCAGCAGGTTGGCTCCTTCTACTATCATGGTTACATGGCCGCCGTTTCGGCCAGCTCTGCCCCTGTCGATGGAGCCTCTGTGGGGCAACGTCCTTTAACTTCGAGGGTCATGAGTGGTGTCAGACGGCTGAGGCCCATCTGCAGGCCATGCATACCTTCCTGGGACCTAGCTGTGGTCTTGGAAGGTCTGTCAGGGAGCCCTATTTGAGCCCTTAGAGTCAGCCTCTGAGAAGCTTCTGACTCTAAAGGTAGCTCTTTTACAGGCCCTGACATCTCTCGAGCGAGTGGGAGGTCTACAAGCTCTCCCTGTTGCCACTCCTGCCTTGACTTTACCCCTAGATAAGCCAAGTCCTTCCTGTATACTAGGCCGGATTATATTCCTAAAGTGCCAACATTGGCTGCCCACCCTGTGGTGTTGCAGGCTTTCTCCCCTCCTCTGTCCTCTGACCAGTACAAGAGAGGATGCACCCGCTGTGTCCGGTAAGCGATCTCTGTACTTGTGTCCACTGCTCCGGCCAGTGGCTTAAGTCAGAGGAGCTACTAGTCTGCTTTGGCAGCGACAAGAAAAGTGATGCTGTGTCAAAGCAGTGCATCTCTACTGGGATTGTTGAAGGCTTTGTCCAAAGAGGTTTCCTTGCAGGATGTGTGTGCGGCTGCAGGGTGGTCTATGCCTCACACAGTCATTTGTTATTTCAGCCTGGATATTCATTCCTCCCCAGGCTCGAGTGTCCTGCACTGACCCTCGGGTTTGGGTATTTTTGAACCGGCCGTACCCTCGGTATGACGGAGTGGGTATTCCCGTTCCCATACTGCTAAATGCAACGTCGAAGTTCCCTTTGAAAGGGAACGTCAGGGTTACACATGTAACCCTGTTCCCTGAGAAGGGAACGAGACATTGCATAGCACCGTCATACCGGGGCTGGCCTGTGAATTGCGTCTTCGCTTCAGATAATAGAGGCTGGCGGTGTGGTTCACAGGTGCCATATATATATCATGTGACGCGCTTAATTGCCACGTCACCTGATCATGGCAGGCCTATAAGTAGAGGCATGATTTTACACAAGCTTCAGATACCGGTCACGCGCAATGCGTTCCCATACTGCTAAATGCAACGTCGAAATTCCCTTCTCAGGGGAAAGGGTTACATGCGTAACCCCGACGTTTTTAATACAAAGTAGGGTTAGAAGAAGGAGGTGGGAAAAAAAGTAGGGAAGAAAAAAAAAAACCAAAGTGCCGGTACTTAAAAAAAATAAAAAATAAATTTGAACCAAAAAGGATCAGGTGTCAGTCGTAAAGGTTTTTAATACAAAGTACGGTTAGAAGAAGGAGGTGGGAAAAAAAGTAGGGAAGAAAAAAAAACACATTTTGGAGGATGTCACGCACATGAGGAACTTTTATATATATAAAATATATAAAAATATATATAAATATATAACAATTATATTTCGTATCATTTGAGGTCAGATACATGTCCTAGTATTATATTATGCCAGTAATATCATTTTGGAAGATGTCACGCACATGATTATATGAGTTTGTTAGAAAAACCACTTTCCTAAACTCCCAGCCGCTTGAGAATCGCTGTATAGCGTTTTAACAGCCTGAAGAGCATCAGTGTACATGGACACACTGGACGAATGTAAACAAGGTTAGTTAGAGCACTTTTGAAAAAAAAAGTGACTGTCTGCACTTCAAATGTCACTTTTTTCACATTACCATCCCAGAGGAAAATGGTCAATGGTTACTCTTCAACAGCACAGGAGACAAAATTGTGATTCTCATTTCAGCCTCATTTTACTTTCAATTTTGTTTGACCTCTTTCTCATATGATGCTCCTAAAATTCACTAGGAGAAATAGGTGAGACAAACAATTAGCAGCAGGAGTCATAGTTGAGACTCGAGGGAGATACCTTGCTCAGTCTCATTGATGGCTCATTTCTTGTAATTAGGAGAAGAAAATGAGCAGTACTGGAGCTACTATGGAGTAATATGTGAGGCATGCATTTGACACACATACACACACACACACACACACATATATATATACACACACAAGTATATATAATTTTCTTCTCCCATTACTATATATACACACTTCTCCATATAAGGGCAATTTCACAAATGCTGAAACAAATGAACTCTTTATTAAAATGGCCAAGTTTACCCTACACAACAACACAGAGCAATGCCCTGCATATGAATGATTTTTTTCCCCCCACAATGACAGGGCTAGTACCTTGACAAAAAAAATTGACAATGGAGATCTCTTCAGATTGCATTTAAGGTACAATAACAGGTACTGGCTATCCTGAACAAGCTAGTCCTGGTCTATCTCATCTCGCAATATCACTGGAAAGTGAGTGAGGGAACAACAGCACAGTCCAGCCACCCTCACTGGCTTGTGACAATAGATGATTGATGGAAGATCCACTACCAGTTGGATGGTATTTGGACACAATTTCACCTTCACTTGAATGAGAAAATGTGTCCAAACTTTTGAATGGTAGTGTATAGACTGGTAAATTGAGAGCTGAAGAACTGAGAGATAGAAATTAAACAAATATACTTGAGTTTTGCAGTATGCTTCACCCCCATGGTTTTGAGTGTGAAATAGGAGGCCCAAGCTTGTTCAAATTAATACAAAAAAAAACAAAACAATCACGATATAGCATTTTAGTTAGCTTTGTTAAAACTTGTAAGACAGCAAGAACTTGTCCCATACATCATAAATGAACTATAAATGTGCATCTTCTCACTATGACTGTGTATTTAGAACAGTGTTCACCACAGTTGTACACCATACAAAATTTGGCAACTTTGAGGTCCTCATGCAACATTTGTATGTGAGGATTTTTTCAACAAATGGCCATCCATCTGGTGTGAAACATTCAAGAATTTATAGAGTCTTTGTGGCCTTCATGCGGCATTTGTTTATCAAGGCTTTTTGACCTTAGTTTTCTCAACTGGTGTCCGTCCATCCATCCATCCAGTGTGCCACAGCGCATGATGTAGGCTGCAAGAATTTAAAAAAAGCACAAATTATAGATGAATCCTCCTTACATAGAGTAACAGTGGTGGTGGAAAATCATTACCACATTTCACAGTAAGAATTGCACTTAACTTCAAATAAAAATAATAATAAAAAAAATAACAAAGGTGTTCTCTGCAAAGGGGACACCCTCAGGTACCCACACAACCCATTTTCACTGATTTGAAAATCACAATGATTATTACTATATTACTTTGAAATTATGCAGGAAAAAAACTGATTAATGAAGTTACTGCTGTGTAATTTCAAAGAAATATATCTAGATGTGATTGTTCATTGTTCACTAAGATCGACTTTTATTTAATTTTCTACGGGAATACAAAATCTTGCATACAAAACTGCACATACGAAACCAAACCATACGAAACTAAGCGCGCGCATGCGCACATATTGTCCCGAAACCACATTGGATTTGATTGTATAGGCTTTATCTTGAACTGGTATGTTTGTGTTATATATGAATGGATTGTTAAGTAGATTATGCTCAAGGCATTTCCATGACTTGTAAAAATGTTTATTTTATATAACTGAATAAAAGATTCTGAAGTCACAATCCCTTCCTTGCTAATATGTGGTCGAAATCGCGATTAATAAACCCGTGTAGTGAAGAGCTGAGAGTGGCCAAAACAACATCTTCCCTTCCCGCTGGAGTTCATTCTCTTACAGCCTCATCTGAGTGGAGAGGCAGAGCTGGGCACTAACTCAAGGCAAGTCATGTTTTTTCTCTTTACGCATAGTTATAAATATGTTATGTAGTTTAATTAAATTAAATCATTAAACAGAACTTCAGCTATACTGTTTAAAGAGAAGGCAGCTAACTAGCGCTTAGCCCTAAGATGAACTCTACTCTAAAATAGTTTAAACTGATGTAGAGAGTAGATACTTCTGTTGAGTCAAATCTAACATGTGAAAGTTCAAGGCTCAAGCTTTACTTCTTCCTGTGGACCTTTTTGTTTTTGTTTTTTTTTACACCCATTTCCCCACAAAAATTTTTGCTTTCTAGCTAACATGCTACTGAACAGCATGTTTAGCACAGCATGAATTTTAGCAAACACGAGCTTAAAACGGACATTTCGTCTTTAAATCACAGAATTGTGTCCGAAATTGTAAATAGCTGATTTTTTTTTAATGCTTTTTGTATGCTTATGTTAATAAGTTCTCAGTGAACATATTAACACTAGCTTGCTGCTAGCTGAAGTTCAGTCGGTTAGTTACACAAGATGGCCGATAGTTACATAAGATGGCAATGTATGTCTCACATCAGGAGCTGTCTTACTACAAAATGAAACTTCGCAAAGACTTACCTTAGCTTCTTTTACGAGCTGGTGTTTCTCTCATGCATTCCTTCTGGACGCTTTCGCTCTCTGTGTTCCTCGTACATTAATCAGCCCACCTTTAAAATGAACCAATCACAATGCAGCATGTGTAATGGACAGCGCTCTTGTCCAATGAAATGTCCTAATGCTGAGTCACACTTCACAGTTCTTTTTGCGGTCATTTGTGCAACCTCTGAGAGCAGTGAGTGGATAAACATGTAGTGGATTCATTTTACCAAAGAGTTAATAATTCATTAAAAGCAATCAAATGTAGTTATGCTGATTGTACTCAGAAGTATGAAAAATATATTATTGTGAAGTTTGAATTAGTGAAAATATGATATAAGAATCTGCTATTTACCCCAATAAAACTGTTATAAAAATAAAAGGTTAATATAGTTAACTAATAATGGTGCTTTTGTTCTATACTCTATATGTTATATTAGGTTTATCAAAATTGTTTATTCACACTGTCAGAGGTGTTCAGCCAGGAATTCTTCATTCTCAAAATACCACTTTGGTTTAATAAACTTTCTCTTGTGGGTTTTTGGCAGGTAAATTATTGATAATGATATGACTGTAACATTTCTAATGCTGTTTTTCTGTGCTTTTTACGTGAAATCAGTGCACACTTCCAGTGTTGAAGTATGCCAACCATCTATTATCATAAATGTTACAACTGATTAAAAAAAAAAAAAAAAAGATTATATACTTCATCTTCATCATCAGTTTTTTAAATAGGAAAAGTTGGACAAATGTATAATTGTCCAATTACTGTAACACTAGTATATGCAAAAAGTTGTAAATCCAACTGGTATGTATTAATTGTGTAAGAGTGTGTCTTTTCTGTCATTTCTAGTGTCACCATCGTCGCAGCTCCATTTCTGACACCAGTCCAGCGTAAATATTGCTCTTCCATAGAAGTTACATGTGTGTTCGGTGGTAGTAGGGTAAGTCTTTATTACACAACCTAGCTAATTTAAGGAAAAACCAACATTTTGTGTCTTAGTGAGGTTTTGGGCACCACAGGCCACCAGAAGGGTTTCAATGGGCCATGGCATAGATTCTCCAATCCTCTGAAGTGAAGAGATGAAAACCAAAAGATATGTATAGAGAGTGATAGAATGACACTGGTCTACTAAGATGTGGAAAAAAAGTAATACGGTCAGATGAGCCATCCCTCTCCATATTCTCAAGTGGTTGAGGTCATCTGTGGCATACACCAAGAAAAAAGGAGAGGCATGAATGCTGCGCCCCAACAACAGGAGTCCGCTGGCTCTGGGGAGTTGGAATGTTTTGGGTCCCCTTGTCCCCTTAGAGGAAGAAGCTACTGCAAATCAATACAAAGTTGCTCCGAGTGATCACCTTTATCCTACGATGAAACATTTCTCTCCTGATGGGAGTGGTCTCTTCCAGGATGACAATGCCCCTATTGCCCTCACTGAATGGTTTGATGAGTTCACAGTCACCAGATCCCGACCCAGTTGAACACCTATGGAGATTTTGGACTGATGTGTTAGACAGTGCTCTCCGTCTACATCATCACAATCAAAACACTTGGAAGAATGGTGTTCATCCCTCCAGTTTTGTTCAGAGACTTGGAGAATCAATGTCAAGGAGCACTGAAGCTTTGCTTATGACAGCATTGATAAATACAACAGTCCTTCAATAAAGCCTCCTTCATGAGTATTATAATATTCAGTTTACAACTCAGAGCTGTTGATTTATTTAAATGTTAATTTTGTAGACTGTAATTTGTGGTGCTGTTGAACTGTAATGAGTTATATTGAGTCATCCTAATATTTTGCACATCCCATTGAAATATGCATTATGGTTGAAGTGTGGCAACTGAATTATTTATCTCAATTTTTAGCTAGACACACAAGCAGTGGAGAATGCAGGTAACAACTTTTCAAAAATGTAAAACATCTAACTCCATAGAGTAATGAAGCATGATCAATTTTCTACACAAAGAATTTTGGTTCCATGTTAATTGGGAAAATGAATATGGTATACTGTAAATTATTCTCTCAGACTACTTCCAATGACAGAACTGACTATTTTGGATGATTGTATAAACAAAGAATTGGCTGGAGAGGGCTTGGACAGCAGCACACTTATCTGAAATGAGTAGGAAGGTGCTATGTCCCTGTATCCATCCAGGTGTGTCTGCACAGTTGGCTGACATGCTTACCATAATGTTATTTACACTGTATTCATATAACGGTATAATAGACATTCAGATGTTTCAAAGATAGCGTCTGGTCTATTCATATAGTGGCAATGTAAGAAATACCATGTTATAGAGCTTTAAATTGTAATAGTAAATTTAAATTGTAGTAGTGCCAATAGTGTTAACAAAACACTACTTACTGATGTGAAACTTGCACTTGTACTTGAATTGGTTTACAAAGCTTTAAATGGAAGCTCAGGTTACTCTGACATCTTGATGTATAGTATAGTTTAGATTTCCAGAATTACTATGGAAAATAACCACAAGATTAGTGAGCCACAAACTTACTGTGGTAACTTGTATAATAAACAGGACCACAAAGGAGGTTGTACCGAGTGGTAGCTTTTATATGAAATATAATAACATGAATGCTGTAGCATAAGAACACTAGGAACACAACACGTGCTTCTCGTAGGCGACTTCCCTAGCACACCTTTTCTCCACGAAGGTAGTGCAAAACTACTATCTAAAAACATAGACTCCACCTAGTGGTAAGAAATGTAATTACTATTTTGTAAGTATACAACACTCCTCCCCTACTAAATTCCAAAATTCTCCCAATACAAATAAACTGGAAAATTTAAACTAATGTGGTGTCATTTCTTTCTTACATATTGACTCATTATACTTCTTCAAAACACAAATCATATTATTTGGCATACTCTTATAATCTAGCATATGCCCATTCCACTGAACACATTCAGATTAATTAAACATTCAGTCTATCTGGAGGCTTCCGATCACGCTGTGACCTGCGAACTATCTCCGGTGCTGTTGCTGGCACAGCTGAGGTAGGTGTTTTGGGTGGATCTGGTATAAGAGTCACAAGAGGGGCCTGTGTGTCTGTGATCACTTGTCCATCCTCTCCCGGGGGCACAGACATTTCTTCAAGTGACTTTTCCTCTGGTGAAGCTTCCCCAGTAGTCTGACTCACCAAGGGGAACTCTGAGGTGCTACTGACCTCTGGGTCTGTATCATGACGCAGGCGTACGTGGTCCTGATGTCTGCGGAACACTCGTCCATCAGTCAGTTCTACGACGTAGGAGAGAGGGCCTCTTTGTGTCAAGATAACCCCCGGCAGCCATTGCTGATTAGAGTTATTGCTGAAATTCTTAACGTAGACATTGTCACCTGGTTTCAGCTGTCTCTGTCGTGCATGTTGATCGTGACCTTCCTTCTGTCTTTCCTGCTTTCTCAGCACCCTAGCCTTAGTGTCTGGGCGCAGCAGGTCCAACTTTGACTTAGGCCTACGTCCCATCAACATCTCTGCTGGAGTACGTGCAGTAGTGGTTTGCGGTGTAAGGCGATATTTAAACAGGAACCGTGAAAGTCTGGTACTGAGAGAGTCACCTTTCATCCTTTTTAGACCCTCCTTCACTGTCTGGACAGCTCTCTCTGCCAATCCATTCGAGGCTGGGTGGAAAGGAGCTGTACGAATGTGTCGGATGCCATTCTGTTCCATAAACTCACCAAACAGCTCACTGGTAAACGTCGGACCATTATCTGTGACTACTGCATCTGGCAACCCGTGGATTGCGAACACTTGTCTGAGCTTTTCTATGGTTAAGGGGGCTGTTAGGTTGCTCATGATGTGAGCGTCTATCCACTTGGAGTGCGCATCCACTATTATGAGGAACATCTGCCCCATGAACAGACCAGCAAAGTCCAGATGTAGCCTTGACCAGGGGTGGTCTGGCCACTCCCATGGCTGCAAAGGGGCTGGTGGCGACATGTGTTGATTTGCCTGACATTGTGTACATGCCTTTACCTTGTTCTCCAGGTCTAAATCCATTCTTGGCCACCAGACGTAAGATCTCGCCAAGCTCTTCATTCGTGACACTCCTGGATGGGTCTCATGTAGTTCTTCCACGATGTGTGAGCGTCCTGGGGGAGGTACAACTACCCTCGAACCCCAGAATATGCAGCCATCCTGCAGGCTGAGTTCTGTCTTGCGTTTGGCATATGGTTTCAGTTCCTCACTGACAACCACACCGCAGCCCTGCAACAGGTAAGTCTTTACTTTGGACAGCACTCGGGCTCTCTCTGTCCACTGCTTGACCTGGGCTGCCTTAACAGGTGTCTCTGACAATTTCTCTAATGAAAAAACAGTCTCTGGAGGTACGCATGTTGAGACAGGCGCCTCCGGCAATGGCAGGCGACTCAACGCATCAGCGTTTGCGTTGTCTTTTCCAGCTCTGTATACTATTGCGTACTGGTAGGCTGACAATATTAGTGCCCACCGTTGGATTCTGGCTGACGCTAGCGGCGGAATGCAGCGTTTTTCACTGAACAGACTCAGCAGTGGTTTATGGTCAGTGTGGATTTTGAAAACACGTCCATATAAATACTGATGAAAACGCTTTACTGCAAAAACAATAGCAAGACCTTCTTTTTCCAACTGTGAATAACCTTTCTCTGCAGCTGTCAGCGTCCGTGAGGCGAATCCAACAGGTTTCTCTGAGCCGTCTTCCATAACATGTGAGAGGACCCCCCCCCACCCCACAAGGCGACGCGTCACATGAGAGAACAATGTCTTTATCGGGATCATAGTGAACTAACAGTTTTGCTGAATGAAGGAGCTCTTTCACCTTCCTTAAACGTATTTCTCCTGCCCCGCACCCCACTGCCACTTTGTGTCATTGTGCAGCAGCTTGTGCAGAGGTGCCAACACTTTGGATAGATCCTGCAGGAACTTCCCATAGTAATTCACCATGCCTAGAAACGAGCAGAGTTCGGTGACGTTCTTTGGGCTTGGGGCGTCCTTGATAGCCCTCACTTTGTCCTCTACTGGGCGAAGACCCTCTGCTGTGATGGTATGTCCCAGATACGTCACACTTGGTGCCATAAACACACACTTTCCACGTTTCAGACGCAGCCCTGCATCTGAGAGTCTCTTTAGTACCTGCTCTAGGTTTTCAATGTGCCTATCCTCAGTAGCCCCCGTTATTAAAATGTCGTCTAAATATGCGGCTACATGAGGAATCCCTTGCAATATAGTGTCCATTGTTCTTTGAAAAATAAAGCGCGGACTGGACGCTTACTCCAAACACTAGGCGATTGTACTTGAATAATCCTTTGTGTGTGTTTATTGTGACAAATTCTTTTGATTTCTCATCAAGAAGTAGCTGCTGGTAACCGGGCTCATATCAAGCTTTGAGAAAGTTTTTACCTCCAGCCAGTGTTGCGAACAGGTCATCCACCCGTGGCAACGGGTACTCCTCCAGCTTTGAGACTTGATTCACCGTCACTTTATAGTCACCACAGATCCTTACGGTTCCATCAGGCTTCAACACGGGAACTATAGGTGCTGCCCACCTTGAAAACTGGACAGGCTCAATGATGCCCAGCGCCTGTAAGCGTTCCAGCTCCTCCTCCACTTTGCTTTTCATTGCATAGGGCACCACTCTGGGCTTGAAAAAACGTGGCGCTGCATCAGGATCTACATGGAGCTTCACAGTGACTCCCTTTAGTGTGCCCAGTTCGTCTCTGAACACATCACTGTATCGGTACAGAATGTCCTCTGTTGTGTGCGCATACTTGATCTCATGCCAATTTAGCTTAATTTTGCGTAGCCAGTCACGGCCCAAAAGACTAGGCCCACTACCTTTAGCTATGACTAGTCTGCCTTCAGCCCTCTGACTTCCCACTGAAATGTTCAACTGTAACACCCCCAAATGAGGTATGGCCTGACCCGTGTATGTCCTTAGTTTGAGATTCAAAGGCTTAATAGGAGGAGGCTTATGTCCCCATAACCTCCTGTAGGTCTCCTCACTGATGACCGATGCTGTAGCCCCAGAATCAACCTCAAACTTAATGTCTTCTCCTTCAACAGTCACTGTCGCATAGTAGGGCATAGGTGGTCCCTCATCCGTATCCACTGTAAACATGTTGAATGCACACGCGGCCTCTCCGTCATCTTCCTTGACGTGATGTGTGTGTGCTTGAGCCTGCCGGGCTTTCCATGTTTCATTTGTTAGCCTTATTTTTAGCACTCCTGCACTTTTTAGCTAAGTGTCCTTTTTTTCTGCAGGTATGACAAACCGTTTCTTTAAATTTACAGTCATTAGCATAGTGTGGCCCTCCACACCTAAAACATTCCACTTTCTTTGATGACCTTGCAGCCTCTTTGTTCACGTGGTGCACAGCCACTGACTGTGATCCAGCCTGACCTTTTGAATGTCTTTTGCATTATTTGCCGCCATTTCCATTCCGAACGATATTTCTAATGCTTTCTTGAAAGTCAGTGGTGGAGTTTCCCCCAGCAAACGGCGCTGTATAGCGTCATTAGCAATGCCGCATACTAATCTGTCACGGAGCATGTCATCTAAGACGTCCTTAAAATCACAATGTTCTGACAGTTGCCGCAATTCTGCAACAAAATTAGCTACAGACTGACCTGACTTCCGAAAATGGCTGTGAAATTTGAAACGTTGGACTATTACTGACGGTTTTGGATTGTGGTGATTCGGGACGGGCTTGATGAATTCAGTATTATTCAATTTCCCCTGGTTTCTTCGGTGTAGCTAAGTTCCTTATCAGCTTATAAGTCCTAGCTCCACACACACTCAGGAGAATGGCGCGCTTTCTAGCCTCCTCCGCAATTCCATTTGCAGCGAAAAAGTGTCCCAACCTTTCCTCATACTCTGTCCAGTCCTCGTCTCCTTCCACAAATTCACCGATAGTCCCAAACATAGCCATTTGAATGCTGTGCTCTTCTCCTTGTCCTTGTCGCTCCTCTACAGCCACTGGCGCTCTGATTCTCTCTTCACCGTGCTCCTCTGCACTGCTCGAGCTTCCACTCATGAAGATAGTCACAAGTTTTCTAGCTAGCACTCCGTGTTTAGCTAACACTGAAAACAAAACGCGATAGAAAAAAAACAAGTCCTGTTCACCTCGTCGCCAAAAATATGTGGATGTGGTAACTTGTATAATAAACAGGACCACAAAGGAGGTTGTACCGAGTGGTAGCTTTTATATGAAATATAATAACATGAATGCTGTAGCATAAGAACACTAGGAACACAACACGTGCTTCTCGTAGGCGACTTCCCTAGCACACCTTTTCTCCACGAAGGTAGTGCAAAACTACTATCTAAAAACATAGACTCCACCTAGAGGTAAGAAATGTAATTACTATTTTGTAGGTATACAACACTTACCAATGCTGCTTTTCAACATTTTGTGTACATGACTGACAACAAATCTATAAAATGTATTACAACATTTTTCTTCTTTTGGTTTCTAGAATCAAAGTGGAGGCCAGATGACTATTGCACCGAAGGAGTACCTTGTCCTACTACTCTGGAAGCTGAGGACTTTGCTGATCTGGAAAACCCGTCTATCATGAATTCCTGTGACGTTCATAACTCCAATCATACACTGTCCCAGTGTTATGAATACGTAACAGAGACACATCGCACTGGCCTTAATGCAGAATCAGAGAGTGAACTGTCTTTTCACACAGATACATTTCAATTTGTTGAGCAGGGGACTTCAGATAATAAATTGACATTTGATGATGACCTATCATTTGAGGTCAAAGTAGAGCTAAACATAGAGGAGGGAACAAAACTCCAAAACTCAACAAACACTGGAGATAGTCCACTTTACAGAAATGCACCCATTTCTGTTGCAGAGAGCCTTCTACTTATAATGACAGACACAAAATAACAGGAAAAGCGCTAAGTGACTTGCTCACACTGATCACTCTGCACTGCCCCTCTGACATCCAAACTGAATGTCTTCAGAATTTAATGAAATTCCAAAAAAATTTTTGATTGATAACTCCTCTTCTCTGCTTTTGCACAAATATTGTAGTGCATGCCTTATGTCTGTTGAGAGCACAGACACCCACTGTAAATATCAAAACATATTTAAAATGTCTTGGAAGTTTGTTTTTGTCATGGACAAGCATATAAAATTCATTACAATGAGGACCATGTATTTGAGTTTCTTTATCCATCCATCCATCTTCAACCGCTTATTTCTGCTTCAGGGTCGCGGGGAACCTGGAGCCTATCCCAGGAAGCACCGGGCACAAGGCAGGGTACACCCTGGACAGGGTCCAGGGCCATCAGGGCACAATCACATACACACTCACACACCCATTCATACACTATGGACAATTTACCAATCAACCTACCATGGATGTCTTTGGACTGGGGCAGGAAACCGGAGTACCCAGAGGAAACCCCCGCAGCACGGGGAGAACATGCACACACGCACACACATGGCGTAAATCGAACCCCGGACCCTGGAGGTGTGAGGCGAACGTGCTAACCACTAAGCCACCGTGCGCTCTGAGTTTCTTTATGATTTTTTTTTTAAAGAAAGCATTAAGTTTGGATGAGAAAGTGTTGGAGTGTTGGAGATCTTTATTTGTGCTGTCTGAGCTCACCATGAGATGCACGAATTAGACTGGGATGAGAATAGATTGAGATCATAGAGAGAGCTCTCTGGTTTCTCTGCATGAGATAAAAAAGACGTACCGAACATGAAACAATCTGAGAATTATTTGAGAGCTTGATGAGATCTGTTTTGAAACTTAAAAGGAGGCAACTTTGAGATTTTGTGTGGCTTTTTCTCCAGGAGAAAAAATAGAGAAACAGGAGAAATAAGCCATAATCTAGTATTTTGGTTTCACACAGACCTCATTGTTGTCTAGGAGAAATACATGAGATGTTTTTGAGAGCTCTTTTCTAATATTCTTTCCCTCTGGGATACTTCATTGGGAACTTGTCCACTTTAATGTAAACAATTATATTTCGTGTCATTTGAGGTCAGATACATGTCCTAGTATAATATTATGTCTGTGATATCATTTTGGAAGCTGTCACACACATGCTTATATGAGTTTGTTAGAAAAACCACTTTCCTAAGCTCCCAGCCGCTTGAAAATCGCTGTATAGCGTTCTAACAGGACGATGCGCAACAGTGTATATGGGCACACTGCACGAATGTAAACAAACTTAGTTAGAGCAGTTTTGAAAAAAAGTGACTGTCTGCACTTCAAATGTCACTTTTTTCACAATTCCATCCCAGAGGAAATTTTTATTGCTCAATGGTTACTCTTCAACAGCTCAGGAGACAAAATTGTGATTCTCATTTCAGTCTCATTTTAGTTTCAATTTTGTTTGACCTCTTTCTCATATGATGCTCCAAAAATTCACTAGGAGACAAGCAATTAGCAGCAGGAGTCATAGTTGAGACTCGAGGAGATACCTTACCTTTATCATTGATGACTCATTTCTTGTAATTAGGCGAAGAAAATGAGCAGTACTGGAGCTACTATGGCGTAATATGTGAGGCATGCATTTGACACACATACATACATATACAGTGGGGGAAAAAAGTATTTGATCCCCTGCTGATTTTGTACGTTTGCCCACTGACAAAGAAATGATCATTTTAATGGTAGGTTTATTTGAACAGTGAGAGACAAAATAACAAACAAAAAAAAATCCAGAAAGACACATGTCAAAAATTTTATAAATTGGTTCGCATTTTAATGGGGGAAATAAGTATTTGACCACCAGAGGACAACTGGGTGAAAGTGTTGTGGTCAGATGAGACCAAAATGGAGCTCTTTGGCATCACCTCAACTCGCCGTGTTTGGAGGAGGAGGAATGTCGCCAATGACCCCAAGAACACCATCCCCACCATCAAACATGGAGGTGGAAACATTATGCTTTGGGGGTATTTTTCTGCTAAGGGACGGGACAACCTCCCCGCATCAAAGGGACGATGGACGGGGCCATGTACCGTCAAATCTTGGGCGAGAACCTCCTTCCCTCAGCCAGGGCATTGAAAATTAAAAGTAATTACTAAGTCATTACCAAGTACTAAGTCATGTTTTGCAGAGGGGTCAAATACTTATTTCCCTCATTAAAATGCAAATTGATTTATAACATTTTAGTAATGAGTTTTTCTTGATTTTTTTGTTGTTATTTTGTCTCTCACTGTTCAAATAAACCTACAATTAAAATTATAGACTGATCATTTCTTTGTAGTGGGCAAACGTACAAAATCAGCAGGGGATCAAATACTTTTTTCCCCCACTGTATATACACACAAATATATATAATTTTCTTCTCCCATTACTATATATACACACTCTTCTCCATATAACGACAATTTCACAAATGCTGAAACAAATGAACTCTTTATTAAAATGGCCAAGTTTACCCTACACAACAACACAGAGCAATGCCCTGCATATGAATGATTTTTTTTTGCCCCACAATGACAGGGCTAGAACATTGACAAAAAAAATTGACAATGGAGATCTCTTCAGATTGCATTTAAGGTACAATAACAGGTACTGGCTATCCTGAACAAGCTAGTCCTGGTCTATCTCATCTCACAATATCACTGGAACGTGAGTGAGGGAACAACAGCACAGTCCAGCCACCCTCACTGGCTTGTGACAAGAGATGATTGATGGAAGATCTACTACCAGTTGGATGGTATTTGGACACAATTTCCCCTTCACTTGAATGAGAAAATGTGTCCAAACTTTTGAATGGTAGTGTACAGACTGGTAAATTGAGAGCTGAAGAACTGAGCGATAGAAATGATACAAATATACTTGAGTTTTGCAGTATGCTACACCCCCATGGTTTTGAGTGTGAAATAGGAGGCCCAAGCTTGTTCAAATTAATACAAAAAAAACCAAAACAATCACAATATAGCATTTTAGTTAGCTTTGTTAAAACTTGTAAGACAGCAAGAACTTGTCCCATACATCATAAATGAACTATAAATGTGCATCTTCTCACTATGACTATGTATTTAGAACAGTGTTCACCACAGTTGTACACCATACAAAATTTGGCAACTTTGAGGTCCTCATGCAACATTTGTATGTGAGGATTTTTTCAACAAATGGCCATCCATCTGGTGTGAAACATTCAAGAATTTATAGAGTCTTTGTGGCCTTCATGCGGCATTTGTTTATCAAGGCTTTTTTGACCTTAGTTTTCTCAACTGGTGTCCATCCATCCATCCAGTGTGCCACAGCGCATGATGTAGGCTGCAAGAATAAAAGAAAGCACAAATTATAGATGAATCCTCCTTACGTAGAGTAACAGTGGTGGTGGAAAATCATTACCGCATTTCACAGTAAGAATTGCACTTAACTTCAAATAAAAATAATAAAAAAAATAACAAAGGTGTTCTCTGCAAAGGGGACACCCTCAGGTACCCACACAAACCCATTTTCACTGATTTAAAAATCACAATGACTACGTTTACATGGACGGCAAACACAAACACGCTTTCGACAAAGTCAAGCAAACCCCCCGCCATTGAAATGAAAGCTACAATTAGTCGAAAGAGGCTTGGTAATGACAAAAAAAATTGACAAAGAAATGATCAGTCTATAATTTTAATGGTAGGTTTATTTGAACAGTGAGAGACAAAATAACAAAAAAAATCCAGAAAAACGCATGTCAAAAATTTTAGAAATCGATTTGCATTTTAATGAGGGAAATAAGTATTTGACCCCTCTGCAAAACATGACTTAGTACTTGGTAATGACTTAGTAATTACTTTTAATTTTCAATGCCCTGGCTGAAGGAAGGAGGTTCTCACCCAAGATTTGGACGGTACGTGGCCCCGTCTATTGTCCCTTTGATGCGGTGAAAAGTTGTCCTGTCCTTAAAAAAATCCCTTCCCTTAAAAGTACTTTTCAGCAAGGTCCTCCATGTTTGATGGTGGGGATGGTGTTCTTGGGGTCATTGGCAACATTCCTCCTCCTCCAAACACGGCGAGTTGAGGTGATGCCAAAGAGCTCCATTTTGTCTCATCTGACCACCAGAGGACAACTGGGTAAAAGTGTTGTGGTCAGATGAGACCAAAATGGAGCTCTTTGGCATCGACTCAACTCGCCATGTTTGGAGGAGGAGGAATGCTGCCTATGACCCCAAGAACACCATCCCCACCGTCAAACATGGAGGTGGAAACATTATGCTTTGAGGGTATTTTTCTGCTAAGGGGACGGGATAACTTCACCGCATCAAAGGGACGATGGACGGGGCCATGTACCGTCAAAGACATGAGTTTTTCTGGATTTTTTTGTTGTTATTTTGTCTCTCACTGTTCTCTCACTGTTTGCACATCCAATTGAAATATGCATTATGGTTGAAGTGTGGTAACTGAATTATTTATCTCAATTTTGCGCTAGACACACAAACAGTGGGGAATACAGGTAACAACTTTTAAAAAATGTAAAAGATCTAACTCCATAGAGTAATGAAGCATGATCAATTTTCCACACAAAGAATTTTGGTTCCATATTAATTGGGAAAATGAATATGGTATACTGTAAATTATACTGACTATTTTGGATGACTGTATAAACAAAGAATTGGCTGGAGAGGGCTTGGACAGCAGCACACTTATCTGAAATGAGTAGGAAGGTGCTATGTCCCTGTATCCATCCAGGTGTGTCTGCACAGTTGGCTGACATGCTTACCATAATGTTATTTACACTGTATTCATATAACGGTATAATAGACATTCAGATGTTTCAAAGATAGCATCTGGTCTATTCATATAGTGGCAATGTAAGCAATACCATGTTATGTTAAATTTAAATTGTAGTAGTGCCAATAGTTTTAACAAAACACTACTTACTGATGTGAAACTTGCACTTGTACTTGAATTGGTTTACAAAGCTTTAAATGGCAGCTCAGGTTACTCTGACATCTTGATGTATAGTAATTGGTAATGTGTTTAGATTTCCAGAATTACTATGGAAAATAACCACAAGATTAGTGAGCCACAAAATTACCAATGCTGCTTTTCTTTTTCTTTTTTTGCCTTTGTTTATTTATTCATTTTCATATGATTCATTTACATGTGATTAATTTACATATGATTCATTTTCATGTGATTCATATTCATGCATGTGATTCATTTATATGTGATTCATTTACACATGATTCATTTTCATGTGATTCATATTCATGTAATTCATTTACCTTTTCTCCCCTCCCTTCCCTTTCCCAAATATTTCATTGAGGAGAAAAAAAAATTATAATAAAAAAAAATAATAATAAATAATAATAATTTAAAAAATAATAATAATAATAATAATTAAGAAAATAAAAAATAATCCCCCAAGCCCCCCATCATGGCTACTCAATAGCTGTTGCAGGTTATGTAAAAATGATAAAACCCAAGAACTAAAGTAAAAATAAGAATATAAATAGCCAATTGGCGCTGAAGAGGGACACACACCCAAAGTCTCCATAAAACAAAGGAGACAGCAGTGTATCACCCCTAGGTTGTCCACAAAGTGGACCTAGAGTAAGCTAAACAAAATTACTTTTTTAAAAAATCCAGTAAGAAAAAAGTCCCATGCTGACTTCAAATCTAAAAAAATAGTCTGAGCACTGTCCATACCTTTTAAAGGATTATACCTAATAATATTACACAATGTAGCATATTAAAAGAAAATACAAGAAGAGAATAACGAAGTAATAATGCACCGACAATATAAGAATTCGAATTATGTAGAGCTGGAAGGCCGAGTGCAAAAAAAGAATAAAGAATAAAAGAAAAAATATGTAACGAAAGAAGTAAAGAAAGAACAACAACAACAACAAAAAACAATAATAAAGACTTTAAAGACTTTAAAGACTTTACTAGAACTAATAATCTATACAGTGTAGCACATTTAAAAAACCAAACAAACAAATAAATAAATAAATAAATAATAGTGAATAAATAAATAAATAAATAAAATAATAAATGGATCTGATATAAATAAATAAATAAATACATAAATAAATAAATAAACAAATAAATAAACAAATTCTAAACGAAGTAATGCACAATATCCACAAAAAAGCTAAATAAACAAATAAATAAATAAAGAACACTACACTGTGTAAGTGATGCAGTTCACCCCGGTATTAAGAGTTTAACGTATTCTGCTGCTTCCTCCGCTGAAATAAGGTCCTTCTGGACACCGTTGTATGTAATGCGAAGCCGAGCTGGATGAAGTATTCCATAGCGAGCGCCCTCAATATCTCGAAGTTGCGCCGCGAACCTCGATAAAGCGGCCCGGGCCCGGGCTGTCTGGACTGTGTAGTCAAGGAAAACGGAGATGGTCAGATCCCTCACAATAGCTCGTGGTCGTTCACCAGACTTCGGCTTTGGCTGAAGGGTCCGGTTGGACCGGTCCAAAACCGGCTCCTTCTCCAGACCAAACGCCTCCTTTAACAGGGCCGCTACAGCAGCGGTTGTACAGGTGTCAGCGCCCTCTGGAACTCCGACTATCCTAACATTATTGCGCAGTGACCTCGACTCCAGATCCTCACATTTATTCTCTAATTGAGTCACGGTCGCAGTGAGAGACTCGAGTCTTCATCTGAACGATATCAACGATGCAACCGGAGAGAGTGTGCCCCATTTCACCCACAGTACCTTTCAGAGTTGATATGGTGGCCTCGGTAGCGACTTTATCACTATCATGCTGTTTTCTTGACCTGCAGGTCATGCTGGATAGTAGATAGCGCATCCCTGAGGGTCTTCTGTTGATTCTCATGGTGAGTCTCCTGGTGCTTCAGATGCTCCTGAAACTCCAGGAACTCCTTCCTAAAATCAGCGATGTCCTTCCTCAGTACATCCAGCAACTCAAGCCTGAATGCGGCGAAGTCAGAGCCACCACTCGGGGACGCGGATGCGACCGCGGGTTCACAGGGGGAAGGGAGCGCGGCTACGGATTCTTGAGGAGAAGGAGGCGCGGGTGCGGGTTCATGGTGAGAGAAAGAGAGACGCGACTGCGGATTCACGAAGGAGACGCGCTCGCGGAGCGCTCTCTATATACCTCAGTTTTGTCTGAATGCTACCACCGGATTTCGAGTTCTTCCCCGACATCTTTAACGAACCACCGAGTTGAAAGCACAAATAAGCAAGCGAAGGAGAATAAGTCAAAATATACTATATATAATATTTTATATATAAATTATATATAAATATATCACCAAAGAAAGTGCTAATTAATTACAATTTTTGATCGAAATCAGCAGGAGACTCAAACTTCACGTCTTACTCCATCGAACACCGAATTCGAACCTCACCAATGCTGCTTTTCAACATTTTGCAAAACTTTTGAAAAAAAGTGACAGTCTGCACTTCAAATGTCACTTTTTTCACATTACCATATTTCATTGGGAACTTGTACATTTTAATGTAAACAATTATATTTCGTGTCATTTGAGGTCAGATACATGTCCTAGTATAATATTATGTCTGTGATATCATTTTGGAAGCTGTCACGCACATGATTATATGAGTTTGTTAGAAAAACCACTTTCCTAAGCTCCCAGCCGCTTGAAAATCGCTGTATAGCGTTCTAACAGGAGCAAGCGCCAGAGTGTACATGGGCACACTGCACGAATGTAAACAAACTTAGTTAGAGCAGTTTTGAAAAAAAGTGACTGTCTGCACTTCAAATGTCACTTTTTTCACATTACCATAATATATAGAATAGTCTGTATGGCATGTAACCATAAAATTTGACAGGTCTAGGTCAAAGGTCAAATAGATATGGGTCAAAGGTCATGGTCATAAAATTTGATACGACACCTGTTGCGGCCATGTAGGTCCCCATCCGTTACGGATAAACATAGACACACTATTAACACGTAGGACATAAAATTAGATATAGCTATGTTAAATAAGGATCAAATAGAATTCTGACACACACATTACGACACCTGTTGCGGCCATCCCCATCTGTTACGGATAAACATAGACACAATGTTCACACGTAGGTCATAAAATTAGATATAGTTATGTTAAATCTGGTTCACATACATTCCTAACACACACCCACACACACACACACATTACGACACCTGTTGCGGCCATCCCCATCTGTTACGGATAAACATAGACACAATGTTCACACGTAGGTCATAAAATTAGATATAGTTATGTTAAATCTGGTTCACATACGTTCCTAACACACACCCGCACCCACACACACACACACACATTACCACACCTGTTGCGACCATCCCCATCTGTTAAATCAGGATCAATTACAAGTCTGACACACACACACATATGTTCTCCACACACGTTGCACTTTCTAACACTCTGAGTTAGTTCATAAATATATATATAGTTATGTTAAATCTGGACCACATACATTCCTGACACAAACGTTACCATACCTGGAACGGCCATGTGTATAACGCATCCAACCAGAAATATGACACACACACACACGTGCACGTACATACAAACGCATACATACGAAACTGTTTATAAAAGTCGAGCATCTCCTCTAGGTTTCCTAATACAATGTACTTAGATCGACGTGTGCAAGCTTACAACATGGCTGAAGCTCACCCTTTTTTGGCAAGAATAGAAAAAATGTTAGAACATGAAAAGATTCAATATTGGGTAATGTCAAACGGATGTACAGCCGGGGTTTTTTTCGATACAGAAAAAGGAACCGTTTTGCTTTTCAAGTTCTCGGTACCGGGACACATACACTGGAGCCGTGCTACAGACAGCGTAACTTTTAACGAAGGTGACTGGAAAAAGTTCAGAAAATGGTGCAAGGATTTTGACTACATCGTTAGAATGGACTTCTTTTCCCCAGATGCGTACAGACGTAAATGGAACAGTACATCTCTGCAATGCAAATACCATATCAGAGCTACGAATTTCTCCAAGAATCAGGTTTCACTGCGCTGTGCTGCTGTATTAACCGGTGACAACGCCCCTGATAACAAGCAGAATTGTGAAGTGATGTATGACCAAACCAGCTGGCACGATCTGCAACGCTACTTCCGTCAAATCTATGAATTATTCCAAAAAACTGGAAGAGACAAAGAAATGATGCAAATAAAAGTAAAGCTAGAAGATCTCTTATTCTGAGATCGTCAATATGCTAATCTTGATCAGAAACTCCACCTTCCCCAAGACTCCTCCCACACGATATATCAATGAGTCTGATTACATATCGAGTCAAAGTATTCTGAGCATCAACCAGCAATATGGCTTGTGAAATCAACCCGGTTTTCTACAACTCTGACGCTACTCGGTATGATGATGATGTGACCAGTTCGGGTTTTGAAGACGGCGAAAACCTAGGAAAAAGAAATCTGACCTATCTGACAACGAACGATGAAGCCGACGGGTGTATAACCAACACTGTGCTAAACATTATACGCGCTGTTACGGGAGAACTGCTGGACAGAGTTATCCAACAAGATCTGAAGGACAACTGCCACGGCTGCGCGATCGAACATCCGAGTCAACTCCAACACGCGTGTTTGTTCGATCCTGAAGAGTACTATCTGCACCTAAACACCTACAGACTGCTGAAAAAACTATTTAAACCGTGGTTCAAAAACACATTGGCAAGAGGTCTGAAACTGTGTGGAATCAAACACACTCCTTCCCTGGAAAAAATTGAAGATATCGCTGAAGCCACCGTGTGTGAATGGCGAGACGAACCTCACATCAAAAACGTGTTGAACGAGGTCAAGGAGAAAACCAAAGACATTTTCAACGAGCAAGTGTGCGAAGACATTGTAGATTACTGGACCCTTCACTCATCTCTGGAAACCGCTGAACCGCCGCATACGTGGGAAACTTCAAAACAAGCCACGTCTATTCTGACTGCGAGAAAAGCCTGAAGCCGATTAAAACAAAATGCTGAAGACATCCGTAAATAGCATGTGTCCTTAACATATCGTTGTGTATCAAGTTTTTATATGTATTGCTGAAACATTTGAATGTAAACTAAACATGTATCTAAACCTATGTATGATATAAATTGTTTAGAATGGAAATGTAATATCTAGCTCACGTGTTCTAAGATAAATGCTTAATCTACACTGGTGTTTGACCATTATTGTCTTGACACTCGAAATGACTGCACGATTGATGAAGAATATATATTATACACCGTCAGAACCTGGTTCGTACGGTGGTGTTGAGAGTTTGCAAAGAGCTATTGTTGAGAAAATAGGTAAAAGAGCTAATGATACTGAAATAAAAAAACTGGTTAGCAGAGCAGAATGCGTACAGTCTACATAAACCAGTATCTACAAAGTTTAAAAGAAACAAGGTTTATGTGAAGAACATCGATGAACAATGGCAAGCTGATTTAGTCGATATGAGCAACCTGTCAGAGAGCAATGACAATGCGAAATTTATGATCACGTGTATAGATATTTTATCCAAATATGCCTGGGTACGCGTGTTATGAAACAAGACCGGACTCGAGGTAACTAAAGCTTTTGATTCCATTCTAAAGGAAGGTAGAGTCCCCCAAAAATTACAGACTGATCATGGGAAGGAGTTTTTTAACAAAAGTTTTCAAACATTAATGACAAAACATGACATTGTTCACTTTGCTACGGGTACGGGGCAAAAAGCATCGGTGTGTGAAAGGTTCAACAGAACGCTAAAGACTAGGATGTGGAGATATTTTACCGCTGTTAACACGAGAAAATACATCGACGTCGTTCAGGATCTGAGTCAAGCGTACAATCACAATTACCATTCCAGCATCAAAATGAAACCCGCAGAGGTCGACGAAACCAATTCCTTCAGAGTATTTAAAACCCTCTACGGCCTGTTAGCACCTAAATTAAAGAAACTAAAATTCAAGTTTAAAGTCGGGGATATCGTTAGAATTTCACGTTTTAAAAGACATTTCGAGAAAGGATACGAGCAAAACTTTACGGATGAATATTTTACAATCTCCCGCGCGGATACTGAGAGATCCCCGGTATATAAATTACACGACTATGATGGTGAAAAAATTGAGGAACATTTTATGAACCCGAGTTACAAAAGATCATTATCCGGTAAGGACAAAACGGTTTAAAATTGAGAAAATCTTGTCTCAAAAGACCCGAAACCGGAAAAAAGTCTGCCTGGTGAAATGGGTGGGTTGGCCCGATAAATTTAATTCCTGGGTTTCGGTTGAAGAGCGTAGTTAACATAACAAAAGGATCGCCATGGCGCGAAACGCAAAACTATATTCATTAAACCATGAAAGAGTGTGGATTCTTTGTGACACTTCCAAGCAACGTCTTTGGATATTACCCTAATAACAAGATCGCGCACTACACTACTAAATTCGCAAAACCAATCGATTTGAACGGACTATGGGAAGTATCGCTTGCGGAGGTTCAATATATCCAGAGTTGGTACTCGTTAACGGAGGAAGACAGTATGTGTCATATTATTCAGAGGGATGGAAAGAGAACACAAAATAGTAACTTTAATATCACTCCAGGATATTATAAAAATATCGATGAATTGGTTAGTGAAATCAACAACAACATAAAGAAATTGGAACCCGGAATAGAGCTATTCTATAACCCTATGAAAAATAAAATACGCATCGTATCCCAAAAACATTTTGCGTTCAGAGCTAATGGAAAATTAGCATATATGCTCGGTATGAACCCTGATGTTCCGATAACGGCCCGAGAACCAGACGCGCCTAATCCCTCTGATATTCACGCAGGCTTTTACACGATGTATGTATATACAGACGTTATCGAGTATCAACGAGTTGGTGACAGTTTCACCCCGTTACTGAGATGCGTACATATAACGGGTGAAAACAACAAAGTTGTCACAATTACTTATGATAAGCTGCATTACGTACCTCTCACCAAGAACCACATTACCGATATAGTAATCGAAGTCAAAACGGATCAGAACAAGCCTATACCTTTTAGTTACGGGAAATTTATTGCGAAACTACACTTTAGACCCGCTAAACATTCGTTCCGTACGTAGAATGATGGATAGGGGCTACGTTCATCCGCAGACCTACGTGGATTATTATGTCCACCAAGCTGGAAATGGTCTTCCAGGGTTTCAAGGCGCCCCCACCATGTATGGCTCGGGGCTAGGAGGACTGTTCAAGGGTCTTTTTAGAATGGCGGTTCCGTTCCTCAAAAGGGGTTTTGCTATTGCAAAACCTCATTTAAAAACAGCTGCTAAAGGGGTCGTAAGCGACGTATTCAGCAACATTATGAGCAAGACACAAACTCAGAATCAAGACGGTTCGGGACTTGCGTTGATTGCGCGTAAAAAATCTAAAAGGCTAACCAGGGCGTCGACATGTGGTTCCTAATAAAAGACGTAAGGTTACTCAAATCAAGACCAGTGTGAAAAAGATAGAGCAGAGACGCAACAGGCATCCTTCCATCTCCATCCATCCATCCATCTTCAACCGCTTATCCGTAATCGGGTCGCGGGGGTAGCAGCTCCAGCAAGAGACCCCAAACTTCCCTTTCCTGAGCCACATTTACCAGCTCTGACTGGGGGATCCCGAGGCGTTCCCAGGCCAGCGTGGAAATATAATCTCTCCACCTAGTCCTGGGTCTTCCCCGAGGTCTCCTCCCAGCTGGACGTGCCTGGAACACCTCCCTAGGGAGACGCCCCGGGGGCATCCTTACCAGGTGCCCGAACCACCTCAACTGGCTCCTTCCATCTCTCACAAGAGAAATCGGCTGAACATTTTCTAACATCATGGCTTTCTTACACAGTCTATCCTCAGAGTGTACCAAGACAGAATTGGATATTTTCACATTACCTTATACCCAAACGAGTATCGAAAAGTACACTTATGTCGAAATACCTCCACTTTCCGCTCTTACGGACAACGGACCCCTAGAGTTCTACGTGGCTGGAAACGGGAGGATTACCTCGATTTGAACAACACTTTTTACATCTGGCCTGTAAAATCGTGAACCCCGCCGGTTCCAATATAGCTAACGATGCAAAGGTTGGGGTCGTTAACTACCCCGTAGCCTACACTTTTTCACAAGTGGACGTCATGCTCGGGGATCGTCTTATTTCTCAATCTAGCAGTACATACCCATACCGCGCTACCTTTGAAAGTCTTCTCAACTATGGAAAAGATACACTGGAAACACAATTTTGCACGGGGCTATTCTACAAAGACACAGCGGGTCATATGGACGCCACAGACCCAGACGGACGAAACGAAGGTCTCAAAAAAGGGCCAGTTTCAGCGCAGCGCAACACCTTCGACCTGATTGGACACATTCACTCGGATATATTTTTTCAGGATAAACTTTTACTGGAACGGTATCGATTTGAGGATTAAAATGGTTCGCAGCAAAACTGAATTCTGTTTGATGAAGGAAGGAAATGCAAATTTCAATCTGAAAATACTCAACGCTTCTCTTTTGTGTGAAAGTAACCGTCTCCCGTCTGTAAAAATCGGTCCCGGACAAGCACTTCTCAGCGCCACAGCCAAGTATCCGATTGAAAGAGTCTGTTTGAAGACCTTCAGTCTAGCTGCAGGGAGCCGCATTTGTTCACAAGAGAACCTTTTCCTCGGCCCCTTACCTAAAACCATTATTTTTGGGATGGTAGACAACGATGCCTTCAGCGGGTCGTACAATAAAAACCATTTAATTTTAAACATTACGATGCAGAGTTTATCGCATTGTTGCGTGACGCAATGCGCAATAACCCGCAAAACCGTTTCAGCCTGTTTTTCAGTCGAGTAACGTGGTCCGTGAATTCCATCCTTTAATTTTAGCATCAGGAAAGCAGCTGAAAGATCAGGCTTTGTCGATAAACAGAGAAGAGTACCTGAACGGTTATACTTTATTCGCATTCAACCTGAATCCCGGTAACGATTGTGGTCAACATTTGTCATTAATAAAATCGGGAATATACGATTGGAACTCGAATTTCGTCAACCACTTCCGAGCACTGTGAATCTAATCTGTATGCGCCAGTTTTGACAGTATTCTAGAAATAAACAAGCGTGAAACGTGCTCATCGATTACCAGTAACTCATGGATACCAGAGAACTAACGGATGTTATGAGAAGTTGTCCTGAAATAGATAAAATATTTCATGGCGTGATGGCCTGTGACGAGCTACCTACAAGTATTCTGAGAAAGTTTCCAGCTTTATTCATAGTAAACACACATCCGAGACACATGCCGGGTGAGCACTGGCTAGCGTTATGCCTTAACGACGAAAACACGGGAGAATTTTTTGACTCGTACGGAAACCCACCAGACTTCGAACTCTTTCCTCGATCGATTCATTATTTTTTGACAAAGAACTGTTGCAAAATAAAATATAACCCCGTACAAGTTCAAAACTTTACGTCGGTTTGCTGCGGGCAACACTGTGTTTTTTCTGTGTCACAAAGCTAAAGGTTATTCGTTTAACCGTATTATGTCTATGTATAGCAAAGATATAAATAGAAATGATAACGCTGTTGTGTCTTTTGTTAAAAAAATGTACCCTAGAGTAAATAAAAAGCATTCAATTACATGTGTACAATGTGTTAACTCTCTAGATGTGTTTCATTTGCATGTGTAGTGGAATGTTAAATGACGATGCTTCACAAGAAAATGTTAAACAAAAGTTATTTTATTGAAATAAATGGTAAGATAACATAACATTCGTTGTCCCTCGTTATTTCAAAAGCCAAACCAGTCAGAACGGTTAAAAACGGGGGATTTGAAAACTGGTTCGGAATCATCGTCTTTGCTTTTAGGTGTGGAAACAAGGTGCGAGGTATCTTTAGATCTTTTTATGTCAGATATTTTGCGTCAAACACCGCCGTTAGGTATTGCTGAAAAGGGTATATTTAGGTTGGCTACTGTCTGTAAGAACTCTTTCCAACCTAAAGGCCTCCGTTCGTCGGATACTCGATGAAGGGCAGTGAGATTTTTAAGCAAATCTACCATGTGAGATCCTTTGATAGTGTTTCCTTTAAAAATAAATTCACCGCTATCGTTCCACGCGGCGCCGGTTTTTAAAAGTTTTTCCATAACGTACGAAGCGTTTCTTTTGTTTCTAGCTGAAATGTTAGTGAGGACCTCTTGCACGATTTCGTCTTTGGGTGGTTCGGGCCCCGCCGCTTCCTTTTTGCTTTCCGATATTTTAGGTAGAGACAGGGTCAACTGAGCGGTTTCCTGCTCTCCTGCTTTAACCAGGTTTAAAAATTTTTGCAACGCAGACGCGTACAGTTTCGCCTTATCGTAATTGTTCAGATCAGTCCTCGATAAAATATCTCGTATTGCATCGTCCAAGTTGTTTTCGACAGTCTTTCTTACGGTTTCCGTCTCTGAACCGATGTTTCTAAGTTTATCGATCTGATGTTGAGAGACTAAATACATTTTCTCAGCAGTCTCCATGTTATTTGTTGCGGGATGCGATCAAGCTGCTTATAAAAGGAATGGCTACACTGAGCAAAGGCAGAAGAAATCCTCCGGATTGATTAATAACTTTCCTTTTTCTTTCTACGTACTCTCTTTTATCAGCAAATAGTTTGATCCATTTTTTTTGTTTTTTTAAAACCCGGTACTGTTATGTCGTCAGCGGTATGTTTCCCCTGAGCACGTTTAAAGCTAGTTCACATATGCTCAGGATGAGATCTGTGGACGCAACACGTAATATATCCTTTCTCCTTCGGGATGGAGACCTGTGTAATGAATTCAGCAACGGGAGGGTTTTTTTCAAGCGCTCAGACATTTGGCATCGATACTTTAAAATTTTCTTTTCTTCTTCAGAACATACACAACCCGGAAACAATCAAACACAACTTCAGAACATGTTTTCCCCCGGAAACAATCCTGACCGGAGACGGAAGTTCTTCTGGTGTTTGTGCTTTCAGGTCAACAAATAAATATCCGTAAGGTCTAGAGACGGCATCGTGAAAACATTCTAAAAAATACTTGTTGTTACCCGGATACATTTGACGAGCCAGTATGCTGATCTGTAATTTATCTCTAGGGTTTTTAAAAAGAACCATGTAGTTGGTGTTCAGGTTGATTGTTCTACTGGTCTTGCCTTGAAAAAACAAGTTTTGAACGAGGTAGATGACGCTCAGATTTCTGTGGTGTGTGTGTTTTGTGTAAAGCCTTTTCTACTTACGTGCTTTTTTACTGGGGGATTCCATCAAGTCATCTATTACCAGCAAGTTTTTTTTTATTTGGGGAAATAGTTCATCATCACACAAAGACTCGGGGGTTCCTTGAAGAAAATGTATATTTATTTTGGCCATTAATTCAATCATTACAGAGGCTGCAAACGTATAACACCAGACAATGTTTTCCGGAACAACCGACATTGCCTCTTTACAGTTTTCCAACAACATTTTGATAAAATAAGATTTTCCACTATTACTCGGTCCACACACGATACATGAAAATGGAAGTTGCATCCTAGCGTCAAAAGCAATCACGTTCATATTTTCCTTTACAAAACACCTCAACAGAAACTATATACACATATATACAAGAATAGTTTTAATATCCGTAAGGGAGAGTTGTAAAATCAGATAATAAAACACGCTTATCGTACACAACCCTGAACCTTTTCAACTGTGATTTGTTTCTCAAATGAAACCCCTTTTTATCTCTCATGATTTTATTATGCGTGGTTACAAGATGACCGGGTATGATCCGGATTTTCACTTGCCGCGTCCACCAGTTCCGTTGGTGATTTCAAATTGACTATTTCAGAATTGATACAATTTAAAGTAATGCCTTTAGCTTTCATGGTTGTTTTTCCTTTTACGGTTCTGTAACTGTAGGTTTTAGGACCTGCGCTTACAAATTCCGCGATTTGGTGCCCCATCGTCTGGTTACGCTGGTAAGCCCCGCCCAAAATATCGCTAAGGGGCGGCATCCAGTCACCTTCCTTACTTTTAAAAATGGCTCTACTCGGTATCTGTGTACAAACAACGCTGATCCAATTGATCCATCAAATTGTACAGCTCAAGTCTAGCGTGCGCTGTGTGAAAATGCCGATGAATACGTTAGCGTTTAGCGGTTTAATCAATCTCTCGTCTGTATAACGCCACTGTACCATCGCCACCTTCTCATTCAAAAAAGAACGACTCACATTATAAATATCAGAGAACATGAACTGTAAAAACTTCGGCAGGATCGCGAATTAAGGTTCGTGTTTGACCTGTCTCTGATATTTTGGCACACATCTTACCCCACCAATTTTTTTGTGGGTGTTGCCCCCGGTTTGGGGGGGATCAACGGTAATCCCTTGATTCTCCTTATATTTGCGAATGTACTCACATTTAGATGATTCATCAACCACCCAGGACGGGTAACCTGAACTTTCCTGTTTGGTCTTGAGGAACATTTTAATATATCTCGTAAAAAGTTTATCAGACCTTTTAGGAAAGTGCACACACTTCAAACACTTTTAGAATTTTTGTAACCTTTTTCGACGGCTTTCTCAATTTCGATACGCGCCCATGTTCCGTTGGAAGCTCTCTCCTGATCCGTATGATCGCATTGTTTTAGCTGATGTTCGGCACACGTTCTACATAGAGGAAAGAGGAGTTTGCTTTTTACGAAACGGTAGAACAGGTGCCCACAGACCCCTAGGTGGTAATACCTTTGCTCTAACGATCCCGAAGTAATATTTCAGAGGTCGAAAGTCACGATAAATGATGATAGTGTGATCGATCGGGTATGTCCTTGTCTTATTTACAAATGGGTAAAGAGAGGTAAAGTCGAAATAATCGATTCTCTCACCGGGTTGAGCTACATAATGCAAATTTAACGCGTTTGTTCGACCGCCGTAAAGAGCATCTCGCGGGTTTAAACGCTCAGGAAAGTCAAAATCTTTTAGAAAATTTTGCACGAGATTGTCATTTTTCTTCATTTCATTCCACTCGTGTTCCCACATCAGAGTGACTTGCAAATTGAGAGTGTCTTGCAAATTCTTAATTCTCTCCATCGATTTTTGACGGATATCTCAGAAGGTTGCATTTGATTTGGTAAGAGGATGCGTTGTCATTGAGGGAAAACATTTTTCACAGCCGTGATAAAAACATCCGAGAAACTCAAAAACCTTACGGTTTTTCCCTTCCTCGCAGTAACCATCTACATAATAGGTACCAAACCTGACTTCACCTTCGTTCAACGCGTGGCGAATGGGTAGGTTTTGCATTTTTGAAACATATTCGAGCCATTGAATGGAAGGTGTTGAGAAAGATTTCTGAGCGGCGATGTAATTATCAAGCGGAGGAATAGCTAAAGTGTCTTTACGCAGGAACTTGGTTCTAAAGATTTTCATGCACACAGATGCGATCGTTATGCATTTAAAAGGATCGACCTTTGTACTATCCAGAATTTCTTGTCTGAAAGCTATACATCCCTTTCTCAAAATTTCTACGTCGTTCACACAGTATTCCGCCATCTCTTTCTTGAAATCAAAGACTTTGTCAGAAACCGTTCTGTACCACTTAAAGAATTCTTCTCTATCTTTAGGCATCATGCCATCTACACCGTAAAACTTAGGGTCAGGATACGGCCTACATGGTTATGTATATATGGTCTACATGGTTACATATATATGGTCTACGGTGTTCCAGAAATGGGGAAAATAGCCTTTCTTGCTTTCCGAAAACCCCATCGCTTTTGGGATGCTACTCAGTTTCATGGGTAAGAAGGATAGACTATCGATGTAGGACTGACGAAACGCTGTATCGGTGAAGCACAAAATTTTACCCCCTACTGCGCTATGATTTCGGGGGTGATTCCTTCTTTTACTAAATGGTTTAACAAGAGGTATGAATCGACCCTCTAGCGTTATGAGCGATAAACTTGTAGCCGTGGTATGTATTACACGAAACTTTTTAAAGAAGGCACTGACACAATCATCCCCTTCAGCCACCCACTTCTCTCCTTAAAATCAATACAACATATGAAATTAGCTACATGTGTTCCTGTTTCCTGCCTAGTCTCGAAATCGTAAAACACATAATCCGTATTTCGCTTTCTTTCCTAGCCCTCTGTATAAAACATCTATGCTCGACATCCTTATCGATTTTTGGTCACAGTATAAAATTTGAACGTGCGCATACATGATTCTCACGATTAGAAGGTTTATCACGTATCGCAACACTTACATTTTCGCAGTAGAAACCCGTTTACACATAGAGTATTCACCTTTTGCGTTTGAACCTTTGCTTTATGCCTCTCGAAACAGTAATGTGAGCTACACAGTCTCTGACACTCTGGACATTTAGTAACATTCTTAGGGTGTTTGTAACAATCGGGGAGTCGTGGTAGAGCGTTACAGCTATAAGCGCATTTATGTTTCCATAAAACGTCAAACCCTGAATGGCAGAAATGACAAACATGACTCGTTCCTAAAAAGTCCGGTGATATTTTTAACCCCATAATAGTGGTTATCATGCAAAAACAAGTAAATAGTTTTTTCGTAGGGAGTCTTGCTAGTTTGAAAGAAGGAGTATCCGGCTTTGCTAGCAGAACAATGTACGATTACGATTTTACAATTCAAATGTCTTTCAAATCTGGAAACGTCAAAGCTACCGCGCTGTGTTACCGATAATCCCACAGTGTTGTTGTAATTTTCTAGCGATTTGTTCGGTTTCAAAATAAATTTTTTCACGATTTAAAAGTTGGCTGACACACCAAGGCGAACACATGTATTTGTCTCTGTTGTGAAAAATGTATAGATGGTTCATTTTCTTCCGTATGGTTTCTGATTTGAATATATGGCCTATCTTCCTTCTAATTCCACCACCGCGAGGTGGACGGACGATTGAACGACTATTTCAAGGGTATTATCGGGTAAAATTAAATTTCATTTTTACTCTGAACAGCATTTTCGAGCATGGTCAGAAAAGAACGTAAATCGATGACACCGTTGTCTAATTGAGCAGCGTGATGACACATTGATCAGATCACCTCTAATTTCAACGGTGACTACATCCTTAACAGAAATTAAATTGTTAGCGGTTTCAATCACACTGTTTAAAATCTCTAAAACATAATTATAAAAATCTGCAAAGCTGTCAACGTTCGCGATAGAAGAAAAATTCACTCTTCTACTAATCTCAGTGTTGTTGAATCTTTCCCGATTAATTATTCTAATATTAGGATCTAATCCATCACCATATTGATCAACTCGGAAATCGAGTTGAAAAAAGCGAGTGTGTGTTTTCCATTTGAGAATCTCGGATGTCGGGCGAGTGTGTGTTTTCCATTGGATGGTTGTACTCATTATCGTTTTCCGAATTTTGTGCAATATTGGTAGGGTTTTCGAATAAGTTAACCAGACCGTCATTTATCCTCATAAGACTTTGATTAAGTTCGTGTATCATATCATGAGGAGTTAACGGTCTAGGTTCCTGAGCGTTTTCTGGAGTTGAGGCGATATTCTGAACGGGAGATAATGACATATTTTCATTGATTTGATTCACCACGTCTATTAAACATGGATTTATCTGCATAGATTCTCTTTGTTTGATTAGGTTATTTTGTAGCTGTAACAGACATTGATTTAATTCGAAAAATATGTCGTGCGATGTCACCGGCGTACTTGATACAGATTGACTGGAATTTCGGCTGGGGTTTTCATTTTGAGTATTGCTCTGGTCTGACGATCTTAAACGTTCATTCAACTGATTGACTGCATCGATTAGATCAGGGTTTAATTGTACTGAATGACCGTGTTCATTTAAATTATTATGTAACTCTAACAGACATTGATTTAATTCGAAAAATATGTTGTGCGACGTCACCGGTGTACTTGATACAGATTGACTGGAATTTCGGCTGGGGCTTTCATTTTGAGTATTGCTCTGGTCTGACGATCTTAAACATTCATTCAACTGATTGATCGCTTCAGTTATACACGGGTTCAGGGGTGTGTACGAATCATGATATAACGGACCATTTGTAAAACTCTGGTTTCCATCATAAAAGAAATCATGCGATAATGGAGAATTTTCGTTTCTTTTTTTTTTTTAGTCTCTATATCCGAACCGCATTTCATTCGTTTCTGCGCCATATCTTTCATACAATTTTCTAATCAACTTTATGTTCACTGAGAGACATCTATTCACATTTTCAAGTGTGTTGTACAGTAAAGGGACAAAATCTGTACCTCGACCGGATTCAAGTGTATAATCAATCTGACCAAAGTTTTCCAATAAATCAGTCTTTGCTTCGAAGAATTCACGCACTACTACAGAAGATCTGTTGTAGTTCGATGTCTTGTTGAATGTCGGTTTCCGAGATGATTTCCTCTTGGTAATCTATTGCATCACTCGTATCTATAAGTCACAGAACATGTGAAAGAGTTTTTCTTTATTTATTTTAGTGCTGTTTAAATAGAAGGTAAATTTTACAACAACTCACCTGAAATATCTCCGCCGAAAGCACTGTTAGTCACGTTTCCCTCAACTTCTGAATATGATAGAAACAATGTTATATTCACATATGAAAGATTTACAGCATGAAACATTCATCATTTTATGTTATGACTTACGTTTGGAGCTCAGATTCAAAAGGTCATGAGCTGTTGTTTCGGGACTCTCATCATCAGAAATAATAACCAAGTTGTCTATAAACAGTAAAACAAATAAAATATACTTTTAATAACTTAACATTTCCATTTTAGATCACTACATAGATCTAAGAGACAAATTTAATTACCTATACACTAGAATCAGATGAGCTTAACTCGGTCTTGCACTGTAATATAATGTAATGAAAATTTAAATTTTAGATAAAGTACCGTACCAGATTACATATGACCAGATAAGGATAATGATTTTTGTACTCAGAAAGATTAGTTCTAAGTTTATATCATAATCATTATCAATTGGATAATTACATAAACATTGTATTTCAATTTATATTTAACTATTTAACTGATTAAAATACATATTCTTACCTGCTGAGAAATCCATGATGTCTGGAAATTCTATTGAACTTTGCCGATGTTCAAACTTTTAAAGTGTTCGATTCTGGAAGTATTGAAGGATAGACTGGAAATTCGGTCGACCCTTTGCCGATGTTAAAACTTTCGAAGTGTTGGACTATAGATGGTTCGTATGTGTGCTAGTGTGTGTGTGTGTGTGTGTGTGTGTGTGTGTGTGTGGGTGTGTGTGTCATATTTTTGTTTGGATGTGTGTGTGTAATGCATCAGAATGGGGGTTTTACGGTGTTGACCTTTGACTTAGGCCTGACTCGGACTGCTTCATATTCTATGTGAAGGGGACAGAGAACTTGAAAAGCAAAACGGTTCCTTTTTCTGCATCGAAAAAAACCCCGGCTGTACATCCGTTTGACATTACCCAATATTGAATCTTTTCATGTTCTAACATTTTTTCTATTCTTGCCAAAAAAGGGTGAGCTTTTTTCGGCGCGTTAGGACAGACATCAGCCATGTTGTAAGCTCGCACACGTCGATCTAAGTACATTGTATTAGGAAACCTAGAGGAGATGCTCGACTTTTATAAACAGTTTCGTATGTATGCGTTTGTATGTACGTGCACGTGTGTGTGTGTGTCATATTTCTGGTTGGATGCGTTATACACATGGCCGTTCCAGGTATGGTAACGTTTGTGTCAGGAATGTATGTGGTCCAGATTTAACATAACTATATATATATTTATGAACTAACTCAGAGTGTTAGAAAGTGCAACGTGTGTGGAGAACATATGTGTGTGTGTGTCAGACTTGTAATTGATCCTGATTTAACAGATGGGGATGGTCGCAACAGGTGTGGTAATGTGTGTGTGTGTGTGTGGGTGCGGGTGTGTGTTAGGAATGTATGTGAACCAGATTTAACATAACTATATCTAATTTTATGACCTACGTGTGAACATTGTGTCTATGTTTATCCGTAACAGATGGGGATGGCCGCAACAGGTGTCGTAATGTGTGTGTGTGTGTGGGTGTGTGTTAGGAATGTATGTGAACCAGATTTAACATAACTATATCTAATTTTATGACCTACGTGTGAACATTGTGTCTATGTTTATCCGTAACAGATGGGGATGGCCGCAACAGGTGTCGTAATGTGTGTGTCAGAATTCTATTTGATCCTTATTTAACATAGCTATATCTAATTTTATGTCCTACGTGTTAATAGTGTGTCTATGTTTATCCGTAACGGATGGGGACCTACATGGCCGCAACAGGTGTCGTATCAAATTTTATGACCATGACCTTTTGACCCATATCTATTTGACCTTTGACCTAGACCTGTCAAATTTTATGGTTACATGCCATACAGACTATTCTATATATACCATATTTCATTGAGAACTTGTACATTTTAATGTAAACAATTATATTTCGTGTCAGATACATGTCCTAGTATAATATTATGTCTGTGATATCATTTTGGAAGCTGTCACGCACATGATTATATGAGTTTGTTAGAAAAACCACTTTCCTAAGCTCCCAGCCGCTTGAAAATCGCTGTATAGCGTTCTAACAGGAACAAAGCGCCAACAGTGTACATGGCGCACACTGCCATATGTAAACAAACTTAGTTAGAGCAGTTCTGAAAAAAAGTGACTGTCTGCACTTAATGTCACTTTTTCACAATTTCCATCCCAGAGGAAATTTTTATTGCTCAATGGTTACTCTTCAACAGCTCAGGAGACAAAATTGTGATTCTCATTTCAGCCTCATTTTAGTTTCAATTTTGTTTGACCTCTTTCTCATATGATGCTCCAAAAATTCACTAGGAGACAAGCAATTAGCAGCAGGAGTCATAGTTGAGACTCGAGGAGATACCTTACCTTTATCATTGATGACTCATTTCTTGTAATTAGGCGAAGAAAATGAGCAGTACTGGAGCTACTATGGCGTAATATGTGAGGCATGCATTTGACACACATACATACATATACAGTGGGGGAAAAAAGTATTTGATCCCCTGCTGATTTTGTACGTTTGCCCTCTGACAAAGAAATGATCATTTTAATGGTAGGTTTATTTGAACAGTGAGAGACAAAATAACAACAAAAAAAAATCCAGAAAAACACGTCAAAAATTTTATAAATTGGTTTGCATTTTAATGGGGGAAATAAGTATTTGACCACCAGAGGACAACTGGGTGAAAGTGTTGTGGTCAGATGAGACAAAATGGAGCTCTTTGGCATCGACTCAACTCGCCGTGTTTGGAGGAGGACGAATGTCGCCAATGACCCCAAGAACACCATCCCCACTGTCAAACATGGAGGTGGAAACATTATGCTTTGGGGGTATTTTTCTGCTAAGTGGACAGGACAACCTCCCCGCATCAAAGGGACGATGGACGGGGCCATGTACCGTCAAATCTTGGGTGAGAACCTCCTTCCCTCAGCCAGGGCATTGAAAATAAAAAGTAATTACTAAGTCATTACCAAGTACTAAGTCATGTTTTGCAGAGGGGTCAAATACTTATTTCCCTCATTAAAATGCAAATTGATTTATAACATTTTAGTAATGAGTTTTTCTTGATTTTTTTGTTGTTATTTTGTCTCTCACTGTTCAAATAAACCTACAATTAAAATTATAGACTGATCATTTCTTTGTAGTGGGCAAACGTACAAAATCAGCAAAGGATCAAATACTTTTTTCCCACACTGTATACACACACAAATATATATAATTTTCTTCTCCCATTACTATATATACACACTCTTCTCCATATAACGACAATTTCACAAATGCTGAAACAAATGAACTCTTTATTAAAATGGCCAAGTTTACCCTACACAACAACACAGAGCAATGCCCTGCATATGAATGATTTTTTTTGGCCCACAATGACAGGGCTAGAACATTGACAAAAAAAATTGACAGTGGAGATCTCTTCAGATTGCATTTAAGTTACAATAACAGGTACTGGCTATCCTGAACAAGCTAGTCCTGGTCTATCTCATCTCGCAATATCACTGGAAAGTGAGTGAGGGAACAACAGCACAGTCCAGCCACCCTCACTGGCTTGTGACAAGAGATGATTGATGGAAGATCCACTACCAGTTGGATGGTATTTGGACACAATTTCCCCTTCACTTGAATGAGAAAATGTGTCCAAACTTTTGAATGGTAGTGTGGAGTCTGGTAAATTGAGAGCTGAAGAACTGAGAGATAGAAATGATACAAATATACTTGAGTTTTGCAGTATGCTACACCCCCATGGTGTTGAGTGTGAAATAGGAGATCAAGCTTGTTCAAATTAATACCAAAAAAAAAAACCCCAAAACAATCACAATGTAGTATTTTAGTTAGCTGTGTAATAACAGGTTAAAACTTGTAAGACAGCAAGAACTTGTCCCATACATCATTTATAAAATCTGAACTATCAATGTGCATCTTCTCACTATGACTATGTATTTAGAACAGTGTTCACCACAGTTGTACACCATACAAAATTTGGCAACTTTGAGGTCCTCATGCAACATTTGTATGTGAGGATTTTTTCAACAAATGGCCATCCATCTGGTGTGAAACATTCAAGAATTTATAGAGTCTTTGTGGCCTTCATGCGGCATTTGTTTATCAAGGCTTTTTTGACCTTAGTTTTCTCAACTGGTGTCCATCCATCCATCCAGTGTGCCACAGCGCATGATGTAGGCTGCAAGAATAAAAGAAAGCACAAATTATAGTAGATCCTCCTTACGTAGAGTAACAGTGGTGGTGGAAAATCATTACCGCATTTCACAGTAAGAACTGCACTTAACTTCAAATAAAAATAATAAAAAAAATAACAAAGGTGTTCTCTGCAAAGGGGACACCCTCAGGTACCCACACAAACCCATTTTCACTGATTTGAAAATCACAATGACTACGTTTACATGGAGCGCAAACACAAACACGCTTTCGACAAAGTCAAGCAAACCCCCCGCCATTGAAATGAAAGCTACAATTAGTCGAAGAGGCTTGGTAATGACAAAAAATTAACAAAGAAATGATCAGTCTATAATTTTAATGGTAGGTTTATTTGAACAGTGAGAGACAAAAACAAAAAAAAACAAATCACAGAAAAACGCAATCAAAAAGTTCATAAATCGATTTGCATTTTAATGAGGGAAATAAGTATTTGACCCTCTGTGCAAAACTGACTTAGTACTTGGTAATGACTTAGTAATTATTTTATATTTTCAATGCCCTGGCTGAAGGAAGGAGGTTCTCACCCAAGATTTGACGGTTGCTGGCCCGTCCATCGTCCCTTTGAGCGGTGAAGTTGTCCTGTCCCTTAGCAGAAAAATACCCCCAAAGTATAATGTTTCCACCTCCATGTTTGACGGTGGGGATGGTGTTCTTGGGGTCATAGGCAGCATTTCTCCTCCTCCAAACATGGCGAGTTGAGTCGATGCCAAAAAGAGCTCCATTTTGGTCTCATCTGACCACAACACTTTCACCCAGTTGTCCTCTGGTGGTCAGATGAGACCAAAATGAGCTCTTTGGCATCACCTCAACTCGCCGTGTTTGGAGGAGGAGAGATCGCCAATGACCCAGAACACCACCCGCATCAAGGTGGTGGAAACATGAAGCTTTGGGGTATTTTTCTGCTAAGTGGACAGGACAACTCCTCCCCGCACGCATCAAAGGGACGATGGACGGGCCATGTACCGTTAAATCGTCTGGCGGAACCTCCTTCCTCAGCCAGGGCAGAAATGAAAGTAATTACGAAGTCATTACCAAGTACTAAATCATGTTTTGCAGAGGGGTCAAATACTTATTTCCTCATTAAAATAGCTAATTGATTTATAACATTTTAGTAATGAGTTTTTTTGGATTTTTGTTGTTATTTTGTCTCTCACTGTTCAAATAAAATACAATAATAATTATAGACTGATCATTTCTTTGTAGTGGGCAAACGTACAAAATCAGCAGGGGATCAAATACTTTTTTCCCCCACTGTATATACACACAAATATATATAATTTTCTTCTCCCATTACTATATATACACACTCTTCTCCATATAACGACAATTTCACAAATGCTGAAACAAATGAACTCTTTATTAAAATGGCCAAGTTTACCCTACACAACAACACAGAGCAATGCCCTGCATATGAATGATTTTTTTTTGCCCCACAATGACAGGGCTAGAACATTGACAAAAAAAATTGACAATGGAGATCTCTTCAGATTGCATTTAAGGTACAATAACAGGTACTGGCTATCCTGAACAAGCTAGTCCTGGTCTATCTCATCTCGCAATATCACTGGAACGTGAGTGAGGGAACAACAGCACAGTCCAGCCACCCTCACTGGCTTGTGACAAGAGATGATTGATGGAAGATCCACTACCAGTTGGATGGTATTTGAACACAATTTCCCCTTCACTTGAATGAGAAAATGTGTCCAAACTTTTGAATGGTAGTGTATAGACTGGTAAATTGAGAGCTGAAGAACTGAGAGATAGAAATGATACAAATATACTTGAGTTTTGCAGTATGCTACACCCCCATGGTTTTGAGTGTGAAATAGGAGATCGAAGCTTGTTCAAATTAATACCAAAAAAAAACAAAAACAAAACAATCACAATGTAGTATTTTAGTTAGCTGTGTAATAACAGGTTAAAACTTGTAAGACAGCAAGAACTTGTCCCATACATCATTTATAAAATCTGAACTATAAATGTGCATCTTCTCACTATGACTGTGTATTTAGAACAGTGTTCACCACAGTTGTACACCATACAAAATTTGGCAACTTTGAGGTCCTCATGCAACATTTGTATGTGAGGATTTTTTCAACAAATGGCCATCCATCTGGTGTGAAACATTCAAGAATTTATAGAGTCTTTGTGGCCTTCATGCGGCATTTGTTTATCAAGGCTTTTTTGACCTTAGTTTTCTCAACTGGTGTCCATCCATCCATCCAGTGTGCCACAGCGCATGATGTAGGCTGCAAGAATAAAAGAAAGCACAAATTATAGATGAATCCTCCTTACGTAGAGTAACAGTGGTGGTGGAAAATCATTACCACATTTCACAGTAAGAATTGCACTTAACTTCAAATAAAAAAAAATTAAAAAAATAACAAAGGTGTTCTCTGCAAAGGGGACACCCTCAGGTACCCACACAAACCCATTTTCACTGATTTGAAAATCACAATGACTACGTTTACATGGAGCCAAACACAAACACGCGCTTTCGCAAAGTCAAGCAAACCCCCGCCATTGAAATGAAAGCTACAATTAGTCGAAAGAGGCTTGGTAATGACAAAAAAAATTGACAAAGAAATGATCAGTCTATAATTTTAATGGTAGGTTTATTTGAACAGTGAGAGACAAAATAACATAAAAAATCCAGAAAAACGCATGTCAAAAATTTTAGAAATCGATTTGCATTTTAATGAGGGAAATAAGTATTTGTCCCCTCTGCAAAACATGACTTAGTACTTGGTAATGACTTAGTAATTACTTTTAATTTTCAATGCCCTGGCTGAAGGAAGGAGGTTCTCACCCAAGATTTGACGGTACATGGCCCCGTCCATTGTCCCTTTGATGCGGTGGAATTTTGGTCTCATCTGACCACAACACTTTTACCCAGTTGTCCTCTGGTGGTCAGATGAGACCAAAATGGAGCTCTTTGGCATCACCTCAACTCGCCATGTTTGGAGGAGGAGGAATGCTGCCTATGACCCCAAGAACACCATCCCCACCGTCAAACATGGAGGTGGAAACATTATGCTTTGAGGGTATTTTTCTGCTAAGGGGACGGGACAACTTCACCGCATCAAAGGGACGATGGACGGGGCCATGTACCGTCAAAGACATGAGTTTTTCTGGATTTTTTTGTTGTTATTTTGTCTCTCACTGTTCAAATAAACCTACCATTAAAATTATAGACTGATCATTTCTTTGTCAGTGGGCAAACGTACAAAATCAGCAGGGGATCAAATACTTTTTTCCCCCACTGTACGTAGAAAAGAGGCTTGAACAATGTTAAAATTCTTGAAACACTATATTACTTTGAAATTAAGCAGGAAAAAAAACTGATTAATGAAGTTACTGCTTTGTAATTTCAAAGAAATATATCTAGATGTGATTGTTCATTGTTTACTAAGATTGATTTTTATTTCATTTTCTACGGGAATACAAAATCTCTTGCATACAAAACTACACATACGAAACCAAACCATACGAAACTAAGCGCACGGGCGCATATCTGTATCCCGAAACCACATTGGATTTGATTGTATAGGCTTTATCTTGAACTGGTATGTTTGTGTTATATATGAATGGATTGTTAAGTAGATTATGCTCAAGGCATTTCCATGACTTGTAAAAATGTTTATTTTATATAACTGAATAAAAGATTCTGAAGTCACAATCCCTTCCTTGCTAATATGTGGTCGAAATCGCGATTAATAAACCCGTGTAGTGAAGAGCTGAGAGTGGCCAAAACAACATCTTCCCTTCCCGCTGGAGTTCATTCTCTTACAGCCTCATCTGAGTGGAGAGGCAGAGCTGGGCACTAACTCAAGGCAAGTCATGTTTTTTCTCTTTATCTTTACGCATAGTTATAAATATGTTATGTAGTTTAATTAAATTAAATCATTAAACAGAACTTCAGCTATACTGTTTAAAGAGAAGGCAGCTAACTAGCGCTTAGCCCTAAGATGAACTCTACTCTAAAATAGTTTAAACTGATGTAGAGAGTAGATACTTCTGTTGAGTCAAATCTAACATGTGAAAGTTCAAGGCTCAAGCTTTACTTCTTCCTGTGGACCTTTTTGTTTTTGTTTTTTTTTTACACCCATTTCCCCACAAAAATTTTTGCTTTCTATCTAACATGCTACTGAACAGCATGTTTAGCACAGCATGAATTCTAGCAAACATGAGCTTAAAACGGACATTTCGTCTTTAAATCACAGAATTGTGTCCGAAATTGTAAATAGCTGATTTTTTTGAATGCTTTTTGTATGCTTATGTTAATAAGTTCTCAGTGAACATATTAACACTAGCTTGCTGCTAGCTGAAGTTCAGTCGGTTAGTTACACAAGATGGCCGATAGTTACATAAGATGGCAATGTCTGTCTCACATCAGGAGCTGTCTTACTACAAAATGAAACTTCGCAAAGACTTACCTTAGCTTCTTTTACGAGCTGGTGTTTCTCTCATGCATTCCTTCTGGACGCTTTCGCTCTCTGTGTTCCTCGTACATTAATCAGCCCACCTTTAAAATGAACCAATCACAATGCAGCATGTGTAATGGACAGCGCTCTTGTCCAATGAAATGTCCTAATGCTGAGTCACACTTCACAGTTCTTTTTGCGGTCATTTGTGCAACCTCTGAGAGCAGTGAGTGGATAAACATGTAGTGGATTCATTTTACCAAAGAGTTAATAATTCATTAAAAGCAATCAAATGTAGTTATGCTGATTGTACTCAGAAGTATGAAAAATATATTATTGTGAAGTTCGAATTAGTGAAAATATGATATAAGAATCGGCTATTTACCCCAATAAAACTGTTATAAAAATAAAAGGTTAATATAGTTAACTAATAATGGTGCTTTTGTTCTATACTCTATATGTTATATTAGGTTTATCAAAATTGTTTATTCACACTGTCAGAGGTGTTCAGCCAGGAATTCTTCATTCTCAAAATACCACTTTGGTTTAATAAACTTTCTCTTGTGGGTTTTTGGCAGGTAAATTATTGATAATGATATGACTGTAACATTTCTAATGCTGTTTTTCTGTGCTTTTTACGTGAAATCAGTGCACACTTCCAGTGTTGAAGTATGCCAACCATCTATTATCATAAATGTTACAACTGATTAAAAAAAAAAAAAAAAAAAGATTATATACTTCATCTTCATCATCAGTTTTTTAAATAGGAAAAGTTGGACAAATGTATAATTGTCCAATTACTGTAACACTAGTATATGCAAAAAGTTGTAAATCCAACTGGTATGTATTAATTGTGTAAGAGTGTGTCTTTTCTGTCATTTCTAGTGTCACCATCGTCGCAGCTCCATTTCTGACACCAGTCCAGCGTAAATATTGCTCTTCCATAGAAGTTACATGTGTTGAAGGGTAAGTTACATGGAAGTATGAAAAATATCTTCAGCAACTTCTATTGCTCTTCCATAGAAGTTACATGTGTTGAAGGGTAAAGTTACATGGTTGAAGGGTAAGGCTTTATTACACAACCTAGCTAATTTAAGGAAAAACCAACATTTTGTGTCTTAGTGGAGGTTTTGGGCACCACAGGCCACCAGAACGGTTTCAATGGGCCATGGCATAGATTCTCCAATCCTCTGAAGTGAAGAGATGAAAACCAAAAGATATGTATAGAGAGTGATAGAATGACACTGGTCTACTAAGATGTGGAAAAAAATATCCGGTCAGATGAGCCATCCCTCTCCATATTCTCAAGTGGTTGAGGTCATCTGTGGCATACACCAAGAAAAAAGGAGAGGCATGAATGCTGCGCCCCAATAACAGGAGTCCGCTGGCTCTGGGGAGTTGGAATGTTTTGGGTCCCCTTGTCCCCTTAGAGGAAGAAGCTACTGCAAATCAGTATAAAGTTGCTCCGAGTGATCACCTTTATCCTACGATTAAACATTTCTCTCCTGATGGGAGTGGTCTCTTCCAGGATGACAGTGCCCCTACTGCCCTCACTGAATGGTTTGATGAGTTCACAGTCACCAGATCCCGACCCAGTTGAACACCTATGGAGATTTTGGACTGATGTGTTAGACAGTGCTCTCCGTCTACATCATCACAATCAAAACACTTGGAAGAATGGTGTTCATCCCTCCAGTTGAGTTCAGAGACTTGGAGAATCAATGTCAAGGAGCACTGAAGCTGTTCTAGCAGCATGTGGTTGCCCAACACCTTACTGAGACACTTTAAGCTGTTGTTTTCCTTTGTAGCCTGTCTGTATGGGAAAATAGGATTAAATCATATACTGTAGTATGGTCCATGAAGTAGTTGCAGTTGGAAATATAATGTAACTGAATGAGAGAGAGGCATGTTGATTTTGATTATATTATTGATTTTTGATTGAGTTTTCAAATGCTCGTTTGTACTCAGAGAGGTTATTTTGTGTCTGTTGACATTATTTAGGGGAAATTGCGCGCTTCCGAAATTTGGAAATGGCGCAGAAGTATGACTCACGCTGGAGGAGAAAAAAATCAAGAGCCAGCAAAGTACTTGCAAAAGATACAGAAGTGAGAAGATTTCAGATGTTTTTGTTGTTATATGGACAGCTGTCATTATGTTCTTCTCCCAGCCAAATTTCAGCAGCTGCTTTACTTCTGACAGCATTGATAAATATATCAGCCCTTCAATAAAGCCTCCTTCATGAGCATTATAATATTCAGTTTACAACTCAGAGAGGTTGATTTATTTTAATGTTCATTTTGTAGACTGTAATTTGTGGTGCTGTTGAACTGTAATGAATTATATTGAGGTCATCCTAATATTTTGCACATCCAATTGAAATATGCATTATGGTTGAAGTGTGGTAACTGAATTATTTATCTCAATTTTGCGCTAGACACACAAACAGTGGGGAATACAGGTAACAACTTTTAAAAAATGTAAAAGATCTAACTCCATAGAGTAATGAAGCATGATCAATTTTCCACACAAAGAATTTTGGTTCCATATTAATTGGGAAAATGAATATGGTATACTGTAAATTATACTGACTATTTTGGATGACTGTATAAACAAAGAATTGGCTGGAGAGGGCTTGGACAGCAGCACACTTATCTGAAATGAGTAGGAAGGTGCTATGTCCCTGTATCCATCCAGGTGTGTCTGCACAGTTGGCTGACATGCTTACCATAATGTTATTTACACTGTATTCATATAACGGTATAATAGACATTCAGATGTTTCAAAGATAGCGTCTGGTCTATTCATATAGTGGCAATGTAAGCAATACCATGTTATAGAGCTTTAAATTGTAATAGTAAATTTAAATTGTAGTAGTGCCAATAGTTTTAACAAAACACTACTTACTGATGTGAAACTTGCACTTGTACTTGAATTGGTTTACAAAGCTTTAAATGGCAGCTCAGGTTACTCTGACATCTTGATGTATAGTAATTGGTAATGTGTTTAGATTTCCAGAATTACTATGGAAAATAACCACAAGATTAGTGAGCCACAAAATTACCAATGCTGCTTTTCTTTTTCTTTTTTTGCCTTTGTTTATTTATTCATTTTCATATGATTCATTTACATGTGATTAATTTACACATGATTCATTTTCATGTGATTCATATTCATGCATGTGATTCATTTACATGTAATTCATTTTCATGTGATTCATTTACATATGATTCATTTCATTGTGATTCATTTACTAAATTAATTACATGAATATGAATCACATGAAAATGAATTACAGTTAATTTTCATGTGATTCATATTCATGTAATTCATTTACCTTTTCTCCCCTCCCTTCCCTTTCCCAAATATTTCATTGAGAAAAAAATATTATAATAATAAAAAATAATAAATAAATAATAATAATTTAAGAAATAATAATAATAATAATAATTAAGAAAATAAAAAATAATCCCCCAAGCCCCCCCCCCCATCATGGCTACTCAATAGCTGTTGCAGGTTATGTAAAAATGTAAAACCCAAGAACTAAAGTAAAAATAAGAATATAAATAGCCAATTGAGGCTGAAGAGGGACACACACCCAAAGTCTCCATAAAAACAAAGGAGACAGCAGTGTATCACCCCTAGGTTGTCCACAAAGTGGACCTAGAGTAAGCTAAACAAAATTACTTTTTTAAAAATCCAGTAAGAAAAAAGTCCCATGCTGACTTCAAATCTAAAAAAATAGTCTGAGCACTGTCCATACCTTTTAAAGGCTTATACCTAATAATATTACACAATGTAGCATATTAAAAGAAAATACAAGAAGAGAATAACGAAGTAATAATGCACCGACAATATAAGAATTCGAATTATGTAGAGCTGGAAGGCCGAGTGCAAAAAAGAATAAAGAATAAAAGAAAAAAATATGTAAAGAAGTAAAGAAAGAACAACAACAACAACAAAAAACAATAATAAAGACTTTAAAGACTTTACTAGAACTAATAATCTATACAGTGTAGCACATTTAAAAAAAAACAAACAAACAAATAAATAAATAAATAATAGTGAATAAATAAATAAATAAATAAATAAATAAATAAATAAAATAATAAATGGATCTGATATAAAAAATAAATAAAAAATAAATAAATAAATAAATAAATACATAAATAAATACATAAATAAACAAATTCTAAATTTGGCCTCGGTAGCGACTTTATCACTATCATGCTGTTTTCTTGACCTGCAGGTCATGCTGGATAGTAGATAGCGCATCCCTGAGGGTCTTCTGTTGATTCTCATGGTGAGTCTCCTGGTGCTTCAGATGCTCCTGAAACTCCAGGAACTCCTTCCTAAAATCAGCGATGTCCTTCCTCAGTACATCCAGCAACTCAAGCCTGAATGCGGCGAAGTCAGAGCCACCACACTCGGGGACACGGATGCGACCGCGGGTTCACAGCGGGAAGGGAGCGCGGCTACGGATTCTTGAGGAGAAGGAGGCGCGGGTGCGGGTTCATGGTGAGAGAAAGAGAGACGCGACTGCGGATTCCACGAAGACGCGCGCCCGGGCCTCTCTATATACCTCAGTTTTGTCTGAATGCTACCACCGGATTTCGAGTTCTTCCCCGACATCTTTAACGAACCACAGAGTTGAAAGCGCAAATAAGCAAGCGAAGGAGATTAAGTCAAAATATACTATATATAATATTTTATATATAAATTATTTACTAATTAATTACAATTTTTGATCGAAATCAGCAGGAGACTCAAACTTCACGTATTACTCCATCGAACACCGAATTCGAACCTCACCAATGCTGCTTTTCAACATTTTGCAAAACTTTTGAAAAAAAGTGACAGTCTGCACTTCAAATGTCACTTTTTTCACATTACCATATTTCATTGGGAACTTGTACATTTTAATGTAAACAATTATATTTCGTGTCATTTGAGGTCAGATACATGTCCTAGTATAATATTATGTCTGTGATATCATTTTGGAAGCTGTCACGCACATGATTATATGAGTTTGTTAGAAAAACCACTTTCCTAAGCTCCCAGCCGCTTGAAAATCGCTGTATAGCGTTCTAACAGGAGCAAGCGCCAGAGTGTACATGGGCACACTGCACGAATGTAAACAAACTTAGTTAGAGCAGTTTTGAAAAAAAGTGACTGTCTGCACTTCAAATGTCACTTTTTTCACATTACCATATTTCATTGGGAACTTGTACATTTTAATGTAAACAATTATATTTCGTGTCATTTGAGGTCAGATACATGTCCTAGTATAATATTATGTCTGTGATATCATTTTGGAAGCTGTCACGCACATGATTATATGAGTTTGTTAGAAAAACCACTTTCCTAAGCTCCCAGCCGCTTGAAAATCGCTGTATAGCGTTCTAACAGGAGCAAGCGCCAGAGTGTACATGGGCACACTGCACGAATGTAAACAAACTTAGTTAGAGCAGTTTTGAAAAAAAGTGACTGTCTGCACTTCAAATGTCACTTTTTTCACATTACCATATTTCATTGGGAACTTGTACATTTTAATGTAAACAATTATATTTCGTGTCATTTGAGGTCAGATACATGTCCTAGTATAATATTATGTCTGTGATATCATTTTGGAAGCTGTCACGCACATGATTATATGAGTTTGTTAGAAAAACCACTTTCCTAAGCTCCCAGCCGCTTGAAAATCGCTGTATAGCGTTCTAACAGGAGCAAGCGCAACAGTGTACATGTACATGCACACTGCACGAATGTAAACAAACTTAGAGCAATTTTGAAAAAAGTGACTGTCTGCACTTCAAATGTCACTTTTTTCACATTACCATATTTCATTGGGAACTTGTACATTTTAATGTAAACAATTATATTTCGTGTCATTTGAGGTCAGATACATGTCCTAGTATAATATTATGTCTGTGATATCATTTTGGAAGCTGTCACGCACATGATTATATGAGTTTGTTAGAAAAACCACTTTCCTAAGCTCCCAGCCGCTTGAAAATCGCTGTATAGCGTTCTAACAGGAGCAAAGCGCAAGGGGTGTACATGGGCACACTGCACGAATGTAAACAAACTTAGTTAGAGCAGTTTTGAAAAAAAGTGACTGTCTGCACTTCAAATGTCACTTTTTTCACATTACCATATTTCATTGGGAACTTGTACATTTTAATGTAAACAATTATATTTCGTGTCATTTGAGGTCAGATACATGTCCTAGTATAATATTATGTCTGTGATATCATTTTGGAAGCTGTCACGCACATGATTATATGAGTTTGTTAGAAAACCACTTTCCTAAGCTCCCAGCCGCTTGAAAATCGCTGTATAGCGTTCTAACAGGAGCAAGCGCAACAGTGTATATGGGCACACTGCACGATTGTAAACAAACTTAGTTCGAGCAGTTTTGAAAAAAAGTAACTGTCTGCACTTCAAATGTCACTTTTTTCACATTACCATATTTCATTGGGAACTTGTACATTTTAATGTAAACAATTATATTTCGTGTCATTTGAGGTCAGATACATGTCCTAGTATAATATTATGTCTGTGATATCATTTTGGAAGCTGTCACGCACATGATTATATGAGTTTGTTAGAAAAACCACTTTCCTAAGCTCCCAGCCGCTTGAAAATCGCTGTATAGCGTTCTAACAGGAGCAAGCGCAACAGTGTACATGGGCACACTGCACGAATGTAAACAAACTTAGTTAGAGCAGTTTTGAAAAAAAGTGACTGTCTGCACTTCAAATGTCACTTTTTTCACATTACCATATTTCATTGGGAACTTGTACATTTTAATGTAAACAATTATATTTCGTGTCATTTGAGGTCAGATACATGTCCTAGTATAATATTATGTCTGTGATATCATTTTGGAAGCTGTCACGCACATGATTATATGAGTTTGTTAGAAAAACCACTTTCCTAAGCTCCCAGCCGCTTGAAAATCGCTGTATAGCGTTCTAACAGGAGCAAGCGCAACAGTGTACATGTACATGCACACTGCACGAATGTAAACAAACTTAGAGCAATTTTGAAAAAAAGTGACTGTCTGCACTTCAAATGTCACTTTTTTCACATTACCATATTTCATTGGGAACTTGTACATTTTAATGTAAACAATTATATTTCGTGTCATTTGAGGTCAGATACATGTCCTAGTATAATATTATGTCTGTGATATCATTTTGGAAGCTGTCACGCACATGATTATATGAGTTTGTTAGAAAAACCACTTTCCTAAGCTCCCAGCCGCTTGAAAATCGCTGTATAGCGTTCTAACAGGAGCAAGCGCCAGAGTGTACATGGGCACACTGCACGAATGTAAACAAACTTAGTTAGAGCAGTTTTGAAAAAAAGTGACTGTCTGCACTTCAAATGTCACTTTTTCACATTACCATATTTCATTGGGAACTTGTACATTTTAATGTAAACAATTATATTTCGTGTCATTTGAGGTCAGATACATGTCCTAGTATAATATTATGTCTGTGATATCATTTTGGAAGCTGTCACGCACATGATTATATGAGTTTGTTAGAAAAACCACTTTCCTAAGCTCCCAGCCGCTTGAAAATCGCTGTATAGCGTTCTAACAGGAGCAAACGCCAGAGTGTACATGGGCACACTGCACGAATGTAAACAAACTTAGTTAGAGCAGTTTTGAAAAAAAGTGACTGTCTGCACTTCAAATGTCACTTTTTTCACATTACCATATTTCATTGGGAACTTGTACATTTTAATGTAAACAATTATATTTCGTGTCATTTGAGGTCAGATACATGTCCTAGTATAATATTATGTCTGTGATATCATTTTGGAAGCTGTCCCACACATGATTATATGAGTTTGTTAGAAAAACCACTTTCCTAAGCTCCCAGCCGCTTGAAAATCGCTGTATAGCGTTCTAACAGGAGCAAAGCGCCAGAGTGTACATGTAGGCACACTGCACGAATGTAAACAAACTTAGTTAGAGCAGTTTTGAAAAAAGTGACTGTCTGCACTTCAAATGTCACTTTTGTCACATTACCATATTTCATTGGGAACTTGTACATTTTAATGTAAACAATTATATTTCGTGTCATTTGAGGTCAGATACATGTCCTAGTATAATATTATGTCTGTGATATCATTTTGGAAGCTGTCACGCATACAATTATATGAGTTTGTTAGAAAAACCACTTTCCTAAGCTCCCAGCCGCTTGAAAATCGCTGTATAACGGAGCAAGCGCAACAGTGTACATGTACATGCACACTGCACGAATGTAAACAAACTTAGAGCAATTTTGAAAAAAAGTGACTGTCTGCACTTCAAATGTCACTTTTTTCACATTACCATATTTCATTGGGAACTTGTACATTTTAATGTAAACAATTATATTTCGTGTCATTTGAGGTCAGATACATGTCCTAGTATAATATTATGTCTGTGATATCATTTTGGAAGCTGTCACGCACATGATTATATGAGTTTGTTAGAAAAACCACTTTCCTAAGCTCCCAGCCGCTTGAAAATCGCTGTATAGCGTTCTAACAGGAGCAAACGCCAGAGTGTACATGGGCACACTGCACGAATGTAAACAAACTTAGTTAGAGCAGTTTTGAAAAAAGTGACTGTCTGCACTTCAAATGTCACTTTTTTCACATTACCATATTTCATTGGGAACTTGTACATTTTAATGTAAACAATTATATTTCGTGTCATTTGAGGTCAGATACATGTCCTAGTATAATATTATGTCTGTGATATCATTTTGGAAGCTGTCACGCCACATGATTATATGAGTTTGTTAGAAAAACCACTTTCCTAAGCTCCCAGCCGCTTGAAAATCGCTGTATAGCGTTCTAACAGGGAGCAAGCGCCAGAGTGTACATGGGCACACTGCGAATGTAAACAAACATTAGAGCAGTTTTGAAAAAAAGTGACTGTCTGCACTTCAAATGTCACTTTTTTACATTACCATATTTCATTGGGAACTTGTACATTTTAATGTAAACAATTATATTTCGTGTCATTTGAGGTCAGATACATGTCCTAGTATAATATTATGTCTGTGATATCATTTTGGAAGCTGTCACGCACATGATTATATGAGTTTGTTAGAAAAACCACTTTCCTAAGCTCCCAGCCGCTTGAAAATCGCTGTATAGCGTTCTAACAGGAGCAAGCGCCAGAGTGTACATGGGCACACTGCACGAATGTAAACAAACTTAGTTAGAGCAGTTTTGAAAAAAAGTGACTGTCTGCACTTCAAATGTCACTTTTTTCACATTACCATATTTCATTGGGAACTTGTACATTTTAATGTAAACAATTATATTTCGTGTCATTTGAGGTCAGATACATGTCCTAGTATAATATTATGTCTGTGATATCATTTTGGAAGCTGTCACGCACATGATTATATGAGTTTGTTAGAAAAACCACTTTCCTAAGCTCCCAGCCGCTTGAAAATCGCTGTATAGCGTTCTAACAGGAGCAAGCGCAACAGTGTACATGTACATGCACACTGCACGAATGTAAACAAACTTAGAGCAATTTTGAAAAAAGTGACTGTCTGCACTTCAAATGTCACTTTTGTCACATTACCATATTTCATTGGGAACTTGTACATTTTAATGTAAACAATTATATTTCGTGTCATTTGAGGTCAGATACATGTCCTAGTATAATATTATGTCTGTGATATCATTTTGGAAGCTGTCACGCACATGATTATATGAGTTTGTTAGAAAAACCACTTTCCTAAGCTCCCAGCCGCTTGAAAATCGCTGTATAGCGTTCTAACAGGAGCAAGCGCCAGAGTGTACATGGGCACACTGCACGAATGTAAACAAACTTAGTTAGAGCAGTTTTGAAAAAAAGTCACTGTCTGCACTTCAAATGTCACTTTTTTCACATTACCATATTTCATTGGGAACTTGTACATTTTAATGTAAACAATTATATTTCGTGTCATTTGAGGTCAGATACATGTCCTAGTATAATATTATGTCTGTGATATCATTTTGGAAGCTGTCACGCACATGATTATATGAGTTTGTTAGAAAAACCACTTTCCTAAGCTCCCAGCCGCTTGAAAATCGCTGTATAGCGTTCTAACAGGAGCAAGCGCAACAGTGTACATGGGCACACTGCACGAATGTAAACAAACTTAGTTAGAGCAGTTTTGAAAAAAAGTGACTGTCTGCACTTCAAATGTCACTTTTTCACATTACCATATTTCATTGGGAACTTGTACATTTTAATGTAAACAATTATATTTCGTGTCATTTGAGGTCAGATACATGTCCTAGTATAGTATTATGTCTGTGATATCATTTTGGAAGCTGTCACGCACATGATTATATGAGTTTGTTAGAAAAACCACTTTCCTAAGCTCCCAGCCGCTTGAAAATCGCTGTATAGCGTTCTAACAGGAGCAAGCGCAAGAGTGTACATGGGCACACTGCACGAATGTAAACAAACTTAGTTAGAGCAGTTTTGAAAAAAAGTGACTGTCTGCACTTCAAATGTCACTTTTTTCACATTACCATATTTCATTGGGAACTTGTACATTTTAATGTAAACAATTATATTTCGTGTCATTTGAGGTCAGATACATGTCCTAGTATAATATTATGTCTGTGATATCATTTTGGAAGCTGTCACGCACATGATTATATGAGTTTGTTAGAAAAACCACTTTCCTAAGCTCCCAGCCGCTTGAAAATCGCTGTATAGCGTCCTAACAGGAGCAAGCGCCAGAGTGTACATGGGCACACTGCACGAATGTAAACAAACTTAGTTAGAGCAGTTTTGAAAAAAAGTGACTGTCTGCACTTCAAATGTCACTTTTGTCACATTACCATATTTCATTGGGAACTTGTACATTTTAATGTAAACAATTATATTTCGTGTCATTTGAGGTCAGATACATGTCCTAGTATAATATTATGTCTGTGATATCATTTTGGAAGCTGGTACGCACATGATTATATGAGTTTGTTAGAAAAACCACTTTCCTAAGCGCTCCCAGCCGCTTGAAAATCGCTGTATAGCGTTCTAACAGGAGCAAGCGCAAGAGTGTACATGTACATGCACACTGCACGAATGTAAACAAATTTAGAGCAATTTTGAAAAAAAGTGACTGTCTGCACTTCAAATGTCACTTTTTTCACATTACCACATTTCATTGGGAACGTGTACATTTTAATGTAAACAATTATATTTCGTGTCATTTGAGGTCAGATACATGTCCTAGTATAATATTATGTCTGTGATATCATTTTGGAAGCTGTCACGCACATGATTATATGAGTTTGTTAGAAAAACCACTTTCCTAAGCTCCCAGCCGCTTGAAAATCGCTGTATAGCGTTCTAACAGGAGCAAGCGCCAGAGTGTACATGGGCACACTGCACGAATGTAAACAAACTTAGTTAGAGCAGTTTTGAAAAAAAGTGACTGTCTGCACTTCAAATGTCACTTTTGTCACATTACCATATTTCATTGGGAACTTGTACATTTTAATGTAAACAATTATATTTCGTGTCATTTGAGGTCAGATACATGTCCTAGTATAATATTATGTCTGTGATATCATTTTGGAAGCTGTCACGCACATGATTATATGAGTTTGTTAGAAAAACCACTTTCCTAAGCTCCCAGCCGCTTGAAAATCGCTGTATAGCGTTCTAACAGGAGCAAGCGCAACAGTGTACATGTACATGCACACTGTTGCGCATCGTCCTGTTAGAACGCTATACAGCGTATTCAACGACTGGGAGCTCATATAATGTGCGTGTTTCTAACATCTGAGCTCATATGTACTACTAATTTTATCTGACCTAAATCACCATATTTATCCTAGTTTTTACACTAAATAAGCACATAAATATTAATGTATGTTAAAAAAGTGACATTATTGACAAGTATTACCCTACACAACAACACAGAGCAATGCCCTGCATATGAATGATTTTTTTGGGGCCCACAATGACAGGGCTAGAACATTGACAAAAAAAAATGACAGTGGAGATCTCTTCAGATTGCATTTAAGGTACAATAACAGGTACTGGCTATCCTGAACAAGCTAGTCCTGGTCTATCTCATCTCGCAATATCACTGGAAAGTGAGTGAGGGAACAACAGCACAGTCCAGCCACCCTCACTGGCTTGTGACAAGAGATGATTGATGGAAGATCTACTACCAGTTGGATGGTATTTGGACACAATTTCCCCTTTACTTGAATGAGAAAATGTGTCCAAACTTTTGAATGGTAGTGTACAGACTGGTAAATTGAGAGCTGAAGAACTGAGAGATAGAAATGATACAAATATACTTGAGTTTTGCAGTATGCTACACCCCCATGGTTTTGAGTGTGAAATAGGAGATCGAAGCTTGTTCAAATTAATACAAACCCCCCCCCAAAAAAAAACAATCACAATGTAGTATTTTAGTTAGCTGTGTAATAACAGGTTAAAACTTGTAAGACAGCAAGAACTTGTCCCATACATCATTTATAAAATCTGAACTATCAATGTGCATCTTCTCACTATGACTATGTATTTAGAACAGTGTTCACCACAGTTGTACACCATACAAAATTTGGCAACTTTGAGGTCCTCATGCAACATTTGTATGTGAGGATTTTTTCAACAAATGGCCATCCATCTGGTGTGAAACATTCAAGAATTTATAGAGTCTTTGTGGCCTTCATGCGGCATTTGTTTATCAAGGCTTTTTTGACCTTAGTTTTCTCAACTGGTGTCCATCCATCCATCCAGTGTGCCACAGCGCATGATGTAGGCTGCAAGAATAAAAGAAAGCACAAATTATAGATGAATCCTCCTTACGTAGAGTAACAGTGGTGGTGGAAAATCATTACCACATTTCACAGTAAGAATTGCACTTAACTTCAAATAAAAATAATAAAAAAAATAACAAAGGTGTTCTCTGCAAAGGGGACACCCTCAGGTACCCACACAAACCCATTTTCACTGATTTGAAAATCACAATGACTACGTTTACATGGATGGCAAACACAAACGCGCTTTCGACGAAGTCAAGCAAACCCCCGCCATTGAAATGAAAGCTACAATTAGTCGAAAGAGGCTTGGTAATGACGAAAAATCATCGGCGTCGAATATACAGTGGGGGAAAAAAGTATTTGATCCCCTGCTGATTTTGTACGTTTGCCCACTGACAAAGAAATGATCAGTCTATAATTTTAATGGTAGGTTTATTTGAACAGTGAGAGACAAAATAACAAAAAAAAAAACAAATCCAGAAAAACGCATGTCAAAAATTTTATAAATCGATTTGCAACCCCTCTGCAAAACATGACTTATTGATGAATGACTTGTTAATGACTTAGTAATTAGTTTTAATTTTCAATGCCCTGGCTGAAGGAAGGAGGTTCTCACCCAAGATTTGACGGTACATGGCCCCGTCCATTGTCCCTTTGATGCGGTGAAGTTGTCCTGTCCCCTTAGCAGAAAAATACCCCCAAAGTATAATGTTTCCACCTCCATGTTTGACGGTGGGGATGGTGTTCTTGGGGTCATAGGCAGCATTTCTCCTCCTCCAAACATGGCGAGTTGAGTCGATGCCAAAGAGCTCCATTTTGGTCTCATCTGACCACAACACTTTCACCCAGTTGTCCTCTGGTGGTCAGATGAGACCAAAATGGAGCTCTTAGCATACCTCAACTCGCCGTGTTTGGGGAGGGAAATAACAATGACCCAAGACACACAACCATCGTCAAATGGCTGATGTCTTGAAACCCTGCTGAAAGTGGACAGGACAACCTCCCGCATCAAAGGGACGATGGACGGGGCCCATCTTACGTTAAATCTGGGTGAACCCTTCCCTCAGCCAGGGCATTGAAAAAGTAATGATACTGAAGTCATGCATAATACTAAGTCATGTTTTTGAGAGGGTCAAATACTTATTTCCCTAAAATGCATATAAGTGATTAATAAAATTATTTAGTAATGAGTTTTTCTTGATTTTTTGTTGTTTATTTTGTTCTCCACTTAACTAAAAAATTCAAAAAAAATTAATAGACTATTATCATTTTTTTGTAGTGAACAACGCATGAAAATCAGCAGGGGATCAAATACTTTTTCCCCACTAATATACACACAAATATATATAATTTTATTCTCCCATTACTATATATACACACTCTTCTCCATATAACGACAATTTCACAAATGCTGAAACAAATGAACTCTTTATTAAAATGGCCGCAAGTTTACCCTACACAACAACACAGAGCAATGCCCTGCATATGAATGATTTTTTTTGCCCCACAATGACAGGGCTAGAACATTGACAAAAAAAATTGACAATGGAGATCTCTTCAGATTGCATTTAAGGTACAATAACAGGTACTGGCTATCCTGAACAAGCTAGTCCTGGTCTATCTCATCTCGCAATATCACTGGAACGTGAGTGAGGGAACAACAGCACAGTCCAGCCACCCTCACTGGCTTGTGACAAGAGATGATTGATGGAAGATCCACTACCAGTTGGATGGTATTTGAACACAATTTCCCCTTCACTTGAATGAGAAAATGTGTCCAAACTTTTGAATGGTAGTGTATAGACTGGTAAATTGAGAGCTGAAGAACTGAGAGATAGAAATGATACAAATATACTGGGTTTTGCAGTATGCTACACCCCCATGGTTTTGAGTGTGAAATAGGAGATCGAAGCTTGTTCAAATTAATACCCAAAAAACCAAAAAAAAAAACAATCACAATGTAGTATTTTAGTTAGCTGTGTAATAACAGGTTAAAACTTGTAAGACAGCAAGAACTTGTCCCATACATCATTTATAAAATCTGAACTATAAATGTGCATCTTCTCACTATGACTGTGTATTTAGAACAGTGTTCACCACAGTTGTACACCATACAAAATTTGGCAACTTTGAGGTCCTCATGCAACATTTGTATGTGAGGATTTTTTCAACAAATGGCCATCCATCTGGTGTGAAACATTCAAGAATTTATAGAGTCTTTGTGGCCTTCATGCGGCATTTGTTTATCAAGGCTTTTTTGACCTTAGTTTTCTCAACTGGTGTCCATCCATCCATCCAGTGTGCCACAGCGCATGATGTAGGCTGCAAGAATAAAAGAAAGCACAAATTATAGATGAATCCTCCTTACGTAGAGTAACAGTGGTGGTGGAAAATCATTACCACATTTCACAGTAAGAATTGCACTTAACTTCAAATAAAAAAAAATTAAAAAAATAACAAAGGTGTTCTCTGCAAAGGGGACACCCTCAGGTACCCACACAAACCCATTTTCACTGATTTGAAAATCACAATGACTACGTTTACATGGACGGCAAACACAAACACGCTTTCGACAAAGTCAAGCAAACCCCCCGCCATTGAAATGAAAGCTACAATTAGTCGAAAGAGGCTTGGTAATGACAAAAAAAATTGACAAAGAAATGATCAGTCTATAATTTTAATGGTAGGTTTATTTGAACAGTGAGAGACAAAATAACATAAAAAATCCAGAAAAACGCATGTCAAAAATTTTAGAAATCGATTTGCATTTTAATGAGGGAAATAAGTATTTGTCCCCTCTGCAAAACATGACTTAGTACTTGGTAATGACTTAGTAATTACTTTTAATTTTCAATGCCCTGGCTGAAGGAAGGAGGTTCTCACCCAAGATTTGACGGTACATGGCCCCGTCCATTGTCCCTTTGATGCGGTGGAATTTTGGTCTCATCTGACCACAACACTTTTACCCAGTTGTCCTCTGGTGGTCAGATGAGACCAAAATGGAGCTCTTTGGCATCACCTCAACTCGCCATGTTTGGAGGAGGAGGAATGCTGCCTATGACCCCAAGAACACCATCCCCACCGTCAAACATGGAGGTGGAAACATTATGCTTTGAGGGTATTTTTCTGCTAAGGGGACGGGACAACTTCACCGCATCAAAGGGACGATGGACGGGGCCATGTACCGTCAAAGACATGAGTTTTTCTGGATTTTTTTGTTGTTATTTTGTCTCTCACTGTTCAAATAAACCTACCATTAAAATTATAGACTGATCATTTCTTTGTCAGTGGGCAAACGTACAAAATCAGCAGGGGATCAAATACTTTTTTCCCCCACTGTACGTAGAAAAGAGGCTTGAACAATGTTAAAATTCTTGAAACACTATATTACTTTGAAATTAAGCAGGAAAAAAAACTGATTAATGAAGTTACTGCTTTGTAATTTCAAAGAAATATATCTAGATGTGATTGTTCATTGTTTACTAAGATTGATTTTTATTTCATTTTCTACGGGAATACAAAATCTCTTGCATACAAAACTACACATACGAAACCAAACCATACGAAACTAAGCGCGCGCATGCGCACATATTGTCCCGAAACCACATTGGATTTGATTGTATAGGCTTTATCTTGAACTGGTATGTTTGTGTTATATATGAATGGATTGTTAAGTAGATTATGCTCAAGGCATTCCCATGACTTGTAAAAATGTTTATTTTATATAACTGAATAAAAGATTCTGAAGTCACAATCCCTTCCTTGCTAATATGTGGTCGAAATCGCGATTAATAAACCCGTGTAGTGAAGAGCTGAGAGTGGCCAAAACAACATCTTCCTTCCCTTCCCTGCTGGAGTTCATTCTCTTACAGCCTCATCTGAGTGGAGAGGCAGAGCTGGGCACTAACTCAAGGCAAGTCATGTTTTTTCTCTTTATCTTTACGCATAGTTATAAATATGTTATGTAGTTTAATTAAATTAAATCATTAAACAGAACTTCAGCTATACTGTTTAAAGAGAAGGCAGCTAACTAGCGCTTAGCCCTAAGATGAACTCTACTCTAAAATAGTTTAAACTGATGTAGAGAGTAGATACTTCTGTTGAGTCAAATCTAACATGTGAAAGTTCAAGGCTCAAGCTTTACTTCTTCCTGTGGACCTTTTTGTTTTTGTTTTTTTTTTACACCCATTTCCCCACAAAAATTTTTGCTTTCTATCTAACATGCTACTGAACAGCATGTTTAGCACAGCATGAATTCTAGCAAACATGAGCTTAAAACGGACATTTCGTCTTTAAATCACAGAATTGTGTCCGAAATTGTAAATAGCGATTTTTTGAATGCTTTTTGTATGCTTATGTTAATAAGTTCTCAGTGAACATATTAACACTAGCTTGCTGCTAGCTGAAGTTCAGTCGGTTAGTTACACAAGATGGCCGATAGTTACATAAGATGGCAATGTCTGTCTCACATCAGGAGCTGTCTTACTACAAAATGAAACTTCGCAAAGACTTACCTTAGCTTCTTTTACGAGCTGGTGTTTCTCTCATGCATTCCTTCTGGACGCTTTCGCTCTCTGTGTTCCTCGTACATTAATCAGCCCACCTTTAAAATGAACCAATCACAATGCAGCATGTGTAATGGACAGCGCTCTTGTCCAATGAAATGTCCTAATGCTGAGTCACACTTCACAGTTCTTTTGCGGTCATTTGTGCAACCTCTGAGAGCAGTGAGTGGATAAACATGTAGTGGATTCATTTTACCAAAGAGTTAATAATTCATTAAAAGCAATCAAATGTAGTTATGCTGATTGTACTCAGAAGTATGAAAAATATATTATTGTGAAGTTCGAATTAGTGAAAATATGATATAAGAATCGCATTTACTTCCAATAAAACTGTTATAAAAATAAAAGGTTAATATAGTTAACTAATAATGGTGCTTTTGTTCTATACTCTATATGTTATATTAGGTTTATATCAAAATTGTTTATTCACACTGTCAGAGGTGTTCAGCCAGGAATTCTTCATTCTCAAAATACCACTTTGGTTTAATAAACTTTCTCTTGTGGGTTTTGGCAGGTAAATTATTGATAATGATATGACTGTAACATTTCTAATGCTGTTTTTCTGTGCTTTTTACGTGAAATCAGTGCACACTTCCAGTGTTGAAGTATGCCAACCATCTATTATCATAAATGTTACAACTGATTAAAAAAAAAAAAAAAAGATTATATACTTCATCTTCATCATCAGTTTTTAAATAGGAAAAGTTGGACAAATGTATAATTGTCCAATTACTGTAACACTAGTATATGCAAAAAGTTGTAAATCCAACTGGTATGTATTAATTGTGTAAGAGTGTGTCTTTTCTGTCATTTCTAGTGTCACCATCGTCGCAGCTCCATTTCTGACACCAGTCCAGCGTAAATATTGCTCTTCCATAGAAGTTACATGTGTTGAAGGGTAAGTTACATGGAAGTATGAAAAATATCTTCAGCAACTTCTATTGCTCTTCCATAGAAGTTACATGTGTTGAAGGGTAAAGTTACATGGTTGAAGGGTAAGGCTTTATTACACAACCTAGCTAATTTAAGGAAAAACCAACATTTTGTGTCTTAGTGAGGTTTTGGGCACCACAGGCCACCAGAACGGTTTCAATGGGCCATGGCATAGATTCTCCAATCCTCTGAAGTGAAGAGATGAAAACCAAAAGATATGTATAGAGAGTGATAGAATGACACTGGTCTACTAAGATGTGGAAAAAAATGTACGGTCAGATGAGCCATCCCTCTCCATATTCTCAAGTGGTTGAGGTCATCTGTGGCATACACCAAGAAAAAAGGAGGCATGAATGGCTGCGCCCCAATAACAGGAGTCCGCTGGCTCTGGGGAGTTGGAATGTTTTGGGTCCCCTTGTCCCCTTCGAGGAAGAAGCTACTGCAAATCAGTACAAAGTTGCTCCGAGTGATCACCTTTATCCCTACGATTAAACATTTCTCTGATGGGGAGTGGTCTCTTCCAGGATGACAGTGCCCCTACTGCCCTCACTGAATGGTTTGATGAGTTCACAGTCACCAGATCCCGACCAAGTTGAACACCTATGGAGATTTTGGACTGATGTGTTAGACAGTGCTCTCCGTCTACATCATCACAATCAAAACACTTGGAAGAATGGTGTTCATCCCTCCAGTTGAGTTCAGAGACTTGGAGAATCAATGTCAAGGAGCACTGAAGCTGTTCTAGCAGCATGTGGTTGCCCAACACCTTACTGAGACACTTTAAGCTGTTGTTTTCCTTTGTAGCCTGTCTGTATGGGAAAATAGGATTAAATCATATACTGTAGTATGGTCCATGAAGTAGTTGCAGTTGGAAATATAATGTAACTGAATGAGAGAGAGGCATGTTGATTTTGATTATATTATTGATTTTTGATTGAGTTTTCAAATGCTCGTTTGTACTCAGAGAGGTTATTTTGTGTCTGTTGACATTATTTCAGGGAAATTGAGCGCTTCCGAAATTTGGAAATGGCGCGCAAAGTATGACTCACGCTGGAGGAGAGAAAAAAATCAAGAGCCAGCAAAGTACTTGCAAAAGATACAGAAGTGAGAAGATTTCAGATGTTTTTGTTGTTATATGGACAGCTGTCATTATGTTCTTCTCCCAGCCAAATTTCAGCAGCTGCTTTGCTTCTGACAGCATTGATAAATATATCAGCCCTTCAATAAAGCCTCCTTCATGAGCATTATAATATTCAGTTTACAACTCAGAGAGGTTGATTTATTTTAATGTTCATTTTGTAGACTGTAATTTGTGGTGCTGTTGAACTGTAATGAATTATATTGAGGTCATCCTAATATTTTGCACATCCAATTGAAATATGCATTATGGTTGAAGTGTGGTAACTGAATTATTTATCTCAATTTTGCGCTAGACACACAAACAGTGGGGAATACAGGTAACAACTTTTAAAAAATGTAAAAGATCTAACTCCATAGAGTAATGAAGCATGATCAATTTTCCACACAAAGAATTTTGGTTCCATATTAATTGGGAAAATGAATATGGTATACTGTAAATTATACTGACTATTTTGGATGACTGTATAAACAAAGAATTGGCTGGAGAGGGCTTGGACAGCAGCACACTTATCTGAAATGAGTAGGAAGGTGCTATGTCCCTGTATCCATCCAGGTGTGTCTGCACAGTTGGCTGACATGCTTACCATAATATTATTTACACTGTATTCATATAACACGGTATAATAGACATTCAGATGTTTCAAAGATAGCGTCTGGTCTATTCATATAGTGGCAATGTAAGCAATACCATGTTATAGAGCTTTAAATTGTAATAGTAAATTTAAATTGTAGTAGTGCCAATAGTTTTAACAAAACACTACTTACTGATGTGAAACTTGCACTTGTACTTGAATTGGTTTACAAAGCTTTAAATGGCAGCTCAGGTTACTCTGACATCTTGATGTATAGTAATTGGTAATGTGTTTAGATTTCCAGTCAATTACTATGGAAAATAACCACAAGATTAGTGAGCCACAAAATTACCAATGCTGCTTTTCTTTTCTTTTTTGCCTTTGTTTATTTATTCATTTTCATATGATTCATTTACATGTGATTAATTTACACATGATTCATTTTCATGTGATTCATATTCATGCATGTGATTCATTTACATGTAATTCATTTTCATGTGATTCATTTACATATGATTCATTTCATTGTGATTCATTTACTAAATTAATTACATGAATATGAATCACATGAAATTACAGTTAATTTTCATGTGATTCATATTCATGTAATTCATTTACCTTTTTTCCCCTCCCTTCCCTTTCCCAAATATTTCATTGAGAAAAAAATATTATAATAATAAAAAATAATAAATAAATAATAATAATTTAAGAAATAATAATAATAATAATAATTAAGAAAATAAAGAATAATCCCCCAAGCCCCCCATCATGGCTACTCAATAGCTGTTGCAGGTTTTGTAAAAATGATAAAACCCAAGAACTAAAGTAGTAAAATAAGAATATAAATAGCCAATTGGAGCTGAAGAGGGACACACACCCAAAGTCTCCATAAAACCAAAGGAGACAGCAGTGTATCACCCCTAGGTTGTCCACAAAGTGGACCTAGAGTAAGCTAAACAAAATTACTTTTTTAAAAATCCAGTAAGAAAAAAGTCCCATGCTGACTTCAAATCTAAAAAAAATAGTCTGAGCACTGTCCATACCCTTTTAAAGGCTTATACCTAATAATATTACACAATGTAGCATATTAAAAGAAAATACAAGAAGAGAATAACGAAGTAATAATGCACCGACAATATAAGAATTCGATTATGTAGAGCTGGAAGGCCGAGTGCAAAAAAGAATAAAAAAATAAAAGAAAAAATATGTAATCGAAAGAAGTAAAGAAAGAACAACAACAACAAAAAAACAATAATAAAGACTTTAAAGACTTTACTAGAACTAATAATCTATACAGTGTAGCACATTTAAAAACCAAACAAACAAATAAATAAATAAATAAATAATAGTGAATAGATAAATAAAATAAATAAATAAATAAATAAATAAATAAATAAATAAATAAATGGATCTGATATAAATAAATAAATAAATAAATACATAAATAAATACATAAATAAACAAATTCTAAATTTGGCCTCGGTAGCGACTTTATCACTATCATGCTGTTTTCTTGACCTGCAGGTCATGCTGGATAGTAGATAAGCGCATCCCTGAGGGTCTTCTGTTGATTCTCATGGTGAGTCTCTGGGTGCTTCAGATGCTCCTGAAACTCCAGTTAATTTTTCGAACCACCGAGTTGAAAGCGCAAATAAGAAAGCGAAGGAGAATAAGTCAAAATATACTATATATAATATTTTATATATAAATTATATATAAATATATCACCAAAGAAAGTGCTAATTAATTACAATTTTTGATCGAAATCAGCAGGAGACTCAAACTTCACGTCTTACTCCATCGAACACCGAATTCGAACCTCACCAATGCTGCTTTTCAACATTTTGCAAAACTTTTGAAAAAAAGTGACTGTCTGCACTTCAAATGTCACTTTTTTCACATTACCATATTTCATTGGGAACTTGTACATTTTAATGTAAACAATTATATTTCGTATCATTTGAGGTCAGATACATGTCCTAGTATAGTATTATGTCTGTGGTATCATTTTGGAAGATGTCACGCACATGATTATATGAGTTTGTTAGAAAAACCACTTTCCTAAGCTCCCAGCCGCTTGAAAATCGCTGTATAGCGTTCTAACAGGAGCAAGCGCCAGAGTGTACATGGGCACACTGCACGAATGTAAACAAACTTAGTTAGAGCAGTTTTGAAAAAAAGTCACTGTCTGCACTTCAAATGTCACTTTTTTCACATTACCACATTTCATTGGGAACTTGTACATTTTAATGTAAACAATTATATTTCGTGTCATTTGAGGTCAGATACATGTCCTAGTATAATATTATGTCTGTGATATCATTTTGGAAGCTGTCACGCACATGATTATATGAGTTTGTTAGAAAACCACTTTCCTAAGTGTTAATAATTCATTAAAAGCAATCAAATGTAGTTATGCTGATTGTACTCAGAAGTATGAAAAATATATTATTGTGAAGTTCGAATTAGTGAAAATATGATATAAGAATCGGCTATTTACCCCAATAAAACTGTTATAAAAATAAAAGGTTAATATAGTTAACTAATAATGGTGCTTTTGTTCTATACTCTATATGTTATATTAGGTTTATCAAAATTGTTTATTCACACTGTCAGAGGTGTTCAGCCAGGAATTCTTCATTCTCAAAATACCACTTTGGTTTAATAAACTTTCTCTTGTGGGTTTTTGGCAGGTAAATTATTGATAATGATATGACTGTAACATTTCTAATGCTGTTTTTCTGTGCTTTTTACGTGAAATCAGTGCACACTTCCAGTGTTGAAGTATGCCAACCATCTATTATCATAAATGTTACAACTGATTAAAAAAAAAAAAAAAAAGATTATATACTTCATCTTCATCATCAGTTTTTTAAATAGGAAAAGTTGGACAAATGTATAATTGTCCAATTACTGTAACACTAGTATATGCAAAAAGTTGTAAATCCAACTGGTATGTATTAATTGTGTAAGAGTGTGTCTTTTCTGTCATTTCTAGTGTCACCATCGTCGCAGCTCCATTTCTGACACCAGTCCAGCGTAAATATTGCTCTTCCATAGAAGTTACATGTGTTGAAGGGTAAGTTACATGGAAGTATGAAAAATATCTTCAGCAACTTCTATTGCTCTTCCATAGAAGTTACATGTGTTGAAGGGTAAAGTTACATGGTTGAAGGGTAAGGCTTTATTACACAACCTAGCTAATTTAAGGAAAAACCAACATTTTGTGTCTTAGTGAGGTTTTGGGCACCACAGGCCACCAGAACGGTTTCAATGGGCCATGGCATAGATTCTCCAATCCTCTGAAGTGAAGAGATGAAAACCAAAAGATATGTATAGAGAGTGATAGAATGACACTGGTCTACTAAGATGTGGAAAAAAGTAATACGGTCAGATGAGCCATCCCTCTCCATATTCTCAAGTGGTTGAGGTCATCTGTGGCATACACCAAGAAAAAAGGAGAGGCATGAATGCTGCGCCCCAATAACAGGAGTCCGCTGGCTCTGGGGAGTTGGAATGTTTTGGGTCCCCTTGTCCCCTTAGAGGAAGAAGCTACTGCAAATCAGTACAAAGTTGCTCCGAGTGATCACCTTTATCCTACGATTAAACATTTCTCTCCTGATGGGAGTGGTCTCTTCCAGGATGACAGTGCCCCTACTGCCCTCACTGAATGGTTTGATGAGTTCACAGTCACCAGATCCCGACCCAGTTGAACACCTATGGAGATTTTGGACTGATGTGTTAGACAGTGCTCTCCGTCTACATCATCACAATCAAAACACTTGGAAGAATGGTGTTCATCCCTCCAGTTGAGTTCAGAGACTTGGAGAATCAATGTCAAGGAGCACTGAAGCTGTTCTAGCAGCATGTGGTTGCCCAACACCTTACTGAGACACTTTAAGCTGTTGTTTTCCTTTGTAGCCTGTCTGTATGGGAAAATAGGATTAAATCATATACTGTAGTATGGTCCATGAAGTAGTTGCAGTTGGAAATATAATGTAACTGAATGAGAGAGAGGCATGTTGATTTTGATTATATTATTGATTTTTGATTGAGTTTTCAAATGCTCGTTTGTACTCAGAGAGGTTATTTTGTGTCTGTTGACATTATTTCAGGGAAATTGACGCTTCCGAAATTTGGAAATGGCGCAGAAGTATGACTCACGCTGGAGGAGAAAAAAATCAAGAGCCAGCAAAGGTACTTCCAAAAGATACAGAAGTGAGAAGATTTCAGATGTTTTTGTTGTTATATGGACAGCTGTCATTATGTTCTTCTCCCAGCCAAATTTCAGCAGCTGCTTTGCTTCTGACAGCATTGATAAATATATCAGCCCTTCAATAAAGCCTCCTTCATGAGCATTATAATATTCAGTTTACAACTCAGAGAGGTTGATTTATTTTAATGTTCATTTTGTAGACTGTAATTTGTGGTGCTGTTGAACTGTAATGAATTATATTGAGGTCATCCTAATATTTTGCACATCCAATTGAAATATGCATTATGGTTGAAGTGTGGTAACTGAATTATTTATCTCAATTTTGCGCTAGACACACAAACAGTGGGGAATACAGGTAACAACTTTTAAAAAATGTAAAAGATCTAACTCCATAGAGTAATGAAGCATGATCAATTTTCCACACAAAGAATTTTGGTTCCATATTAATTGGGAAAATTAATATGGTATACTGTAAATTATACTGACTATTTTGGATGACTGTATAAACAAAGAATTGGCTGGAGAGGGCTTGGACAGCAGCACACTTATCTGAAATGAGTAGGAAGGTGCTATGTCCCTGTATCCATCCAGGTGTGTCTGCACAGTTGGCTGACATGCTTACCATAATGTTATTTACACTGTATTCATATAACGGTATAATAGACATTCAGATGTTTCAAAGATAGCGTCTGGTCTATTCATATAGTGGCAATGTAAGCAATACCATGTATATAGAGCTTTAAATTGTAATAGTAAATTTAAATTGTAGTAGTGCCAATAGTTTTAACAAAACACTACTTACTGATGTGAAACTTGCACTTGTACTTGAATTGGTTTACAAAGCTTTAAATGGCAGCTCAGGTTACTCTGACATCTTGATGTATAGTAATTGGTAATGTGTTTAGATTTCCAGAATTACTATGGAAAATAACCACAAGATTAGTGAGCCACAAAATTACCAATGCGCTTGCTTTTCTTTTCTTTTTTGCCTTTGTTTATTTATTCATTTTCATATGATTCATTTACATGTGATTAATTTACACATGATTCATTTTCATGTGATTCATATTCATGCATGTGATTCATTTACATGTAATTCATTTTCATGTGATTCATTTACATATGATTCATTTCATTGTGATTCATTTACTAAATTAATTACATGAATATGAACACATGAAAATGAATTACAGTTAATTTTCATGTGATTCATATTCATGTAATTCATTTACCTTTTCTCCCCTCCCTTCCCTTTCCCAAATATTTCATTGAGAAAAAATAATATTATAATAAAAAAATAATAAATAAATAATAATAATTTAAGAAATAATAATAATAATAATAATTAAGAAAATAAAGAATAATCCCCCAAGCCCCCCCCCATCATGGCTACTCAATAGCTGTTGCAGGTTATGTAAAAATGATAAAACCCAAGAACTAAAGTAAAAATAAGAATATAAATAGCCAATTGGAGCTGAAGAGGGACACACACCCAAAGTCTCCATAAAACAAAGGAGACAGCAGTGTATCACCCCTAGGTTGTCCACAAAGTGGACCTAGAGTAAGCTAAACAAAATTACTTTTTTTAAAAATCCAGTAAGAAAAAAGTCCCATGCTGACTTCAAATCTAAAAAAAATAGTCTGAGCACTGTCCATACCTTTTAAAGGCTTATACCTAATAATATTACACAATGTAGCATATTAAAAGAAAATACAAGAAGAGAATAACGAAGTAATAATGCACCGACAATATAAGAATTCGAATTATGTAGAGCTGGAAGGCCGAGTGCAAAAAAAGAATAAAGAATAAAAGAAAAAATATGTAACGAAAGAAGTAAAGAAAGAACAACAACAACAACAAAAAAACAATAATAAAGACTTTAAAGACTTTACTAGAACTAATAATCTATACAGTGTAGCACATTTAAAAAACCAAACAAACAAATAAATAAATAAATAAATAATAGTGAATAGATAAATAGATAGATAAATAAATAAAAAATAAATAAATAAATAAATAAATAAATAAATGGATCTGATATAAATAAATAAATAAATAAATACATAAATAAATACATAAATAAACAAATTCTAAATTTGGCCTCGGTAGCGACTTTATCACTATCATGCTGTTTTCTTGACCTGCAGGTCATGCTGGATAGTAGATAGCGCATCCCTGAGGGTCTTCTGTTGATTCTCATGGTGAGTCTCCTGGTGCTTCAGATGCTCCTGAAACTCCAGGAACCACCGAGTTGAAAGCGCAAATAAGAAAGCGAAGGAGAATAAGTCAAAATATACTATATATAATATTTTATATATAAATTATATATAAATATATCACCAAAGAAAGTGCTAATTAATTACAATTTTTGATCGAAATCAGCAGGAGACTCAAACTTCACGTCTTACTCCATCGAACACCGAATTCGAACCTCACCAATGCTGCTTTTCAACATTTTGCAAAACTTTTGAAAAAAAGTGACTGTCTGCACTTCAAATGTCACTTTTTTCACATTACCATATTTCATTGGGAACTTGTACATTTTAATGTAAACAATTATATTTCGTATCATTTGAGGTCAGATACATGTCCTAGTATAGTATTATGTCTGTGGTATCATTTTGGAAGATGTCACGCACATGATTATATGAGTTTGTTAGAAAAACCACTTTCCTAAGCGCCCAGCCGCTAAAAATCGCTGTATAGCGTTCTAACAAGAACAAAGCGCAACAGTGTATATGGGCACACTGCACGAATGTAAACAAACTTAGTTAGAGCAGTTTTGAAAAAAAGTCACTGTCTGCACTTCAAATGTCACTTTTTTCACATTACCATATTTCATTGGGAACTTGTACATTTTAATGTAAACAATTATATTTCGTGTCATTTGAGGTCAGATACATGTCCTAGTATAGTATTATGTCTGTGATATCATTTTGGAAGCTGTCACGCACATGATTATATGAGTTTGTTAGAAAAACCACTTTCCCAAGCTCCCAGCCGCTTGAAAATCGCTGTATAGCGTCCTAACAGGAGCAAGCGCCAGAGTGTACATGTACATGCACACTGCACGAATGTAAACAAACTTAGAGCAGTTTTGAAAAAAGTGACTGTCTGCACTTCAAATGTCACTTTTTTCACATTACCATATTTCATTGGGAACTTGTACATTTTAATGTAAACAATTATATTTCGTGTCATTTGAGGTCAGATACATGTCCTAGTATAATATTATGTCTGTGATATCATTTTGGAAGCTGTCACGCACATGATTATATGAGTTTGTTAGAAAAACCACTTTCCTAAGCTCCCAGCCGCTGAAAATCGTGTATAGCGTTCTAACAGGACAACCGCAGAGGTGTACATGGGCACACTGCACGAATGTAAACAAACTTAGTTAGAGCAGTTTTGAAAAAAGACTGCTCTGCACTTCAAATGTCACTTTTTCACATTACCACATTCATTGGGAACTTGTACATTTTAATGTAAACAATTATATTTGTGTCATTTGAGGTCAGATACATGTCCTAGTATAATATTATGTCTGTGATATCATTTTGGAAGCTGTCACGCACATGATTATATGAGTTTGTTAGAAAACCACTTTCCTAAGTGTTAATAATTCATTAAAAGCAATCAAATGTAGTTATGCTGATTGTACTCAGAAGTATGAAAAATATATTATTGTGAAGTTCGAATTAGTGAAAATATGATATAAGAATCGGCTATTTACCCCAATAAAACTGTTATAAAAATAAAAGGTTAATATAGTTAACTAATAATGGTGCTTTTGTTCTATACTCTATATGTTATATTAGGTTTATCAAAATTGTTTATTCACACTGTCAGAGGTGTTCAGCCAGGAATTCTTCATTCTCAAAATACCACTTTGGTTTAATAAACTTTCTCTTGTGGGTTTTGGCGGGTAAATTATTGATAATGATATGACTGTAACATTTCTAATGCTGTTTTTCTGTGCTTTTTACGTGAAATCAGTGCACACTTCCAGTGTTGAAGTATGCCAACCATCTATTATCATAAATGTTACAACTGATTAAAAAAAAAAAAAAAAAAAGATTATATACTTCATCTTCATCATCAGTTTTTTAAATAGGAAAAGTTGGACAAATGTATAATTGTCCAATTACTGTAACACTAGTATATGCAAAAAGTTGTAAATCCAACTGGTATGTATTAATTGTGTAAGAGTGTGTCTTTTCTGTCATTTCTAGTGTCACCATCGTCGCAGCTCCATTTCTGACACCAGTCCAGCGTAAATATTGCTCTTCCATAGAAGTTACATGTGTTGAAGGGTAAGTTACATGGAAGTATGAAAAATATCTTCAGCAACTTCTATTGCTCTTCCATAGAAGTTACATGTGTTGAAGGGTAAAGTTACATGGTTGAAGGGTAAGGCTTTATTACACAACCTAGCTAATTTAAGGAAAAACCAACATTTTGTGTCTTAGTGAGGTTTTGGGCACCACAGGCCACCAGAACGGTTTCAATGGGCCATGGCATAGATTCTCCAATCCTCTGAAGTGAAGAGATGAAAACCAAAAGATATGTATAGAGAGTGATAGAATGACACTGGTCTACTAAGATGTGGAAAAAAGTAATACGGTCAGATGAGCCATCCCTCTCCATATTCTCAAGTGGTTGAGGTCATCTGTGGCATACACCAAGAAAAAAGGAGAGGCATGAATGCTGCGCCCCAATAACAGGAGTCCGCTGGCTCTGGGGAGTTGGAATGTTTTGGGTCCCCTTGTCCCCTTAGAGGAAGAAGCTACTGCAAATCAGTACAAAGTTGCTCCGAGTGATCACCTTTATCCTACGATTAAACATTTCTCTCCTGATGGGAGTGGTCTCTTCCAGGATGACAGTGCCCCTACTGCCCTCACTGAATGGTTTGATGAGTTCACAGTCACCAGATCCCGACCCAGTTGAACACCTATGGAGATTTTGGACTGATGTGTTAGACAGTGCTCTCCGTCTACATCATCACAATCAAAACACTTGGAAGAATGGTGTTCATCCCTCCAGTTGAGTTCAGAGACTTGGAGAATCAATGTCAAGGAGCACTGAAGCTGTTCTAGCAGCATGTGGTTGCCCAACACCTTACTGAGACACTTTAAGCTGTTGTTTTCCTTTGTAGCCTGTCTGTATGGGAAAATAGGATTAAATCATATACTGTAGTATGGTCCATGAAGTAGTTGCAGTTGGAAATATAATGTAACTGAATGAGAGATGAGGCATGTTGATTTTGATTATATTATTGATTTTTGATTGAGTTTTCAAATGCTCGTTTGTACTCAGAGAGGTTATTTTGTGTCTGTTGACATTATTTCAGGAAAATTGACGCCCTCCCGAAATTTGGAAATGGCGCAGAAGTATGACTCACGCTGGAGGAAAAAAAATCAAGAGCCAGCAAAGTACTTGCAAAAGATACAGAAGTGAGAAGATTTCAGATGTTTTTGTTGTTATATGGACAGCTGTCATTATGTTCTTCTCCCAGCCAAATTTCAGCAGCTGCTTTGCTTCTGACAGCAGTGATAAATATATCAGCCTTCAATAAAGCCTCCTTCATGAGCATTATAATATTCAGTTTACAACTCAGAGAGGTTGATTTATTTTAATGTTCATTTTGTAGACTGTAATTTGTGGTGCTGTTGAACTGTAATGAATTATATTGAGGTCATCCTAATATTTTGCACATCCAATTGAAATATGCATTATGGTTGAAGTGTGGTAACTGAATTATTTATCTCAATTTTGCGCTAGACACACAAACAGTGGGGAATACAGGTAACAACTTTTAAAAAATGTAAAAGATCTAACTCCATAGAGTAATGAAGCATGATCAATTTTCCAAAAAAAAATATTTGGTTCCATATTAATTGGGAAAATTAATATGGTATACTGTAAATTATACTGACTATTTTGGATGACTGTATAAACAAAGAATTGGCTGGAGAGGGCTTGGACAGCAGCACACTTATCTGAAATGAGTAGGAAGGTGCTATGTCCCTGTATCCATCCAGGTGTGTCTGCACAGTTGGCTGACATGCTTACCATAATGTTATTTACACTGTATTCATATAACGGTATAATAGACATTCAGATGTTTCAAAGATAGCGTCTGGTCTATTCATATAGTGGCAATGTAAGCAATACCATGTTATAGAGCTTTAAATTGTAATAGTAAATTTAAATTGTAGTAGTGCCAATAGTTTTAACAAAACACTACTTACTGATGTGAAACTTGCACTTGTACTTGAATTGGTTTACAAAGCTTTAAATGGCAGCTCAGGTTACTCTGACATCTTGATGTATAGTAATTGGTAATGTGTTTAGATTTCCAGAATTACTATGGAAAATAACCACAAGATTAGTGAGCCACAAAATTACCAATGCTGCTTTTCTTTTTCTTTTTTTGCCTTTGTTTATTTATTCATTTTCATATGATTCATTTACATGTGATTAATTTACACATGATTCATTTTCATGTGATTCATATTCATGCATGTGATTCATTTACATGTAATTCATTTTCATGTGATTCATTTACATATGATTCATTTCATTGTGATTCATTTACTAAATTAATTACATGAATATGAATCACATGAAAATGAATTACAGTTAATTTTCATGTGATTCATATTCATGTAATTCATTTACCTTTTCTCCCCTCCCTTCCCTTTCCCAAATATTTCATTGAGAAAAAAATATTATAATAATAAAAAATAATAAATAAATAATAATAATTTAAGAAATAATAATAATAATAATAATAATTAAGAAAATAAAGAATAATCCCCCAAGCCCCCCCCCATCATGGCTACTCAATAGCTGTTGCAGGTTATGTAAAAATGATAAAACCCAAGAACTAAAGTAAAAATAAGAATATAAATAGCCAATTGGAGCTGAAGAGGGACACACACCCAAAGTCTCCATAAAACAAAGGAGACAGCAGTGTATCACCCTAGGTTGTCCACAAAGTGGACCTAGAGTAAGCTAAACAAAATTACTTTTTTAAAAAATTCCAGTAAGAAAAAAGTCCCATGCTGACTTCAAATCTAAAAAAAAAGTCTGAGCACTGTCCATACCTTTTAAAGGCTTAAACCTAATAATATTACACAATGTAGCATATTAAAAGAAAATACAAGAAGAGAATAACGAAGTAATAATGCACCGACAATATAAGAATTCGAATTATGTAGAGCTGGAAGGCCGAGTGCAAAAAAGAATAAAGAATAAAAGAAAAATATGTAACGAAAGAAGTAAAGAAAGAACAACAACAACAACAAAAAAACAATAATAAAGACTTTAAAGACTTTAATAGAACTAATAATCTATACAGTGTAGTCATATTTAAAAAACCAAACAAACAAATAAATAAATAAATAAATAATAGTGAATAGATAAATAGATAGATAAATAAATAAATAAATAAATAAATAAATAAATAAATAAATAAATAAATGGATCTGATATAAATAAATAAATAAATAAATACATAAATAAATACATAAATAAACAAATTCTAAATTTGGCCTCGCGTACCGACTTTATCACTATCATGCTGTTTTTCTTGACCTGCAGGTCATGCTGGATAGTAGATAGCCATCCCTGAGGGTCTTCTGTTGATTCTCATGGTGAGTCTCCTGGTGCTTCAGATGCTCCTGAAACTCCAGGAACCACCGAAGTTGAAAGCGCAAATAAGAAAGCGAAGGAGAATAAGTCAAAATATACTATATATAATATTTTATATATAAATTATATATAAATATATCACCAAAGAAAGTGCTAATTAATTACAATTTTTGATCGAAATCAGCAGGAGACTCAAACTTCACGTCTTACTCCATCGAACAACGGATCGAACCTCACCAATGCTGCTTTTCAACATTTTGCAAAACTTTTGAAAAAAGTGACTGTCTGCACTTCAAATGTACACTTTTTTCACATTACCATATTTCATTGGGAACTTGTACATTTTAATGTAAACAATTATATTTCGTATCATTTGAGGTCAGATACATGTCCTAGTATAGTATTATGTCTGTGGTATCATTTTGGAAGATGTCACGCACATGATTATATGAGTTTGTTAGAAAAACCACTTTCCTAAGCTCCCAGCCGCTTGAAAATCGCTGTATAGCGTTCTAACAGGAGCAAGCGCAACAGTGTATATGGGCACACTGCACGAATGTAAACAAACTTAGTTAGAGCAGTTTTGAAAAAAAGTCACTGTCTGCACTTCAAATGTCACTTTTTTCACATTACCATATTTCATTGGGAACTTGTACATTTTAATGTAAACAATTATATTTCGTGTCATTTGAGGTCAGATACATGTCCTAGTATAGTATTATGTCTGTGATATCATTTTGGAAGCTGTCACGCACATGATTATATGAGTTTGTTAGAAAACCACTTTCCCAAGCTCCCAGCCGCAAATAAAACCAAGTGTACATGTACATGCACACTGCACGAATGTAAACAAACTTAGAGCAGTTTTGAAAAAAAGTGACTGTCTGCACTTCAAATGTCACTTTTTTCACATTACCATATTTCATTGGGAACTTGTACATTTTAATGTAAACAATTATATTTCGTGTCATTTGAGGTCAGATACATGTCCTAGTATAATATTATGTCTGTGATATCATTTTGGAAGCTGTCACGCACATGATTATATGAGTTTGTTAGAAAAACCACTTTCCCAAAGCTCCCAGCCGCTGGAAAATCGCTGTATAGCGCGTTCTAACAGGAGCAAGCGCCAGAGTGTACATGGGCACACTGCACGAATGTAAACAAACTTAGTTAGAGCAGTTTTGAAAAAAAGTCACTGTCTGCACTTCAAATGTCACTTTTTTCACATTACCACATTTCATTGGGAACTTGTACATTTTAATGTAAACAATTATATTTCGTGTCATTTGAGGTCAGATACATGTCCTAGTATAATATTATGTCTGTGATATCATTTTGGAAGCTGTCACGCACATGATTATATGAGTTTGTTAGAAAACCACTTTCCTAAGTGTTAATAATTCATTAAAAGCAATCAAATGTAGTTATGCTGATTGTACTCAGAAGTATGAAAAATATATTATTGTGAAGTTCGAATTAGTGAAAATATGATATAAGAATCGGCTATTTACCCCAATAAAACTGTTATAAAAATAAAAGGTTAATATAGTTAACTAATAATGGTGCTTTTGTTCTATACTCTATATGTTATATTAGGTTTATCAAAATTGTTTATTCACACTGTCAGAGGTGTTCAGCCAGGAATTCTTCATTCTCAAAATACCACTTTGGTTTAATAAACTTTCTCTTGTGGGTTTTGTGCAGGTAAATTATTGATAATGATATGACTGTAACATTTCTAATGCTGTTTTTCTGTGCTTTTTACGTGAAATCAGTGCACACTTCCAGTGTTGAAGTATGCCAACCATCTATTATCATAAATGTTACAACTGATTAAAAAAAAAAAAAAAAGATTATATACTTCATCTTCATCATCAGTTTTTAAAATAGGAAAAGTTGGACAAATGTATAATTGTCCAATTACTGTAACACTAGTATATGCAAAAAGTTGTAAATCCAACTGGTATGTATTAATTGTGTAAGAGTGTGTCTTTTCTGTCATTTCTAGTGTCACCATCGTCGCGCTCCATTTCTGACACCAGTCCAGCGTAAATATTGCTCTTCCATAGAAGTTACATGTGTTGAAGGGTAAGTTACATGGAAGTATGAAAAATATCTTCAGCAACTTCTATTGCTCTTCCATAGAAGTTACATGTGTTGAAGGGTAAAGTTACATGGTTGAAGGGTAAGGCTTTAATTACACAACCTAGCTAATTTAAGGAAAAACCAACATTTTGTGTCTTAGTAAGGTTTTGGGCACCACAGGCCACCAGAACGGTTTCAATGGGCCATGGCATAGATTCTCCAATCCTCTGAAGTGAAGAGATGAAAACCAAAAGATATGTATAGAGAGTGATAGAATGACACTGGTCTACTAAGATGTGGAAAAGAATGTCCGGTCAGATGAGCCATCCCTCTCCATATTCTCAAGTGGTTGAGGTCATCTGTGGCATACACCAAGAAAAAGGAGAGGCATGAATGCTGCGCCCCAATAACAGGAGTCCGCTGGCTCTGGGGAGTTGGAATGTTTTGGGTCCCCTTGTCCCCTTAGAGGAAGAAGCTACTGCAAATCAGTACAAAGTTGCTCCAGTGATCACCTTTATCCTACGATTAAACATTTCTCTCCTGATGGGAGTGGTCTCTTCCAGGATGACAGTGCCCCTACTGCCCTCACTGAATGGTTTGATGAGTTCACAGTCACCAGATCCCGACCCAGTTGAACACCTATGGAGATTTTGGACTGATGTGTTAGACAGTGCTCTCCGTCTACATCATCACAATCAAAACACCTGGAAGAATGGTGTTCATCCCTCCAGTTGAGTTCAGAGACTTGGAAAATCAGTGTCAAGCACGCACGAAGCTGTTCTAGCAGCATGTGGTTGCCCAACACCTTACGAGACACTTTAAGCTGTTGTTTTCCTTTGTAGCCTGTCTGTATGGGAAAATAGGATTAAATCATATACTGTAGTATGGTCCATGAAGTAGTTGCAGTTGGAAATATAATGTAACTGAATGAGAGAGAGGCATGTTGATTTTGATTATATTATTGATTTTTGATTGAGTTTTCAAATGCTCGTTTGTACTCAGAGAGGTTATTTTGTGTCTGTTGACATTATTTCAGGGAAATTGACGCTTCCGAAATTTGGAAATGGCGCAGAAGTATGACTCACGCTGGAGGAGAAAAAAATCAAGAGCCAGCAAAGTGCACGCAAAAGATACAGAAGTGAGAAGATTTCAGATGTTTTTGTTGTTATATGGACAGCTGTCATTATGTTCTTCTCCCAGCCAAATTTCAGCAGCTGCTTTGCTTCTGACAGCATTGATAAATATATCAGCCCTTCAATAAAGCCTCCTTCATGAGCATTATAATATTCAGTTTACAACTCAGAGAGGTTGATTTATTTTAATGTTCATTTTGTAGACTGTAATTTGTGGTGCTGTTGAACTGTAATGAATTATATTGAGGTCATCCTAATATTTTGCACATCCAATTGAAATATGCATTATGGTTGAAGTGTGGTAACTGAATTATTTATCTCAATTTTGCGCTAGACACACAAACAGTGGGGAATACAGGTAACAACTTTTAAAAAATGTAAAAGATCTAACTCCATAGAGTAATGAAGCATGATCAATTTTCCACACAAAGAATTTTGGTTCCATATTAATTGGGAAAATGAATATGGTATACTGTAAATTATACTGACTATTTTGGATGACTGTATAAACAAAGAATTGGCTGGAGAGGGCTTGGACAGCAGCACACTTATCTGAAATGAGTAGGAAGGTGCTATGTCCCTGTATCCATCCAGGTGTGTCTGCACAGTTGGCTGACATGCTTATCATAATGTTATTTACACTGTATTCATATAACGGTATAATAGACATTCAGATGTTTCAAAGATAGCGTCTGGTCTATTCATATAGTGGCAATGTAAGCAATACCATGATATAGAGCTTTAAATTGTAATAGTAAATTTAAATTGTAGTAGTGCCAATAGTTTTAACAAAACACTACTTACTGATGTGAAACTTGCACTTGTACTTGAATTGGTTTACAAAGCTTTAAATGGCAGCTCAGGTTACTCTGACATCTTGATGTATAGTAATTGGTAATGTGTTTAGATTTCCAGAATTACTATGGAAAATAACCACAAGATTAGTGAGCCACAAAATTACCAATGCTGCGTTTCTTTTTCTTTTTTTGCCTTTGTTTATTTATTCATTTTCATATGATTCATTTACATGTGATTAATTTACACATGATTCATATTCATGCATGTGATTCATTTACATGTAATTCATTTTCATGTGATTCATTTACATATGATTCATTTCATTGTGATTCATTTACTAAATTAATTACATGAATATGAATCACATGAAAATGAATTACAGTTAATTTTCATGTGATTCATATTCATGTAATTCATTTACCTTTTCTCCCCTCCCTTCCCTTTCCCAAATATTTCATTGAGAAAAAAATATTATAATAATAAAAAATAATAAATAAATAATAATAATTTAAGAAATAATAATAATAATAATAATAATTAAGAAAATAAAGAATAATCCCCCAAGCCCCCCCCCATCATGGCTACTCAATAGCTGTTGCAGGTTATGTAAAAATGATAAAACCCAAGAACTAAAGTAAAAATAAGAATATAAATAGCCAATTGGAGCTGAAGAGGGACACACACCCAAAGTCTCCATAAAACAAAGGAGACAGCAGTGTATCACCCCTAGGTTGTCCACAAAGTGGACCTAGAGTAAGCTAAACAAAATTACTTTTTTTAAAAATCCAGTAAGAAAAAAGTCCCATGCTGACTTCAAATCTAAAAAAAATAGTCTGAGCACTGTCCATACCTTTTAAAGGCTTATACCTAATAATATTACACAATGTAGCATATTAAAAGAAAATACAAGAAGAGAATAACGAAGTAATAATGCACCGACAATATAAGAATTCGAATTATGTAGAGCTGGAAGGCCGAGTGCAAAAAAAGAATAAAGAATAAAAGAAAAAATATGTAACGAAAGAAGTAAAGAAAGAACAACAACAACAACAAAAAAACAATAATAAAGACTTTAAAGACTTTACTAGAACTAATAATCTATACAGTGTAGCACATTTAAAAAACCAAACAAACAAATAAATAAATAAATAAATAATAGTGAATAGATAAATAGATAAATAAATAAATAAATAAATAAATAAATAAATAAATAAATAAATAAATAAATAAATGGATCTGATATAAATAAATAAATAAATAAATACATAAATAAATACATAAATAAACAAATTCTAAATTTGGCCTCGGTAGCGACTTTATCACTATCATGCTGTTTTCTTGACCTGCAGGTCATGCTGGATAGTAGATAGCGCATCCCTGAGGGTCTTCTGTTGATTCTCATGGTGAGTCTCCTGGTGCTTCAGATGCTCCTGAAACTCCAGGAACCACCGAGTTGAAAGCGCAAATAAGAAAGCGAAGGAGAATAAGTCAAAATATACTATATATAATATTTTATATATAAATTATATATAAATATATCACCAAAGAAAGTGCTAATTAATTACAATTTTTGATCGAAATCAGCAGGAGACTCAAACTTCACGTACTCCACCGAACACCGAATTCGAACCTCACCAATGCTGCTTTTCAACATTTTGCAAAACTTTTGAAAAAAAGTGACTGTCTGCACTTCAAATGTCACTTTTTTCACATTACCATATTTCATTGGGAACTTGTACATTTTAATGTAAACAATTATATTTCGTATCATTTGAGGTCAGATACATGTCCTAGTATAGTATTATGTCTGTGGTATCATTTTGGAAGATGTCACGCACATGATTATATGAGTTTGTTAGAAAAACCACTTTCCTAAGCTCCCAGCCGCTTGAAAATCGCTGTATAGCGTTCTAACAGGAGCAAGCGCAACAGTGTATATGGGCACACTGCACGAATGTAAACAAACTTAGTTAGAGCAGTTTTGAAAAAAGTCACTGTCTGCACTTCAAATGTCACTTTTTTCCAATACCATATTTCATTGGGAACTTGTACATTTTAATGTAAACAATTATATTTCGTGTCATTTGAGGTCAGATACATGTCCTAGTATAATATTATGTCTGTGATATCATTTTGGAAGCTGTCACGCACATGATTATATGAGTTTGTTAGAAAAACCACTTTCCTAAGTGTTAATAATTCATTAAAAGCAATCAAATGTAGTTATGCTGATTGTACTCAGAAGTATGAAAAATATATTATTGTGAAGTTCGAATTAGTGAAAATATGATATAAGAATCGGCTATTTACCCCAATAAAACTGTTATAAAAATAAAAGGTTAATATAGTTAACTAATAATGGTGCTTTTGTTCTATACTCTATATGTTATATTAGGTTTATCAAAATTGTTTATTCACACTGTCAGAGGTGTTCAGCCAGGAATTCTTCATTCTCAAAATACCACTTTGGTTTAATAAACTTTCTCTTGTGGGTTTTTGGCAGGTAAATTATTGATAATGATATGACTGTAACATTTCTAATGCTGTTTTTCTGTGCTTTTTACGTGAAATCAGTGCACACTTCCAGTGTTGAAGTATGCCAACCATCTATTATCATAAATGTTACAACTGATTAAAAAAAAAAAAAAAAAAAAAGATTATATACTTCATCTTCATCATCAGTTTTTTAAATAGGAAAAGTTGGACAAATGTATAATTGTCCAATTACTGTAACACTAGTATATGCAAAAAGTTGTAAATCCAACTGGTATGTATTAATTGTGTAAGAGTGTGTCTTTTCTGTCATTTCTAGTGTCACCATCGTCGCAGCTCCATTTCTGACACCAGTCCAGCGTAAATATTGCTCTTCCATAGAAGTTACATGTGTTGAAGGGTAAGTTACATGGAAGTATGAAAAATATCTTCAGCAACTTCTATTGCTCTTCCATAGAAGTTACATGTGTTGAAGGGTAAAGTTACATGGTTGAAGGGTAAGGCTGTTTTTACACAACCTAGCTAATTTAAGGAAAAACCAACATTTTGTGTCTTAGTGAGGTTTTGGGCACCACAGGCCACCAGAACGGTTTCAATGGGCCATGGCATAGATTCTCCAATCCTCTGAAGTGAAGAGATGAAAACCAAAAGATATGTATAGAGAGTGATAGAATGACACTGGTCTACTAAGATGTGGAAAAAAGTAATACGGTCAGATGAGCCATCCCTCTCCATATTCTCAAGTGGTTGAGGTCATCTGTGGCATACACCAAGAAAAAAGGAGAGGCATGAATGCTGCGCCCCAATAACAGGAGTCCGCTGGCTCTGGGGAGTTGGAATGTTTTGGGTCCCCTTGTCCCCTTAGAGGAAGAAGCTACTGCAAATCAGTACAAAGTTGCTCCGAGTGATCACCTTTATCCTACGATTAAACATTTCTCTCCTGATGGGAGTGGTCTCTTCCAGGATGACAGTGCCCCTACTGCCCTCACTGAATGGTTTGATGAGTTCACAGTCACCAGATCCCGACCCAGTTGAACACCTATGGAGATTTTGGACTGATGTGTTAGACAGTGCTCTCCGTCTACATCATCACAATCAAAACACTTGGAAGAATGGTGTTCATCCCTCCAGTTGAGTTCAGAGACTTGGAGAATCAATGTCAAGGAGCACTGAAGCTGTTCTAGCAGCATGTGGTTGCCCAACACCTTACTGAGACACTTTAAGCTGTTGTTTTCCTTTGTAGCCTGTCTGTATGGGAAAATAGGATTAAATCATATACTGTAGTATGGTCCATGAAGTAGTTGCAGTTGGAAATATAATGTAACTGAATGAGAGAGAGGCATGTTGATTTTGATTATATTATTGATTTTTGATTGAGTTTTCAAATGCTCGTTTGTACTCAGAGAGGTTATTTTGTGTCTGTTGACATTATTTCAGGGAAATTGACGCTTCCGAAATTTGGAAATGGCGCAGAAGTATGACTCACGCTGGAGGAGAAAAAAATCAAGAGCCAGCAAAGTACTTGCAAAAGATACAGAAGTGAGAAGATTTCAGATGTTTTTGTTGTTATATGGACAGCTGTCATTATGTTCTTCTCCCAGCCAAATTTCAGCAGCTGCTTTGCTTCTGACAGCATTGATAAATATATCAGCCCTTCAATAAAGCCTCCTTCATGAGCATTATAATATTCAGTTTACAACTCAGAGAGGTTGATTTATTTTAATGTTCATTTTGTAGACTGTAATTTGTGGTGCTGTTGAACTGTAATGAATTATATTGAGGTCATCCTAATATTTTGCACATCCAATTGAAATATGCATTATGGTTGAAGTGTGGTAACTGAATTATTTATCTCAATTTTGCGCTAGACACACAAACAGTGGGGAATACAGGTAACAACTTTTAAAAAATGTAAAAGATCTAACTCCATAGAGTAATGAAGCATGATCAATTTTCCACACAAAGAATTTTGGTTCCATATTAATTGGGAAAATTAATATGGTATACTGTAAATTATACTGACTATTTTGGATGACTGTATAAACAAAGAATTGGCTGGAGAGGGCTTGGACAGCAGCACACTTATCTGAAATGAGTAGGAAGGTGCTATGTCCCTGTATCCATCCAGGTGTGTCTGCACAGTTGGCTGACATGCTTACCATAATGTTATTTACACTGTATTCATATAACGGTATAATAGACATTCAGATGTTTCAAAGATAGCGTCTGGTCTATTCATATAGTGGCAATGTAAGCAATACCATGATATAGAGCTTTAAATTGTAATAGTAAATTTAAATTGTAGTAGTGCCAATAGTTTTAACAAAACACTACTTACTGATGTGAAACTTGCACTTGTACTTGAATTGGTTTACAAAGCTTTAAATGGCAGCTCAGGTTACTCTGACATCTTGATGTATAGTAATTGGTAATGTGTTTAGATTTCCAGAATTACTATGGAAAATAACCACAAGATTAGTGAGCCACAAAATTACCAATGCTGCTTTTCTTTTCCTTTTTTGCCTTTGTTTATTTATTCATTTTCATATGATTCATTTACATGTGATTAATTTACACATGATTCATTTTCATGTGATTCATATTCATGCATGTGATTCATTTACATGTAATTCATTTTCATGTGATTCATTTACATATGATTCATTTCATTGTGATTCATTTACTAAATTAATTACATGAATATGAATCACATGAAAATGAATTACAGTTAATTTTCATGTGATTCATATTCATGTAATTCATTTACCTTTTCTCCCCTCTTTCCCTTCCCTTCCCAAATATTTCATTGAGAAAAAAATATTATAATAATAAAAAATAATAAATAAATAATAATAATTTAAGAAATAATAATAATAATAATAATAATTAAGAAAATAAAGAATAATCCCCCCCCGAAGCCCCCATCATGGCTACTCAATAGCTGTTGCAGGTTATGTAAAAATGATAAAACCCAAGAACTAAAGTAAAAATAAGAATATAAATAGCCAATTGGAGCTGAAGAGGGACACACACCCAAAGTCTCCATAAAACAAAGGAGACAGCAGTGTATCACCCCTAGGTTGTCCACAAAGTGGACCTAGAGTAAGCTAAACAAAATTACTTTTTAAAAATCCAGTAAGAAAAAAGTCCCATGCTGACTTCAAATCTAAAAAAATAGTCTGAGCACTGTCCATACCTTTTAAAGGCTTATACCTAATAATATTACACAATGTAGCATATTAAAAGAAAATACAAGAAGAGAATAACGCAGTAATAATGCACCGACAATATAAGTAATTTATGTAGAGCTGGAAGGCCGAGTGCAAAAAAGAATAAAGAATAAAAGAAAAAATATGTAACGAAAGAAGTAAAGAAAGAACAACAACAACAACAAAAAAACAATAATAAAGACTTTAAAGACTTTACTAGAACTAATAATCTATACAGTGTAGCACATTTAAAAAACCAAACAAACAAATAAATAAATAAATAAATAATAGTGAATAGATAAATAAATAAATAAATAAATAAATAAATAAATAAAATAATAAATGGATCTGATATAAATAAATAAATAAATACATAAATAAATACATAAATAAACAAATTCTAAATTTGGCCTCGGTAGCGACTTTATCACTATCATGCTGTTTTCTTGACCTGCAGGTCATGCTGGATAGTAGATAGCGCATCCCTGAGGGTCTTCTGTTGATTCTCATGGTGAGTCTCCTGGTGCTTCAGATGCTCCTGAAACTCCAGGAACCACCGAGTTGAAAGCGCAAATAAGAAAGCGAAGGAGAATAAGTCAAAATATACTATATATAATATTTTATATATAAATTATATATAAATATATCACCAAAGAAAGTGCTAATTAATTACAATTTTTGATCGAAATCAGCAGGAGACTCAAACTTCACGTCTTACTCCATCGAACACCGAATTCGAACCTCACCAATGCTGCTTTTCAACATTTTGCAAAACTTTTGAAAAAAAGTGACTGTCTGCACTTCAAATGTCACTTTTTTCACATTACCATATTTCATTGGGAACTTGTACATTTTAATGTAAACAATTATATTTCGTGTCATTTGAGGTCAGATACATGTCCTAGTATAATATTATGTCTGTGATATCATTTTGGAAGCTGTCACGCACATGATTATATGAGTTTGTTAGAAAAACCACTTTCCTAAGCTCCCAGCCGCTTGAAAATCGCTGTATAGCGTTCTAACAGGAGCAAGCGCAACAGTGTACATGTACATGCACACTGCACGAATGTAAACAAATTTAGAGCAATTTTGAAAAAAAGTGACTGTCTGCACTTCAAATGTCACTTTTTTCACATTACCATATTTCATTGGGAACTTGTACATTTTAATGTAAACAATTATATTTCGTGTCATTTGAGGTCAGATACATGTCCTAGTATAATATTATGTCTGTGATATCATTTTGGAAGCTGTCACGCACATGATTATATGAGTTTGTTAGAAAAAACACTTTCCTAAGCTCCCAGCCGCTTGAAAATCGCTGTATAGCGTCCTAACAGGAGCAAGCGCCAGAGTGTACATGGGCACACTGCACGAATGTAAACAAACTTAGTTAGAGCAGTTTTGAAAAAAAGTGACTGTCTGCACTTCAAATGTCACATTACCATATTTCATTGGGAACTTGTACATTTTAATGTAAACAATTATATTTCGTATCATTTGAGGTCAGATACATGTCCTAGTATAGTATTATGTCTGTGGTATCATTTTGGAAGATGTCACGCACATGATTATATGAGTTTGTTAGAAAAACCACTTTCCTAAGCTCCCAGCCGCTTGAAAATCGCTGTATAGCGTCCTAACAGGAGCAAGCGCCAGAGTGTACATGGGCACACTGCACGAATGTAAACAAACTTAGTTAGAGCAGTTTTGAAAAAAAGTGACTGTCTGCACTTCAAATGTCACTTTTTTCACATTACCACATTTCATTGGGAACGTGTACATTTTAATGTAAACAATTATATTTCGTGTCATTTGAGGTCAGATACATGTCCTAGTATAATATTATGTCTGTGATATCATTTTGGAAGCTGTCACGCACATGATTATATGAGTTTGTTAGAAAAACCACTTTCCTAAGCTCCCAGCCGCTTGAAAATCGCTGTATAAGTCCTAACAGGAGCAAGCGCCAGAGTGTACATGGGCACACTACACGAATGTAAACAAACTTAGTTAGAGCAGTTTTGAAAAAAAGTGACTGTCTGCACTTCAAATTACTTTTTACATTACCACATTTCATTGGGAACGTAATTTAATGTAACAATTATAGTGTCATTTGAGGAGAACACCTGTATAATATATGTCTGTGATATCATTTTGGAGCTGTCACACATGATTATATGAGTTTGTTAGAAAAACCACTTTCCTAAGCTCCCAGCCGCTTGAAAATCGCTGTATAGCGTTCTAACAGGAGCAAGCGCAACAGTGTACATGTACATGCACACTGCACGAATGTAAACAAACTTAGAGCAATTTTGAAAAAAGTGACTGTCTGCACTTCAAATGTCACTTTTTTCACATTACCATATTTCATTGGGAACTTGTACATTTTAATGTAAACAATTATATTTCGTGTCATTTGAGGTCAGATACATGTCCTAGTATGTGACAAAGGACATGTATCTGACCTCAAATGACACGAAATATAATTGTTTACATTAAAATGTACAAGTTCCCAATGAAATATGATAATGTGAAAAAAGTGACATTTGAAGTGGAGACAGTCACTTTTTTCAAAACGCTTTAACTAATTTTTACAATGTCTCTAATAATTTTACATTGGTCACTGTGTGCGCGCACCTCGTTCTGTTAGAACGCTATACAGCGATGTTCCAGCGGCTGGGAGCTTAGGAAAATGGTTTTTCTAACAAACTCATATAATCATGTGCGTGACAGCTTCCAAAATGATATCACAGACATAATATTATACTAGGACATGTATCTGACCTCAAATGACACGAAATATAATTGTTTACATTAAAATGTACAAGTTCCCAATGAAATATGGTAATGTGACAAAAGTGACATTTGGCCAAGTTTACCCTACACAACAACACAGAGCAATGCCCTGCATATGAATGATTTTTTTTGGCCCACAATGACAGGGCTAGAACATTGACAAAAAAAATTGACAGTGGAGATCTCTTCAGATTGCATTTAAGGTACAATAACAGGTACTGGCTATCCTGAACAAGCTAGTCCTGGTCTATCTCATCTCGCAATATCACTGGAAAGTGAGTGAGGGAACAACAGCACAGTCCAGCCACCCTCACTGGCTTGTGACAAGAGATGATTGATGGAAGATCTACTACCAGTTGGATGGTATTTGGACACAATTTCCCCTTCACTTGAATGAGAAAATGTGTCCAAACTTTTGAATGGTAGTGTACAGACTGGTAAATTGAGAGCTGAAGAACTGAGAGATAGAAATGATACAAATATACTTGAGTTTTGCAGTATGCTACACCCCCATGGTTTTGAGTGTGAAATAGGAGATCGAAGCTTGTTCAAATTAATACAACCCCCCAAAAAAAAACAATCACAATGTAGTATTTTAGTTAGCTGTGTAATAACAGGTTAAAACTTGTAAGACAGCAAGAACTTGTCCCATACATCATTTATAAAATCTGAACTATCAATGTGCATCTTCTCACTATGACTATGTATTTAGAACAGTGTTCACCACAGTTGTACACCATACAAAATTTGGCAACTTTGAGGTCCTCATGCAACATTTGTATGTGAGGATTTTTTCAACAAATGGCCATCCATCTGGTGTGAAACATTCAAGAATTTATAGAGTCTTTGTGGCCTTCATGCGGCATTTGTTTATCAAGGCTTTTTTGACCTTAGTTTTCTCAACTGGTGTCCATCCATCCATCCAGTGTGCCACAGCGCATGATGTAGGCTGCAAGAATAAAAGAAAGCACAAATTATAGATGAATCCTCCTTCGGTGAGTAACAGTGGTGGTGGAAAATCATTACCACATTTCACAGTAAGAATTGCACTTAACTTCAAATAAAAATAATAAAAAAAAATAACAAAGGTGTTCTCACCGCGCAGGGACACCCTCAGGTACCCCACAAACCCATTTTCACTGATTTGAAAATCACAATGACTACGTTTACATGGATGGCAAACACAAACGGCGCCTTCGACGAAGTCAAGCAAACCCCGCCATTGAAATGAAAGCTACAATTAGTCGAAAGAGGCTTGTAGTAGTGAAAAATCCTCGGTGTCGAATATACAGTGGGGGAAAAAGTATTTGATCCCCTGCTGATTTTGTATGTTTGCCCACTGACAAAGAAATGATCAGTCTATAATTTTAATGTGGTGGTTTATTTGAACAGTGAGAGACAAAATAACAAAAAAAAAAACAAATCCAGAAAAACGCATGTCAAAAATTTTATAAATCGATTTGCATTTTAATGAGGGAAATAGTATTTGACCCCTCTGCAAAACATGACTTAGTACTTGTTAATGACTTAGTAATTGTTTTAATTTTCAATGCCTCGCGCGGCGGAAGGAGGTTCTCACCCAAGATTTGCGGTACATGCTGGCCCCGTCCATTGTCCCTTTGATGCGGTGAAGTTGTCCTCTCTGTCCCTTAGCAGAAAAATACCCCCAAAGTATAATGTTTCCACCTCCATGTTTGACGGTGGGGATGGTGTTCTTGGGGTCATAGGCAGCATTTCTCCTCCTCCAAACATGGCGAGTTGAGTCGATGCCAAAGAGCTCCATTTTGGTCTCATCTGACCACAACACTTTCACCCAGTTGTCCTCTGGTGGTCAGATGAGACCAAAATGGAGCTCTTTGGCATCACCTCAGCTTCGCGGGTTTTGGAGGAGGAGGAATGTCGCCAATGACCCCAAGAACACACCCCCCATCACAACGAACCGAGGTGGAAACATGGCTGGGGTATTTTCTGCTAAGTGGACAGGACAACCTCCCCGCATCAAAGGGACGATGGACGAGGCCATGTACCGTTAAATCTGAGTGAAACCTCCTTCCCCCAGGGCATTGAAAATTGAAAGGAATTACTAAGTCGTCCAAGTACTAAGTCATGTTTTGAAGAGGGAATCAAACTCTATTCCCTCATTAAATGCTAAAATGCTGATTATATAACATTGTTTAGTAATGAGTTTTTCTTGATTTTTTGTTGTTATTTTGTCTCTCACTGTTCAAATAAACCTACAATAAAATTATAGACTGATCGTTCTTTTGTAGTGAGGCAACGTGCAAAATCAGCAGGGGATCTAAATAACTTTCCCACTTAAACAAATATATATAATTTTATTCTCCCATTACTATATATACACACTCTTCTCCATATAACGACAATTTCACAAATGCTGAAACAAATGAACTCTTTATTAAAATGGCCAAGTTTACCCTACACAACAACACAGAGCAATGCCCTGCATATGAATGATTTTTTTTGCCCCACAATGACAGGGCTAGAACATTGACAAAAAAATTGACAATGGAGATCTCTTCAGATTGCATTTAAGGTACAATAACAGGTACTGGCTATCCTGAACAAGCTAGTCCTGGTCTATCTCATCTCGCAATATCACTGGAGCGGCGTGAGGGAGACAACAGCACAGTCCAGCCACCCTCACTGGCTTGTGACAAGAGATGATTGATGGAAGATCCACTACCAGTTGGATGGTATTTGAACACAATTTCCCCTTCACTTGAATGAGAAAATGTGTCCAAACTTTTGAATGGTAGTGTATAGACTGGTAAATTGAGAGCTGAAGAACTGAGAGATAGAAATGATACAAATATACTTGAGTTTTGCAGTATGCTACACCCCCATGGTTTTGAGTGTGAAATAGGAGATCGAAGCTTGTTCAATATTAATACAAAAAAAAAAAAAAAAAAACAATCACAATGTAGTATTTTAGTTAGCTGTGTAATAACAGGTTAAAACTTGTAAGACAGCAAGAACTTGTCCCATACATCATTTATAAAATCTGAACTATAAATGTGCATCTTCTCACTATGTACTGTGTATTTAGAACAGTGTTCACCACAGTTGTACACCATACAAAAATTGGCAACTTTGAGGTCCTCATGCAACATTTGTATGTGGGAGGATTTTTTCAACAAATGGCCATCCATCTGGGGTGAAACATTCAAGAATTTATAGAGTCTTTGTGGCCTTCATGCGGCATTTGTTTATCAAGGCTTTTTGACCTTAGTTTTCTCAACTGGTGTCCATCCATCCATCCAGTGTGCACAGCGCATGATGTAGGCTGCAAAAAAAAAAAGCACAAATTATAGATGAATCCTCCTTACGTAGAGTAACAGTGGTGGTGGAAAATCATTACCACATTTCACAGTAAGAATTGCACTTAACTTCAAATAAAAAAAATTAAAAAAATAACAAAGGTGTTCTCTGCAAAGGGGACACCTCCCAGTACTCACACAAACCCATTTTCACTGATTTGAAAATCACAATGACTACGTTTACATGGACGGACCAAACACGCTTCTCGACAAAGTCAAGCAAACCCCCCGCCATTGAAATGAAAGCTACAATTAGTCGAAAGAGGCGTAGTGATAAAAAAAAATTGACAAAGAAATGATCAGTCTATAATTTTAATGGTAGGTTTATTTGAACAGTGAGAGACAAAATAACATAAAAAATCCAGAAAAACGCATGTCAAAAATTTTAGAAATCGATTTGCATTTTAATGAGGGAAAATAAGTATTTGTCCCCTCTGCAAAACATGACTTAGTACTTGGTAATGACTTAGTAATTACTTTTAATTTTCAATGCCCTGGCTGAAGGAAGGAGGTTCTCACCCAAGATTTGACGGTAGCCCCCGTCCATTGTCCCTTTGATGCGGTGGAATTTTGGTCTCATCTGACGACAACACTTTATACCCAGTTGTCCTCTGGTGCGTCAGATGAGACCAAAATGGAGCTCTTTGGCATCACCTCAACTCGCCATGTTTGGAGGAGGAGGAATGCTGCCTATGACCCCAAGAACACCATCCCCACCGTCAAACATGGAGGTGGAAACATTATGCTTTGAGGGTATTTTTTCTGCTAAGGGGGGGCGGACAACTTCACCGCATCAAAGGGACGATGGGCCGGGGCCATGTACCGTCAAAGACATGAGTTTTTCTGGATTTTTTTGTTGTTATTTTGTCTCTCACTGTTCAAATAAACCTACCATTAAAATTATAGACTGATCATTTCTTTGTCAGTGCGGCAACGTACAAAATCAGCAGGGGATCAAATACTTTTTTCCCCCACTGTACACGTAAGAAAAGAGGCGAACAATGTTAAAATTCTTGAAACACTATATTACTTTGAAATTAAGCAGGAAAAAAAAACTGATTAATGAAGTTACTGCTTTGTAATTTCAAAGAAATATATCTAGATGTGATTGTTCATTGTTTACTAAGATTGATTATTTTAATTTCATTTTCTCCACGGAATACAAAATCTCTTGCATACAAAACTACACATACGAAACCAAACCATACGAAACTAAGCGGCGACGCATACTCATAGTGTCCCGAAACCACATTGGATTTGATTGTATAGGCTTTATCTTGAACTGGTATGTTTGTGTTATATATGAATGGATTGTTAAGTAGATTATGCTCAAGGCATTCCCATGACTTGTAAAAATGTTTATTTTATATAACTGAATAAAAGATTCTGAAGTCACAATCCCTTCCTTGCTAATATGTGGTCGAAATCGCGATTAATAAACCCGTGTAGTGAAGAGCTGAGAGTGGCCAAAACAACATCTTCCCTTCCCGCTGGAGTTCATTCTCTTACAGCCTCATCTGAGTGGAGAGGCAGAGCTGGGCACTAACTCAAGGCAAGTCATGTTTTTTCTCTTTATCTTTACGCATAGTTATAAATATGTTATGTAGTTTAATTAAATTAAATCATTAAACAGAACTTCAGCTATACTGTTTAAAGAGAAGGCAGCTAACTAGCGCTTAGCCCTAAGATGAACTCTACTCTAAAATAGTTTAAACTGATGTAGAGAGTAGATACTTCTGTTGAGTCAAATCTAACATGTGAAAGTTCAAGGCTCAAGCTTTACTTCTTCCTGTGGACCTTTTTGTTTTTGTTTTTTTTTTACACCCATTTCCCCACAAAAATTTTTGCTTTCTATCTAACATGCTACTGAACAGCATGTTTAGCACAGCATGAATTCTAGCAAACATGAGCTTAAAACGGACATTTCGTCTTTAAATCACAGAATTGTGTCCGAAATTGTAAATAGCTGATTTTTTTGAATGCTTTTTGTATGCTTATGTTAATAAGTTCTCAGTGAACATATTAACACTAGCTTGCTGCTAGCTGAAGTTCAGTCGGTTAGTTACACAAGATGGCCGATAGTTACATAAGATGGCAATGTCTGTCTCACATCAGGAGCTGTCTTACTACAAAATGAAACTTCGCAAAGACTTACCTTAGCTTCTTTTACGAGCTGGTGTTTCTCTCATGCATTCCTTCTGGACGCTTTCGCTCTCTGTGTTCCTCGTACATTAATCAGCCCACCTTTAAAATGAACCAATCACAATGCAGCATGTGTAATGGACAGCGCTCTTGTCCAATGAAATGTCCTAATGCTGAGTCACACTTCACAGTTCTTTTTGCGGTCATTTGTGCAACCTCTGAGAGCAGTGAGTGGATAAACATGTAGTGGATTCATTTTACCAAAGAGTTAATAATTCATTAAAAGCAATCAAATGTAGTTATGCTGATTGTACTCAGAAGTATGAAAAATATATTATTGTGAAGTTCGAATTAGTGAAAATATGATATAAGAATCGGCTATTTACCCCAATAAAACTGTTATAAAAATAAAAGGTTAATATAGTTAACTAATAATGGTGCTTTTGTTCTATACTCTATATGTTATATTAGGTTTATCAAAATTGTTTATTCACACTGTCAGAGGTGTTCAGCCAGGAATTCTTCATTCTCAAAATACCACTTTGGTTTAATAAACTTTCTCTTGTGGGTTTTTGGCAGGTAAATTATTGATAATGATATGACTGTAACATTTCTAATGCTGTTTTTCTGTGCTTTTTACGTGAAATCAGTGCACACTTCCAGTGTTGAAGTATGCCAACCATCTATTATCATAAATGTTACAACTGATTAAAAAAAAAAAAAAAAGATTATATACTTCATCTTCATCATCAGTTTTTTAAATAGGAAAAGTTGGACAAATGTATAATTGTCCAATTACTGTAACACTAGTATATGCAAAGTGTTGTAAATCCAACTGGTATGTATTAATTGTGTAAGAGTGTGTCTTTTCTGTCATTTCTAGTGTCACCATCGTCGCAGCTCCATTTCTGACACCAGTCCAGCGTAAATAGTGCTCTTCCACAGAAGTTACATGTGTTGAAGGGTAAGTTACATGGAAGTATGAAAAATATCTTCAGCAACTTCTATTGCTCTTCCATAGAAGTTACATGTGTTGAAGGGTAAAGTTACATGGTTGAAGGGTAAGCTTTATTACACAACCTAGCTAATTTAAGGAAAAACCAACATTTTGTGTCTTAGTGAGGTTTTGGGCACCACAGGCCACCAGAACGGTTTCAATGGGCCATGGCATAGATTCTCCAATCCTCTGAAGTGAAGAGATGAAAACCAAAAGATATGTATAGAGAGTGATAGAATGACACTGGTCTACTAAGATGTGGAAAAAAGTAATACGGTCAGATGAGCCATCCCTCTCCATATTCTCAAGTGGTTGAGGTCATCTGTGGCATACAAAGAAGAAAAAGGAGGCATGAATGCTGCGCCCCAATAACAGGAGTCCGCTGGCTCTGGGGAGTTGGAATGTTTTGGGTCCCCTTGTCCCCTTAGAGGAAGAAACTACTGCAAATCAGTACAAAGTTGCTCCGGTGATCACCTTTATCCTCCGATTAAACATTTCTCTCCTGATGGGAGTGGTCTCTTCCAGGATGACAGTGCCCCTACTGCCCTCACTGAATGGTTTGATGAGTTCACAGTCACCAGATCCCGACCCAGTTGAACACCTATGGAGATTTTGGACTGATGTGTTAGACAGTGCTCTCCGTCTACATCATCACAATCAAAACACTTGGAAGAATGGTGTTCATCCCTCCAGTTGAGTTCAGAGACTTGGAGAATCAATGTCAAGGAGCACTGAAGCTGTTCTAGCAGCATGTGGTTGCCCAACACCTTACTGAGACACTTTAAGCTGTTGTTTTCCTTTGTAGCCTGTCTGTATGGGAAAATAGGATTAAATCATATACTGTAGTATGGTCCATGAAGTAGTTGCAGTTGGAAATATAATGTAACTGAATGAGAGAGAGGCATGTTGATTTTGATTATATTATTGATTTTTGATTGAGTTTTCAAATGCTCGTTTGTACTCAGAGAGGTTATTTTGTGTCTGTTGACATTATTTCAGGGAAATTGACGCTTCCGAAATTTGGAAATGGCGCGGAAGTATGACTCACGCTGGAGGAGAAAAAAATCAAGAGGCCAGCAAAGTACTTGCAAAAAATACAGAAGTGAGAAGATTTCAGATGTTTTTGTTGTTATATGGACAGCTGTCATTATGTTCTTCTCCCAGCCAAATTTCAGCAGCTGCTTTGCTTCTGACAGCATTGATAAATATATTCGCCCTTCAATAAACTCACCTCTTCATGAGCATTATAATATTCAGTTTACAACTCAGAGAGGTTGATTTATTTTAATGTTCATTTTGTAGACTGTAATTTGTGGTGCTGTTGAACTGTAATGAATTATATTAAGGTCATCCTAATATTTTGCACATCAATTGAAATATGCATTATGGTTGAAGTGTGGTAACTGAATTATTTATCTCAATTTTGCGCTAGACACACAAACAGTGGGGAATACAGGTAACAACTTTTAAAAAATGTAAAAGATCTAACTCCATAGAGTAATGAAGCATGATCAATTTTCCACACAAAAATTTTGGTTCCATATTAATTGGGAAAATTAATATGGTATACTGTAAATTATACTGACTATTTTGGATGACTGTATAAACAAAGAATTGGCTGGAGAGGGCTTGGACAGCAGCACACTTATCAGAAATGAGTAGGAAGGTGGTATATGTCCCTGTATCCATCCAGGTGTGTCTGCACAGTTGGCTGACATGCTTACCATAATGTTATTTACACTGTATTCATAAGAACGGTATAATAGACATTCAGATGTTTCAAAGATAACCGTCTGGTCTATTCATATAGTGGCAATGTAAGCAATACCATGTTATAGAGCTTTAAATTGTAATAGTAAATTTAAATTGTAGTAGTGCCAATAGTTTTAACAAAAACACTACTTACTGATGTGAAACTTGCACTTGTACTTGAATTGGTTTACAAAGCTTTAAATGGCAGCTCAGGTTACTCTGACATCTTGATGTATAGTAATTGGTAATGTGTTTAGATTTCCAGAATTACTATGGAAAATAACCACAAGATTAGGGAGCACCAAAATTACCAATGCTGCTTTTCTTTTCTTTTTTGCCTTTGTTTATTTATTCATTTTCATATGATTCATTTACATGTGATTAATTTACACATGATTCATTTCATGTGATTCATATTCATGCATGTGATTCATTTACATGTAATTCATTTTCATGTGATTCATTTACATATGATTCATTTCATTGTGATTCATTTACTAAATTAATTACATGAATATGAATCACATGAAAATTAAGGTTACGATTATTCATGTGATTCATATTCATGTAATTCATTTTACCTTTTTTTCCCCTCCTTCCCTTTCCCAAATATTTCATTGAGAAAAAATATTATAATAATAAAAAATAATAAATAAATAATAATAATTTAAGAAATAATAATAATAATAATAATAATTAAGAAAATAAAGAATAATCCCCAAGCCCCCCATCATGGCTACTCAATAGCTGTTGCAGGTTATGTAAAATGATAAAACCAAGAGCTAAAGTAAAAATAAGAATATAAATAGCCATATTGGAGCTGAAGAGGGACACACACCCAAAGTCTCCATAAAACAAAGGAGACAGCAGTGTATCACCCCTAGGTTGTCCACAAAGTGGACCTAGAGTAACTAAACAAAATTACTTTTTTAAAAATCCAGTAAGAAAAAAGTCCCATGCTGACTTCAAATCTAAAAAAAATAGTCTGAGCACTGTCCATACCTTTTAAAGGCTTATACCTAATAATATTACACAATGTAGCATATTAAAAGAAAATACAAGAAGAGAATAACGAAGTAATAATGCACCGACAATATAAGAATTGAATTATATGTAGAGCTGGAGGCCGAGTGCAAAAAAGAATAAAGAATAAAAGAAAAATAAATGAAAGAAAGTAAGAAAGAACAACAACAACAACAAAAAAACAAAATAATAAAGACTTTAAAGACTTTACTAGAACTAATAATCTATACAGTGTAGCACATTTAAAAAAACCAAACAAACAAATAAATAAATAAATAAATAATAGTGAATAGATAAATAGATAAATAAATAAATAAATAAATAAATAAATAAATAAATAAATGGATCTGATATAAATAAATAAATAAATAAATACATAAATAAATACATAAATAAACAAATTCTAAATTTGGCCTCGGTAGCGACTTTATCACTATCATGCTGTTTTCTTGACCTGCGCGGTCATGCTGGATAGTAGATAAGCGCATCCCTGAGGGTCTTCTGTTGATTCTCATGGTGAGTCTCCTGGTGCTTCAGATGCTCCTGAAACTCCAAGGAACCACCGGTTAAGCGCAAATAGAAGCGAAGGAGAATAAGTCAAAATATACTATATATAATATTTTATATATAAATTATATATAAATATATCACCAAAGAAAGTGCTAATTAATTACAATTTTTGATCCGAAATCAGCAGGAGACTCAAACTTCACCGTCTTACTCCACGAACACCGAATTCGAACCTCACCAATGCTGCTTTTCAACATTTTGCAAAACTTTTGAAAAAAAAGTGACTGTCTGCACTTCAAATGTCACTTTTTCACATTACCATATTTCATTGGGAACTTGTACATTTTAATGTAAACAATTATATTTCGTATCATTTGAGGTCAGATACATGTCCTAGTATAGTATTATGTCTGTGGTATCATTTTGGAAGATGTCACGCACATGATTATATGAGTTTGTTAGTTAGAAAAACCACTTTCCTAAGCTCCCCGCAGCGAAAATCGCTGTATAGCGTTCTAACAGAACAAGCGCCAAAGTGTACATGGGCACACTGCACGAATGTAAACAAACTTAGTTAGAGCAGTTTTGAAAAAAAGTCACTGTCTGCACTTCAAATGTCACTTTTTCACATTACCACATTTCATTGGGAACTTGTACATTTTAATGTAAACAATTATATTTCGTGTCATTTGAGGTCAGATACATGTCCTAGTATAATATTATGTCTGTGATATCATTTTGGAAGCTGTCACGCACATGATTATATGAGTGTGTGTTGAAAACCACTTTCCTAAGTGTTAATAATTCATTAAAAGCAATCAAATGTAGTTATGCTGATTGTACTCAAGTATGAAAAATATATTATTGTGAAGTTCCGAATTAGTGAAAATATGATATAAGAATCGGCTATTTACCCCAATAAAACTGTTATAAAATATAAAAGGTTAATATAGTTAACTAATAATGGTGCTTTTGTTCTATACTCTATATGTTATATTAGGTTTATCAAAATTGTTTATTCACACAGTAGAAGGTGTTCAGCCAGGAATTCTTCATTCTCAAAATACCACTTTGGTTTAATAAACTTTCTCTTGTGGGTTTTTGGCAGGTAAATTATTGATAATGATAGCACTGTAACATTTCTATTGCTGTTTTTCTGTGCTTTTACGTGAAATCAGTGCACACTTCCAGTGTTGAAGTATGCCAACCATCTATTATCATAAATGTTACAACTGATTAAAAAAAAAAAAAAAAAAGATTATATACTTCATCTTCATCATCAGTTTTTAAATAGGAAAAGTTGGACAAATGTATAATTGTCCAATTAGGCTGTAACACTAGTATATGCTAAAAAGTTGTAAATCCAACTGGTATGTATTAATTGTGTAAAGTGTGTCTTTTTCTGTCATTTCTAGTGTCACCATCATTCGCAGCTCCATTTCTGACACCAGTCCAGCGTACGTAATATTGCTCTTCCATAGAAGTTACATGTGTTGAAAGGGTAAGTTACATGGAAGTATGAAAAATATCTTCAGCAACTTCTATTGCTCTTCCATAGAAGTTACATGTGTTCGAAGGGTAAAGTTACATGGTTGAAGGGTAAGGGCTTTATTACACAACCTAGCTAATTTAAGGAAAAACCAACATTTTGTGTCTTAGTGAGGTTTTGGGCACCACACAGGCCACCAGAACGGTTTCAATGGGCCATGGCATAGATTCTCCAATCCTCTGAAGTGAAGAGATGAAAACCAAAAGATTGTATAGAGAGTGATAGAATGACACTGGTCTACTAAGATGTGGAAAAATGTACCGGTCCAGATGAGCCATCCCTCTCCATATTCTCAAGTGGTTGGGGTCATCTGTGGCATACACCAAGAGAAAAAGGAGAGGCATGAATGCTGCGCCCCAATAACAGGAGTCCGCTGGCTCTGGGGAGTTGGAATGTTTTGGGTCCCCTTGTCCCCTTAGAGGAAGAAACTACTGCAAATCAGTACAAAGTTGCTCCAGTGATCACCTTTATCCTCCGATTAAACATTTCTCTCCTGATAGGAGTGGTCTCTTCCAGGATGACAGTGCCCTACTGCCCTCACTGAATGGTTTGATGAGTTCACAGTCACCAGATCCCGACCCAGTTGAACACCTATGGAGATTTTGGACTGATGTGATTGAACAGTGCTCTCCGTCTACATCATCACAATCAAAACACTCGGAAGAATGGTGTTCATCCCTCCAGTTGAGTTCAGAGACTTGGAGAATCAATGTCAAAGGAGACACTGAAGCTGTTCTAGCAGCATGTGGTTTGCCCAACACCTTACTGAGACACTTTAAGCTGTTGTTTTTCCTTTTGTAGCCTGTCTGTATGGGAAATAGGATTTAAATCATATACTGTAGTATGGTCCATGAAGTAGTTGCAGTTGGAAATATAATGTAACTATGAATAGAGAGAGGCATGTTGATTTTGATTATATTATTGATTTTTGATTGAGTTTTCAAATGCTCGTTTGTACTCAGAGAGGTTATTTTGTGTCTGTGACATTATTTCAGGGGAATATTGGCGCTTCCGAAAATTGGAATGGCAGAAGTATGACTCACGCTTGGAGAGAGAAAAAAATCAGAAGCCAGCAAAGTACTTGCAAAGAAGAAAGAGGTAGAAGATTTCAGATGTTTTTGTTGTTATATGGACAGCTGCTCATTATGTTCTTCTCCCAGCCAAATTTCAGCAGCTGCTTTGCTTCTGACAGCATTGATAAATATATCAGCCCTTCAATAAAGCCTCCTTCATGAGCATTATAATATTCAGTTTCAACCTAAGAGAGGTTGATTTATTTTAATGTTCATTTTGTAGACTGTAATTTGTGGTGCTGTTGAACTGTAATGAATTATATTGAGGTCATCCTAATATTTTGCACATCCAATTGAAATATGCATTATGGTTGAAGTGTGGTAACTGAATTATTTATCTCAATTTTGCTGTGAACAAAGACACACAAAAAGGGGGGGAATACAGGTAACAACTTTTAAAAATGTAAAGATCTAACTCCATAGGTAATGAAGCATGATCAATTTTCCACAAAAAGAATTTTGGTTCCATATTAATTGGGAAAAATAGTATGTGGTATACTGTAAATTATACTGACTATTTTGGATGACTGTATAAACAAAGAATTGGCTGGAGAGGGGCTTGGACAGCAGCACTTATCTGAAATGAGTAGGAAGGTGCTATGTCCCTGTATCCATCCAAGTGTGTCTGCACAGTTGGCTGACATGCTTACCATAATGTTATTTACACTGTATTCATATAGCCGGTATAATAGACATTCAGATGTTTTCAAAGATAGCGTCTGGTCTATTCATATAGTGGCAATGTAAAGCAATACCATGTATATAGAGCTTTAAATTGTAATAGCGTAGAATTTAAATTGTAAAGTAGTGCCAATAGTTTTAACAAAACACTACTTACTGATGTGAAACTTGCACTTGTACTTGAATTGGTTTACAAAGCTTTAAATGGCAGCTCAGGTTACTCTGACATCTTGATGTATAGTAAGTGGTAATGTGTTGAGTTTTCCAGAATTACTATGGAAAATAACCACAAGATTAGTGAGCCACAAAATTACCAATGCTGCTTTTCTTTTCTTTTTTTGCCGCTTTATTTATTCATTCATTTCATATGATTCATTTACATCGTGATTAATTTACACATGATTCATTTTCATGTGATTCATATTCATGCATGTGATTCATTTACGTGTTAATTCATTTTCATGTGATTCATTTACATATGATCTCATTTCATTGTGATTCATTTACTAAATTAATTACATGAATATGAATCTATAAAAATGAATTACAGTTAATCCTCATGGGATTCATATTCATGTAATTCATTTTACCTTTTCTCCCCTCCTTCCCTTTCCCAAATATTTCATTGAAAAAAAATATTATAATAATAAAAATAATAAATAAATAATAATAATTTAAAGAATTAATAATAATAATAATAATAATTAAGAGAAATAAAGAATAATCCCCAACCCCCCATCATGGCTACTCAATAGCTAGTTGCAGGTTATGTAAAAATAAGTAAAACCCAAGAACTAAAGTAAAATAAGAATATAAATAGCCAATTGGAGCTGAAGGGGACACACACCCAAAGTCTCCATAAAACAAAGGAGACAGCAGTGTATCACCCCTAGGTTGTCCACAAAGTGGACCTAGAGTAAACTAAACAAAATTACTTTTTTAAAAAATCCAGTAGAAAAAAGTCCATGCTGACTTCAAATCTAAAAAAAAATAGTCAGACGCACTGTCACATACCTTTTAAAGGCTTATACCTAATAATATTACACAATGTAGCATATTAAGAAAATACAAGAAGAGAATAACAAGTAATAATGCACCGACAATATAAAATTCGGATTATGTAGAGGCTGGAAGGCCGAGTGCAAAAAAAGAATAAAGAGAAAAAAAAATAAGAAAAGAAGAAGAAGAACAACAACAACAACAAAAAAACAATAATAAAGACTTTAAAGACTTTACTAGAACTAATAATCTATACAGTGACTTAGCACTTTAAAAACAAACAAACAAATAAATAAATAAATAAATAATAGTGAATAGATAAATAGATAGATAAATAAATAAATAAATAAATAAATAAATAAAATAAATAAATGGATCTGATATAAATAAATAAATAAATAAATACATAAATAAATACATAAATAAACAAATTCTAAAAATTTGGCACTCAGTAGCGACTTTATCACTATCATGCTGTTTTTCTTGACCTACAGGTCATGCTGGATAGTAGATAGCGCATCCTAAGAGGTCTTACTGTTGATTCTCATGGTTAGGTCTCCACCTGGTGCTTCGGATGCTCCTGAAACTCCCAGGAACCACCAAGTGAGAGCATAGTAAAGAGAAGCCCAGCAAGGGAGAATAAGTCAAAATATACTATATATATATATTTTATATATATAAATTATATATAAATATATCACCAAAGAAAGTGCTAATTAATTACAATTTTTGGTAAGTCAGCAGGGGAGACTCAAACTTCCGTCTTACTCCACCGAACACGAGGTGAACCTCACCAATGCTGCTTTTCAACATTTGCAAAACTTTTGAAAAAAAAGTGACTATCTACACTTCAAATGTCACTATTTCAATTACTATATTCATTGAGAACTTGTACATTTTAATGTAAAGATTATATTCCTTATCATTTGAGGTCAGATACATGTCCTAGTATAGTATTATGTCTGTGGTATCATTTTGGAAGATGTCACGCACATGATTATAATAGGTTTGTTAGAAAAACACTACTTTCCTAGCTCCCAGCCAGCGAAATACGCTGTATGCGTTCTAACAGAACAAAAAGCGCAACAGTGTATATGGGCACACTGCACGAGTAAACAAACTTAGTTAAGACCGTTTTGAAAAAATCACTATCTGCACTTCTAAATGTCACTTTTTCTTACTCATATTTCATTGGGAACTTGTACATTTAATATAACAATTATATTTCTTATCATTTGAGGGTCAGATACATGTCTAGTATAGTATTATGTCTGTGATATCATTTTGGAAGCTATCACGCACATGATTATATGAGTTGTTAGAAACCACTTTCCCAAGCTCCCAGCCGCTTGAAAATGCTGTATAGCGTCTAACAGGAACGCCGCCAGAGTGTACATGTATGCACACACTCAAATGTAACAAACTTAGAGCAGTTTGAAAAAGTGACTGTCTGCACTTCAAATGTCACTTTTTTCACATTACTCATATTCATTGAGAACTTGTACATTTTAATGTAAACAATTATATTTCGTGTCATTTGGGTCAAGATACATGTCCTAGTATAATATTATGTCTGTGATATCATTTTGGAAGCTATCCACTTTATGATTATATGGGTTTGTTAGAAAACCACTTCCCAAGCTCCCAGCCGCTTGAAGTAATGCTGTATAAGCGTTCTAACAAGAACAAGCGCCAGAGTGTACATGGGCACACTGCACGAATGTAAACAAACTTAGTTAGAGCAGTTTTGAAAAAAAGTCACTATCTGCACTTCAAATGTCACTTTTTCACATTACCACATTTCATTGGGAACTTGTACATTTTAATGTAAACAATTATATTTGGTGTCATTTGAGGTCAGATACATGTCCTAGTATAGTATTATGTCTGTGATATCATTTTGGAGAAGCTGTCACACATGATTATATGAGTTTGTTAGAAAACCACTTTCCTAAGTGTTATAATAATTCATTAAAGCTAATCAAATGTAGTTATGTGCTGATTGTACTCAAGTATGAAAAATATATTATTGTGAAGTTCGATTAGTGAAAATATGATATAAGAATCGGCTATTTACCCCAATAAAACTGTATAAAAAATAAAGGTTAATATAGTTAACTAATAATAGTTGTTTTTGTTCTATACTCTATGTATGTTTATATTGGTTTATCAAAATTGTTTATTCACACTGTCAGAGGTGTTCAGCCAGAATTCTTCATTCTCAAAATACCCACTTTGGTTTAATAAGCTTTCTTCTTGTGGGTTTTGTAGTAAGGTTATTGATAATGATATGACTGTAACATTTTCTAAGCTGCTTTTTCTGTGCTTTTACGTGAAATCAGTGCACACTTCCAGTGTTGAAGTATGCCAACCATCTATTATCATAGAATGTTACAACTGATTAAAAAAAAAAAAAAGATTATATACTTCATCTTCATCATCGTTTTTAAATAGGAAAAGTTGGACAAAGTATAGTTGTCACAATTACTGCTGCTTTACTAGTATATGCAAAAAGTTGTAAATCCAACTGGTTATGTATTAATTGTTGTGAGTGTGTCTTTTCTGTCATTTCTAGTGTACCATCGTAGCGCAGCTCCATTTTCTGACACCAGTCCAGCGTAAATATTGCTCTTCCATAAGAAGTTACATGTGTTGAAGGAGTGAGATTACATGGAAGTATGAAAATATCTTCACCTGCTATTGCTCTTCCATAGAAGTTACATGTGTTCGAAGGGTAAGTTACATGGTTGAAGGGGAAGGCTTTATTACACAACCTAGCTAATTTTAAGGAAAAACCAACATTTGTGTCTTAGTATTGAGTTTTGGGGCACCACAGGCCACCGCCAAGCGGTTTCAATGGGCCATGGCATAGATTCTCCAATCCTCTGAAGTGAAGAGATGAAAACCAAAAGATATGTATAGAGAGGTGATAGAATGACACTGGTCTACTAAGATGTGGAGGAAAAGTAATGCTGATCAGATGGGGCCATCCCTCTCCATATTCTCAAGTGGTTGAGGGTCATACTGCGTACACCAAGAAAAAAGGAGAGGCGCATGGATGCTCGCCCCAATAACAGAGTCGAGTGGCTCTGGGAGTTGGAATGTTTTGGGTCCTGTCCCTTTCTAAGAGGAAGAAGCTACTGCAAATCAGTACCAAAGTTGCTCAGTGATCACCTTTATCCTCTGATTCAAGCATTTCTCTCCATGGTGGGGATAGGTCTCTTCCAGGATGACAGTGCCCTACTACCTCACTGAATGGTTTGATGAGTTCACAGTCACCAGATCCCGACCAGTTGAACACCTATGGAGATTTTGGACTGATGTGCTAGGACAGTGCTCTCCGTACATCATCACAATCAAAACACTTGGAAGAATGGTGTTCTTATCCCTCCAGTTGAGTTCAGAGACTTGGAGAATCAATGTCAAGGAGCACTGAAGCTGTTTCACAACAGCATGGTTGCCAACACCTTACTGAGACACTTTAAGCTGTTGTTTTTTTTTAAGGCGTGTGTGGGAAAAATTGGATTAATCATATACTGGTAGTATGGTCCATAGTAAGTTGCAGTTGAGGATATAATGTAACTTCTGAAGAGAAGAGGCATGTTGATTTTGATTATATTATTGATTTTTGATTGAGTTTTCAAATGCTTTCGTTTGTACTCAAAAGGGTTATTTTGTGTCTGTTGACATTATTTCAGGAAATTGGCCTTCCGAAATTTGGAAAGGCGCAGAAGTATGACTCACGCTGGAGAAGAAAGAATCAAGAACCAGCAAAGTACCAAAGATACAAGTGAAGATTTCAGATTTTTTGTTGTTATATGGACCAGCTGTCTTATGTTCTTCTCCACCAAATTTCGCTGGCTGCTTAGACAACTGGTGATAATATATCGGCCCTTAATAAAGCCTCCTTCATGAGCATTATAATATTCGGTTTCAACTCAGAGGGTTGATTTATTTTAAGTGTTCATTTTGTAGACTGTAATTTGTTGGTGCTGTTGAACTGTAATGAGTTATATTTAGGGTCATCTATTTTTGCACATAATTGAAATATGCATTATGGTTGAAGTGTGGTAACTGAATTATTTATCTCAATTTACGCTAGACACACTAAACAGTTAGGAATACAGGTAACAACTTTTAAAAAAGATATTAAAGATCTAACTCCATAGAGTAATGAAGCATGGTCAATTTTCCCACAAAATTTTGGTTCCATATTAATGGTGGGAAAATGAATATGGTATACTGTAAATTATACTGACTATTTTGGATGACTGTATAAACAAAGGGTGAGCTGGAGAGGGCTTGGACAGCCTTTACTTATCTGAAAAATGAGTAGGAAGGTGCTATGTCCTGTATCCCATCCAGGTGCGTCTGCACAGTTGGGCTGAACTTATCATAATGTTATTTACACTGTATTCATATAGCGGTATAATAGACATTCAGATGTTTCAAAGACAGCGTCTGGACTATTCCATATGGTAATGATAAAGCAATACCATGATATAGAGCTTTAAATTGTAATAGGGAATTTAAATTGTAGTAGTGCCAATAGTTTTAACAAAACACTACTTACTGATGTGAAACTTGCTGTATTACTTGTACTTGAATTGGTTTACAAAGCTTTAAATGGCAGCTCAAGGTTACTCTGACATCTTGATGTATAGTAAGGTGGTAGTGTGTTTAGATTTTCCAGAATTACTATGGGGAAAATAACCACAAGATTAGTGAGCCTGATTACCAATGCTGCGTTTCTTTTTCTTTTTTTTGCCTTTGTTTATTTATTCATTTCATATGATTCATTTACATGTGATTAATTTTACACATGATTCATATTCATATTCATGCATGTGATTCATTTACATGTAATTCATTTCATGTGATTCATTTATATGATTCATTCATTTGTGATTCATTTACTAAATTAATTACATGAATATGAATCTGTGAAAGTAATTACAGATTAATTTCATATGATTCATATTCTATGTAATTCCATTTACTCTTTTCTCCCCTCCTTCCCTTTCCCAAATATTTCATTGGAAAAAAAATATTATAATAATAAAAAATAATAAATAAATAATAATAATTTAGAAATAATAATAATAATAATAATAATTGAAAATAAAGAATAATCCCCAAGCCCCCCCATCATGGCTACTCAATAGCTGTTGCGGGTTATGTAAAAATGATAAAACCAAGAACTAAAGTAAAATAAGAATATAAATGAAAATTGGAGCTGAAGAGGGAACACACCCAAAGTCTCCATAAAACAAAGGAGACAACGTGTATCACCCCTAGGTTGTCCACAAAGTACATGGACCTAGAGTAAGCTAAACAAAATTCTTTTTTAAAATCCGTAGAAAAAAAAGTCCCATGCTGACTTCAAATCTAAAAAAATAGTCTTGAGCACTGTCCATACCCTTTTAAGGCTTATACCTAATAATATTACCTGATGTAGCATATTAAAGAAAATACAAAGAGAGAATAACGAGGTAATAATGCACGACAATATAAAATTGAATTATGTGAGGCTGGAAGACCGAGGTGCTAAAAAAAATAAAGAATAAGAAGAAAAGGATATATGAAGAAGAAGTAAAGAAGAACAACAACAACAACAAAAAACAATAATAAAGACTTTAAAACTTTACTTAAGACAATAATCTATACAACAGTGTAGCACATTAAAAAAACCAAACAAACAAATAAATAAAATAAAATAAATAATAGTGATATAGATAATAGATAATAATAGATAAATAAATAAATGAAATAAATAAATAAATAAATAAATAATGGATCATGATATAAATAAATAAATAAATAAATACATAAATAAATACATAAATAAACAAATTCTAAATTTGGCCTCAGTAGCGACTTTATCACTTTATCATGCTGTTTTCTTGACCTGCAGGTCCATGCTGGATAATGAATAGCGCATCCCTGAGGTCGTCTGTTGATTCTCATGGTGGCTAGTGGGCTCCAGATGCTCTGAAACTCCAGGAACCACCCGAGATCGAGCGACAAATAGAAGCGAAGGAGAATAAAGTCAAAATATACTATATATTATTTTATATATAATTATATATAAATATATCACCAAAGAAAGTGCTAATTAATTACAATTTTTGATCGAAAGTCAGCAGGAGACTCAAAACTTCCGTCTTACTCATAAATCACAGTCGGACTTCTCACACCAATACTGCTTTCAACATTTTGCAAAGCTTTGAAAAAAAGTGACTATCTGCACTTCAAATGTCACTTTTTCACATTCCATATATTCATTGGGAACCTAGCTATATTTAATGTACTGAATTATATTTCGTATCATTTGAGGTCCAGATACTATGTCCTAGTATAGTATTATGTCTGTGGTATCCATTTTGGAGATATCACGCATGATTATATGAGTTTATTAAAAAAACCCTTTCCTAAGCTCCCAGCCTAGAGAATCAGCTTAAGCGTTCTAACAGGAGCAAAGCAGCGCAGCAGTGTATGGAGCACACTGCGTACGAATGTAAACAAACTTTAGTTAGAGCAGTTTTGAAAAAAAGTCACTGTCTGCACTTCAAATGTCACTTTTCACATTACCATATTTCATTTTGGGAACTTGTTACATTTAATGTCAATTATATTTCGTGTCATTTGAGGTCAGAACATGCCTATATGTATTATGCTGATACGGCTATCAACACAGATTATATGAGTTTTATTGCCACTTTTCCCAAGCTCCAACCGCTTAAATTACTTAGCTAACAGACAAGCCCAATACATTACATACTTTTCTATATAAACTAGAGCAGTTTAATACATCTGCACTATATCTTTTCCATTATATATTGTTAACTTACATTTATATAGTTATATTTGTCATTTAGTATTGTAGTATATATTTGTATATATTTTAGCTGTACGCACATATTATAACAACAAGGTTTGTTAAACCACTTTCCTAAGCTCCCAGCAGCAAAGCTGTATACTCTACACAAGCGCAGGTGTGCAATGGCACTACTCAATTAACAAACTTAGTTAGAGCAGTTTAATCTTCATCACTTCAATTCACTTTCACATTACACATTTCATTGAACTTTGCATTTTAATATTACATTATGTTCGTGTCATTTAGGTCAGATACATGTCCCTAGTATATATTATGTCTATTATATCTTTTGGAAGCCTCTTTTATATTATGAGTTTGGTGAAAACCACTTTCCTAAGTATTAGTAATTCATTAAAGCAATCAAATGTAGTTATACTTAGTGTACTCAGAAGTATGAAATATATTATTGTGAAGTTGAATTAGTGAAAATATGATATAAGAGTCGGCTATTTACCCCAATAAAACTGTTATAAAATAAAGGTTAATATAGTTAACTAATAATGGTGCTTTTTGTTCTATACTCTATATATGTTATATTAGGTTTTATCAAAATTGTTTATTCTACACTTTGTCAGAGGTGTTCAAGCCAGAATTCTTCATTCTCAAATACCACTTTGGTTTAATAAAACTTTCTCTTGTGGAGTTTTAGCGAGGTAATTATTGATAATGATGTGGACTGTAACATTTCTAGTAGCTGTTTTCTGTGCTTTTACGATGAATCGGTGCACCACTTCCAGTGTTGAAGTATACCAACCACTATTGTATCTAATATCGTGTTACAACTGATTAAAAAAAAAAAAAAAAAGATGTCTTTCATCTTCATCATCAGTTTTAAATAGGAAGAAGTTGGACAAATGTATAGGTGTCAAGTGCTGTAATTACTAGTATATGCAAAAGTTGTAAATCCAACTGAGTATGTATTGATTGTGTAGGGGTGTGTTTTCTGTCTTTCTGAGTGTCACCATATCAGCAGCGACCATTTCTGACACCAGTCCAGCGTAAATGTAGCTCTTCCATAGAAGTTACATGTGTTGAAGGGTAGAAGTTACATGGAAGTGAAATATTCAGCAGCTTCTATTGCTCTTCCATAGAAGTTACATGTGTTGAAGGATTGGTAATTAGTTATATTATGGTTGAAGGGTGGGCTGTTATTACACAACCTACTAATTTAGGAAAAACCAACATTTTTGGTGTCTTAGTGAGTTTGGGCACCTGAGCCACAAACGGTTTCAATGGGAGGATGGATTCTCAATCCCTCTGTGAGGGAAGAGGAACAAAAGGTAGGTAGAGTGGATAGAAGGATGAGGTCTGCAAGGTGAAAAAAAGAAATAATACGGTCAGATGAGCCATCCCTCTCCATATTCTCAAGTGGTTGAGGTCATCTGACATACCAAGAAAAAGAGAGAGGCATGAATGCTGTGCCCAATAACAGGGAGCCGCTGGCTCTGGGAGTTGGAATGTTTGCGTCCTTGTCCCTTAAGAGGAAGCTGCAACATCAGTACAAAGTTGCTCAGTGATCACCTTTGTCATGTGGTCTTTTTTCTCCTGATAGGGAGTTGGTCTCTTCAGGATGGCTGTTATTCTCCCTCACTGAATGGTTTGATGGAGGTTCTGATCACCAGATCGACAATTGAACACCTATGGAGATTTTGGACTGATGTGTTAGACAGTGCTCCGTACATCATCACAATCAAAACACGATGGTGTTCATCCTCAGTTGAGTTAGGGCTTGGAAGAGCTGAAGCTGTCGGCGAGTGGCCACCCTTAACAGCTTAAAAGGATTACTTTGTTAGGGTAGTTGCGTTATATAATGTACTGAATAGAGAGAGACATGTTGATTTTGATTATATTATTGTTTTGATTGAGTTTTTTCAAATGCTTTCGTTTATACTCCAGAAGTTTTTTTGTGTCGTGACATTATTTCAGAAATTGACGCTTAGGGACAGAAAAGCGCTAGAACAGCTCACTGGAGGAAAAAAAAAATAAGAACCAGCAAAGTACTTACAAAAGATACAAGTAGAAGATTTCAGATGTTTTGTTTGTTATGGACAACTGTCATTATGTTCTTCTCCCAACCAAATTCACAGCTGCTTTAACTTTGACAGCATTGATAATATATCAGCCCTTAATAAAGCACCTCATGAGCATTATAATATTCAGTTTACAACTCAGAGAGGTTGATTTATTTTAATGTTCATTTGTAGACTGTGTGTTGTGGTGCTGATGAACTGTAATGAATTATATAGTCATCCAATTTTACACAATTAAATATGCATTATGGTTGAAGTGGTAACTAGATTATTTATCTCAATTTGTGCTAGACACCAAACAGTGGGAGAATAGGTAACAACTTTTAAAAATGTAAAAGATCTCACTCCCACAGGTAATGAAGCATGATCAATTTTCCCCACAAAATTTTGGTTCCCATATTAATTGGGAAAATGAATATGGTATACTATAAATTATTGACTATTTGGATGACTGTATAAACAAAAGGGTGGCTGGAGGGCTTAGACGCGCAGCACCTTATCTGAAATGGAGTAGGGTGCTGTGTCCTGTATCCCTCAAGTGGTCTGACAGTTGGCTGACATCTTATCATAATGTTATTTACATATTCATATAACGCATAATAGACATTCAGATGTTTTAAAGATAACGTCTGGACTATTATATAAGTGGCAATGTAATAATACCATGATATAGAGCTTTAAATTGTAATAGTAAATTTAAGTTGTAGTAGTGTAATAGTTTTAACAACACTACTTACTGATGTAAAACTTTTTATACTTGTGCTGATTGGTTTACAAAGCTTTTAAGTAGCATCAGGTTACTCTGAACTTGATGTATAGTAATTGGTAATGTGTTTGGAATTTTAAATTACTATGGAAAATAACCCACAAGATGTGTACACAATTACCAATGCTGCTTTTCTTTCTTTTCCTTTTTTATTTATTCATATGATTTTTGTAATTTTTACACAGTGATTCATTGATGTGATTATTTACGTATCATTCATGTGATTCATTTACTATGATTCATCTTGTGATATTTAATTAATATGATGATCTGTAATATTGATTAATAGTTCATGTTCATGATAATTCATTTGCCTTCTCCCCTCCCTTCCCTTTCCCAAAATATTTCATTGAGAAAAATATTATAATATAAAGTAATAATAAATAATAATTTAGAAATTTTAATAATAATAATAATTAGAAGTAAAGAATATCAGCCCCCCATCATATTACTCAATAGTTGTTGCAGGTTGATGCAAAAATGAGGCAAGAACTAAAGGTAAAAAATAAGAATATAAATAGCCAATTAGGCTGAAGAGGACACACAAAGAATCTCCATAAAGCAAGGAGACAACAGTGTATCACGCTAGGTTGTCCACAAAGTGGACCTAGGTAAGTAAACAAAATTATTTTTAAAATCAGTAAAAAAAAGTCCATGCTGACAAGTCTAAAAAAAATAGTCTGAGCACTGTCCATACCTATTAAAGGCTATACTACTAATATTACAATGTAGCATATTTAAGAAATACAGAAGAGAATAACGAAGTAATAATGCACCGACAATATAAGATTCAGATTATGTAGAGCTGGAAGGCCGGTGAAAAAGAATAAAGAATAAAGAAAAATATGTAACAGAAGAGTAAGAAAGAACAACAACAACAAAAAACAATAATAAAGACTTTTAAAAAGACTTTACTAGAACTAATAATCTAACACAGTCCAGCACATTTAAAAACCAAACAAGAGCAAATAAATAAGTAAATAAATAATAGTGAGATAGATGAATAAAATAAATAAATAAATAAATAAATAAATAAATAAATAAATAAATAAATAAATAAATGGATTCTGATATAAATAAATAATAAATAAATACAAATAAATACATAAATAAACAAATTCTAAATTTGGCCACAATTAGCGGACTTTATCACTATCATGCTGTTTTTCTTGACCTTGCAGGTCATGCTGGATAAATGAAGGCGGCGCATCCCTAAAGGTCTTCTGTTGATTCTCGGTGTGAGTCTCCTGGTGCTTCAGATGCTCCTGAAACTCCAGGAACCACCGAGTTAGCCCGAAATAAGAGCGAAGGAGAATAAGTCAAAATATACTATATATAATATTTTATATTATAAATTATATATAAATATATCACCCAAAAGGGTGCTAATTAATTACAATTTTTGATCAAATCAACAGAGACTCAAACTTACATCTTACTCATAGCACCAATTCGAACCTCACCAATGCTTAACTTTTCAACATTTTCAAAACTTTTGAAAAAAAGTGAGCTATCTGCACTTAAATGTCACTTTTTCACATTACCATATTTCATTGGGAACTTGTACATTTTAATATAAACAATTATATTTACGTAATCATTTGAGGTCAGAATGGTATAGTATGGTATGTGTCTGTGGTATCATTTTGGAAGATGTCACACACATGATTATATGAGTTTATTTAGAAAAACCACTTTCCCTAAGCTCCCCAGCACGACGAAAATGGCTGTATAGCGTTCTAACAGGAGCAAGCGCAACAGTAGTATATAGGCCATACTACTGCACAGAATGTAAACAAATTAGTTAGAGCAGTTTGAAAAAAGTACTATCTGCACTTTACGTGTCACTTTTTCACATTACTATATTTCATTACAGGAACATGTACATTTTAGTAACAACAATTATATTCGTGTCATTGTGGTCAGATACATGTCCTAGTGTAATATTATGTCTATGATATCATTTTGGAGCTTCATCACGCACATGATTATATGAGTTTGTTAGAAAACCCTTTCCCTAAGTGTTAATAATTCATTAAAAGCAATCAAATGTGGTTGTATACAGTTGTACTCAGAAGTATGAAAAATATATTATTGTGAAGTTCGAATTAGTGAAAATGATATAAGAATCGACTATTTACTAATGAAACTGTTATAAAATAAAAAGGTTAATATAGTTAACTAATAATAGTGCTTTTGTTCTATACTCTATATATTATAATGGGGTTTAATCAAAATTGTTTGTCCACACTGTCAGAGGAATTAATTATTGAGAATTCTTCATTCTCAAAATACCACTGGTTTAATAAACTTTCTCTTGTGGGTTTTTGGCAGGTAAATTATTATTAACGGCTATAACATTTCTAATGCTGTTTTTCCATGCTTTTCACATTGATCGGTACACTTCCAGTGTTGAAGTATGCCAACCATCTATTATCATAAATGTTACAACTGATTAAAAAAAAAAAAGATTATACTTCATCATTCATCATCAGTTTTTTTTTTAAATAGGAAAGTTGAACAAATGTATAATTGTCCAATTACTGTAACTACTAAATATATGCAAAAGTTGTATAAAATCCAACTGGTATATTAATTATTAGCAGGTGTGTTCTGTCATTTTCTAGTGTCCACATGTCGTGTAGCTCCTGACATAGTCCAGCGTAATATTGCTCTTCACACCGAGTTACATGTGTTGAGGTAAATTTGTGGAAAGTATGAAAAATATCTTCAACCTTCTATTATCTTCCATGAAGTTACATGTGTTGAAGGTAAATTACATGGTTGAAGATGGCTGTTTTACAACCTAAAAGAAAAAGCTAATTTGAGCATCAGCATTTTGGTGTCTTAGTGAGGTTTGGGCATCTGAGCCACCAGAAACCGGTTTCAATGAGCCATGGCATAGATTCAATCCTCTAGGTAGAGAATGAAAACCAAGATATGTATAGAGGTGATAGAATGACACTGGTCTGCTAAGATGTGGAAAAAATATCGGTCAGATGGACATCCCTCTCCATATTCTCGGTGAGTTGGGGTCATGCTGGCATACTTACAAGAAAAAGAGGCATAGAATGCTGCGCTAATATGGGATCCGCTGGCTCTGAGAGTTGGAATGTTTTGGGTCCCCTTGTCCCCCTTAGAGGAAGAAGCTACAAATCAGTACAAAGTTGCTCCAGTGATCACCTTTATCCTACGGTTAAACATTTCTCTCCCTGATGGGAGTGGTCTCTTCCAGGATGACTTGGTGCCTACTGCCCTCACTGAATGGTTTGATGAGTTCACAGTCGCAGATCCCGACCCAGTTAGACACCTATGAGTTTTGGACTGATGTGTGTTAGACAGTGCTCTCCCGTCCTATTGTCATCCTGGTAAAACACTTGGAAGATGGTGTTCAAGCCACTCAGTTGATTCAGAGACTTGGAGAATCAATGTCAAGGAGCACTGAAGCTGTTCAGCATGTGGTTGCCCAACACCTTACTGAAGGACACTTTTAGGCTGTTTCCTTTGGCCATGCCATCTGTATGGGAAAATAGGATTAAATCATATACTGTAGTATGGTCATAGTAGTTACAGTTGGAAATATAATGTAACTGAATAGGAGAGAAGCATGTTGATTTTTGATTATATTATTGATTTTTGATTGAGTTTCAAATGCTCGTTTGTACTCAGAGGATTATTTGTGTCTGTTGACATTATTTCGAGGGAAATTAAGCTTCGAAATTTGAGTAGGCAAGTATGACTCACAGCTGGAGGAGGAAAAAATCAAAACCAGCAATGCCCGCAAAAGATACAAGTGAAGATTTCAGATGTTTTGTTGTTAATATGGACAGCTGTCGTATGTTCTTCTCCAACCAAATTTCGCCTTCTTTGCTTCTGACAGCATTGATAAATATCAATACCAATAAGTGTACTCCTTCATGAGCATTATATTCAGTTTACAACTCAGAGGTTGATTTATTTAATGTTCATTTTTGTAGACTGTAATTTGTGGTGCTGTTGAACTGTAATGAATTATATTGAGGTCATCCTAATATTTTACATCCAATTGGAAATATGCATTGTGGTTGAGTGGCGGTAGCTGATTATTTATCTCAATTTTAAACATTCGACACACACAAACAGTTGGGGAATAAGGTAACAACTTTTAAAAATGTGAATCTAACTCCCAGCAAGTGATAGTATGATCAATTTTTCCACACAAGGTGGTTCCATATTAATTGGGAAAGTGTGGGTACATACTGTAAATTATACTGACTATTTTGGATGACATAAACAAAAGAATTGGCTGGAGACTTGGACATGTACCTTATCTGAAATGAGTAAGGAAGATTACTATGTCTATATCAAAATCCAGATAATGTCTGCACAGTTGTGACATACTTACCATAATCTTATTTACCTGTATTCATATAATTATAATAAACATTCAGATGTTTCCAAAGATAGTCTGGTCTATTCATATAGTGGCAATGTGAACAATACCATGTTATAGAGCTTTAAATTGTAATAGTAAATTTAAATTGTGGTAGTGCCAACTGGACAACAAGAACACCTTACTGATGTGAAACTTACTTGTACTTGAATTGGTTTACAAGCACAAATAGCAGCTCAGGTTGCCTCTGACATCTTGTGATGTATAGTAATTGGTAATGTGTTTAGATTTCAAGAATTACTATGAAGAAATAACCACAAGATTAGTGAGCCACAAGTACTGAGATATTTCTTTCTTTTTCTTTTTTGTTTATTTATTCATTTCATATGATTCATTTACATGTGATTAGATTTTACATGATTCATTTTCATGTGATTCATATTCATGCATGTGATTCATTTACATGTAATTCATTTTTCGTGTGATTCATTTACATGATTCATTTCCATTGTGATTCATTTACTAAATGGTATGAATATGAATCCTATGAAAATAATTCTGATTAATTCATGTGATTCATATTCATGTAATTCATTTGCCTTTTCTCCCTCGCCCCTTTCCCAAACATTGAGAAAAGGATATTATAATAATAAAAATAATAAATAAATAATAATAATTTAGAAATAATAATAATAATAATAATAATTAAGAAAATAAGGAATAATCCTGACCCCCATCATGGCTACTCAATAGCTGTTGCAGATTGTCTTAAAATGATAAAACCAAGAACTAAAGTAAAAATAAAAGAGTGTAATAGCCAATTGGAGCTGAAGAGGGACACACACCCAAAGACTCCATAAAACAAGGACAATGATGTATCACCCCTAAGTTCACAAAGTGGACTAATTAATAAACAAAATTACTTTTAAAAATCAGTGAAAAAGATTACATGCTGACACAAATCTAAAAAAATAGTCTGAGGCACTGTCCATACCTTTTAAGAGCTTATACCTAATAATATTACAATGTAGCATATTAAAAGAAAATACTGAGAGAGAATAGTAATAATGCACCGACAATATAAAGTGCGAATTATGTAGAGCTGGAAGGCAGTGCAAAAAGAATAAAGAATAAAGAAAAAATAACGAAGGTAAAGAAAGAACAACAACATGGCAAAAGCAATAGTAAAGACTTTAAAGACTTTACTAGAACTAATAATCTATACAGTGTAACTTTGTTAAAAATAAACAAACAAAATAAATAAATAAATAAATAATGGTGAATGAATACGTATTAAATAAATAAATAAGCCAATAAATAAGTAGGCAAATAATAATGGATCTGAATATAAATAAATAATAAATACATAAATAAATACATAATATTAATTTGGCCTCATTGCTTGACTTGTCTTTATCATGCTGTTTCTTGTTACCACAGGTCATGCTGGATAGTGAATAAGCGTAACATCCTAAAGGGTCTTCTGTTGATTCTCATGGTGAGGTCTCCTGGTGCTTAGATGCTCCTAGAAACTCAGGAACCACCGAGTTAACGCAATAAGCGAAGAGAATAAGTCAAAATATATATGTAATATTTATATATAAATTATATATAATATCACCAAAAAGTGCTGATGGTACAATTTTGTTCAAAATCAACAGGAGACTCAAACTTCGTCTTCTCCGTGAACACAATTGAACCTCACCAATGCTGTTTTCAACATTTTGCCATTTTGAAAAGTGACTGTCTGCACTTCAAATGTCACTTTTTTCATTACCATATTCATTGGGAACTTGTACATTTAATATAACAATTATTGTCATTTGAGGTCAGATACATGTCTAGCTAATATTATGTGATATCATTTGAAACTGTCACACACATGATTATATGAGTTTGTTAGAAAACCACTTTCCTAGCTCCCAACCGCTTGAAAATATTTGTATAAGCGTTCTAACAGAACAAAGCGCCAACAGTGTACATGTACATGCACACACTGCGAATGTAGAAAACAAATTTAGAGCAATTTTGAAAAAGTGACTGTCTGCACTTCAAATGTCAAAACTTTTTTTCACGTTACCACATTCCATTGAGAGACGTGTACATTTTTAATGTAAACAATTATATTTCGTCATTTGGTCAGATGCATGTCCTAGTGTAATATTATGTCTGTGATATCATTTTGGAAGCTGTCCGCACATGATTATATGAGTTTGTTGAAAAAACACTTTCCTAAGCTCCAGCAGCTTGAAAATCGCTGTCGCGTCCTAACGAACAGCGCCAGGTGTACATATAGGCACCTGCAGATATAAACAAACTTAGATTCAGAACAGTTTGAAAAAAAAGTGACTGTCTGCACTTCAAATGTCACATTACCATGACTATTAGGAACAGCACATTTTAATGTAAACAATTATATTCATTATCACATTGAGGTCAGATACATCCTAGTATAGTAATATGTCCTGTGGTATCATTTTGGAAGATGTCACACTTGATTATATATAAGGTTATTAGAAAAAGACACTTTCTAACTCCCAGCTTGGCAATCGCTGTATAGCGTCTAAGAACAGCGCCAGGTGTACACATGGAGCACACTGCACGAATGTAAACAAACTTAGTTAGAGCAGTTTGAAAAAAGTGACTGTCTGCACTTAAATGTCTTACTTTTCACATTCTCCCACATTTCATTGAGGCGATGTGCATTTAATGTAAATAATTATATTTCGTGTCATTGGTCAGATACATGTCCTGGTATAATATTGTGTCTGATATCATTTGGAAGCTGTCCATGATTATATGAGTTTGTTAAAACCACTTTCCTAAGCTCCCAGCACGTGAAATCGCTGTGTAAGCGTTCTAACAAGGAGCAAAAGCGCAACAGTGTACATGTACATACACACTGCCGAATGTAGAAACAAACTTAAGAGCAATTTTGAAAAAAAGTGACTGCACTTCAAATGTCTTTTCACATTACCATATTTCATTGGGAACTTGTACATTTAATGTAATTAATTATATTTAGTGTCATTGAGGTCAGATACATGTCCTGGTATGTGACAAGGACATATCGACCTCAATAACCTGAGCTCCTGTGTTGTCATGAATTAATATGACAATAATGTTGTTAGTGGAGCAATCACCCCTAAAAACTGCTAACAGATTGTTACGATGGTCTGAAATAATATATCCCTGGCGTAGATCCCCTGTTAGGCGCTATACGGCTGGCGACTGAGACTGGAAAAATAATTTTCTAATCATAATGTGAGACCATGCAGAGACATGTCATTACAGGCTGTGTTTGATGCATCTTCAGGATGAGCCTGTGTGTGGGCAAAAAGTGACATTTATTGGATTTACCTACACACAACAACAGAGCAATGCCCTGCATATGGATGATTTTTTGGCCCACAATGACAGGCTAGAACGTTGACAAAAAATTGACAGTGGAGATCTCTTCCAGATTGCATTTTGGGTACAATAACGGGTACTGGCTATCTAACAAATGGTCCTGGTCTTATCTCATCATAATATCACTGGAGAGAGTGGTGAGGGGAACAACAACTGGTCCAGCCACCCTCACTGGCTTGGCAGCAGAGATGATTGATGGAAGATCTACTACAGTTGGATGGTATTTGGACACAATTCCCCCTTCACTTGAATGAGAAATGTGTCCAAACTTTCGAAAAGATATTGGATGTACAGACTGTGGGAATGAGCTGAGAACTAGAGATAAATGATACAAATATGCTGAGTTTTGCAGTATGCTACACCCCATGGTTTTGAGTGTGGGGAAATAGAGATCAGAAGCATTCAAGTCAATACAACCCCAAAAAAAAAACAATCACAATGTACAGTATTTTAGTTGAGCTGTGTAATAACAGGTTAAACGTAAGACAACAAGACATCCCTTCATCATTTATAAATCTAGACTATCAATGTGCATCTTCTCACTATGACTATGTATTTAAACATTCACCACGATTGTACACCATACAAATTGCTTAACTTTGAGGTCCTCCATGCAACATTTATTATGTGAGGATTTTTCAACAAATGACCATCCATCTGGTTGGCCAGAACATTCAAGAATTTATAGAGTCTTCTTGGCCTTCACGTACATTTGTTTATCAAGGCTTTGACCTTGAATTTTCTCCTTTGGGTGTCCATCCATCATCCAGTGTACCACAACGCATGATGTAGAGCTGCAAGAATAATAAAGAAAGCACAAATTATAGATGAATCCTCCTTACGGTGAAATGGCACAGGTAATTTGGTGGAAAGAATCATTACCACATTTCACAGTAAAATTACTTAACTTCAAATAAAATAATAAAAAAAATAACAAAAGGTGTTGTTCTCTGCAAAGGGACACCTCAGGTACTTGACCCATTTTCACTGATTTGAAAATCACAATGACCTACGTTTACATGGATATAGCAACACAAGCAGCAGCTTTTAAAGCCAGTCAAGCAAACCCATCGATGAAATGAAAGCTACAATTAGTGAAAGAGGCTTGGTAATGACGAAAAATCGCCAGTGATCGAATACAGATGGGGAAAAAAGTATTTGATCCCCATACTGATTTTGTATGTTTGTACTGACAAAGAAATGATCAGTCTATAATTTTAATGGTAGGTTTATTTGAACAGTGAGAGACAAACAAAAAAAAACAAATCCAGAAAAAGCATATCAAAAATTTTATAAATCGATTTGCATTTAATGAGGGAAATAAGTATTTGACCCCTCTGCAAAACGACAGTACTTGTTAATGACTTAGTAATTAGTTTTAATTTTCAATGCCCTGGCTGAAGGAGGTTCTCACCCCAAGATTTGACGGTATGGCGGGATCCATTGTCCCGCTGATGCGGTGAAGTTGTCCTGTCCCCTTAGCAGAAAATACCCCCAAAGTATAATGTTTCCACCTCCATGTTTGACAGTTGGGGATGGTGTTCTTGGGGTCATAGGCAGCATTCTCCTCCCTCCAAACATGGCGGTGAGTCGTGCCAAGGCTCATTTGAAGATGCTCATCTGACCTGCCTGCCCAGTTGTCCTCTGGTGGTCGGATGAGACCAAAATGAAATGCTGTGTCCACCTCAGCTTCGCCCGTGTTTGGAGGAGGAGGAGTAGCCAGCCCCAGGGACACTCATCCCACCGTCAGGCTGTGGAGAATGGCTGATACTGGGGGTGACCCACTGCTAAGTAGTTGGGACAACCTCCCGCATCGAAAGGGGCGATGGGCAGGGCCATGTACAAACCTCTTCCTCAATGAGGCATTAGTAGTAGTACTAAGTCAGCCTATACTAGAATCATCTTTAACAACCGTAACTAT